>JARYHS010013631.1:75123193-75256861 GCA_031002005.1 Vandiemenella viatica
GAGACGAGATAACGCGAAATCCGTGAAACCTCGTGAAAAAACTGTGCCTGCGCGGCGGACATCGTAGGAGTACCAAAACATTGGGCTGTTTGCACTGTGTCAGCTGCTGAGAATATTTCATTTTCTAATATTCTAAAGTTTTCTATAATGCCAAGTTGTCATGCATATGGTTGCACAAACAGACGAGATAGGAAAAAACCTGGAACAGCGTTTCATAAGTAAGTCACATTGTAATTATCGTTCTTGAAGTATCTGACAGGCAACCGCAACATTAGTGCCATTCGCTATAAATTTATTCATCGCTCTCAATAGGATCATATTATTCTCAAATTTTTGTTGGTGTAGTGTAGACAATTAGCATATGTTACTATTTTACACCTGAAAAGCTAGCCTTATTGTAGACAAATGTTGGAAATTTAATTTAAACGGGTCATGTTTACATCGCGACACAGTGAATATGGCATTCTGCATGCATTACTCACGTTTAAGTTTACACTGAAATTGCACGATGAAATTAATCGTGATAATTTGTGCTGTGCGAACTACTAAACGTGATGAAATAAACTTTGTTGACGGAAATGTAGTTCGCGATGCATTTCTTGTGTTTAGATGTGTCTACATAGTTTGGTTTTGTAGCGGCAATATTAATGGAAATGTTGGCAGGTTGAAATGCGGTGTATACCAGAAGAGAACAAACAATTTATTTATTATTAGCCGTTAGCTTCTGATTTTTGAATGTACTGATTTTTCTAGCAAAATTATATAGGCCACTACCAGTACAATATCTTCTAAGTAAGCTCAGAAACTATGAGGTTTTATGAAGTATTATTTTTTTTTAAAGCTCTTAACATTGACTTATGGTTTTTTTTTTTTTAATTTCAGATATGACTTGTTTCTGTTTGTAAATATGTCTACAAGTATATTTCTAGATTTTGAAATCTTCCTTGTCAATTACTGAAATAGAATGTGAAAATATAACCTATTTGAACATCAACTAAAATTTAAGGAGTGTAGAAATAAACAGTTTGTTATTCAAGTTAAAAAGAATTACCTGCTCATTAAGTTACGTCCGAATTCATCATCAAATATGGATATGGCGATAGTTTTTTTCTGGTCCAGGCCGCATTTCAACCTAACCACGTCAATTTTAAGGTACAATATCTCGAGAACTAAGTGAGATATCAAAAAATTTTATTCTTTACTTTGTTTCCCTCATCGAGTTACATAAGAATTCATCAAATTGCGGCGCCACGGTTATCGTTGAATCCCCTCATAACCTAACAACCTCACTTTTGAGACAGTATATCTCGCGAACTAAGCGAGATATCGAAAAATTTTATTCTTTATTTTCGATTTGTATCGTCGTGTTACATAAGAATCTATCACCAAATTTGACTTTGGGGACACGTTTCTTCTGAATTTCAACCAGAAACTCCACTCTTTTGAGACAGTATATCTCGAGAACTAAGAACGATATCAAAAAATGTTATTCTTCATTTTTGATGTGTCTCGTCGAGTTACATAATAATCCATCATCAAATTGCGGTGCCACGGTTGTATTATGATTCCCTTGAGGGTTTTGTGCATATTTCCGTGTTTCTCTGGTCAAGCAATATGGCGGCCTTCCCTCCCCACTTCTCTCCACCCGGTTTCACTCCCGTATGTGGCGAAGGTCCCTTGCGTCGTCTCCATATATTCCTTCCTCCATGCATAGGGCACTCGAGTATATGGTTCATCGTTTGGTCCTCACCACCGCACTTAATACTGGTAGCATCAGTATAACGACATTTCACTAGATTTTCCTTGGATCTACCCACTCTTGCTTGCAATCACGAAATGTAATTATGATATAGATTGGCAGTCGTTCTTTGGAACTTCTTACGCCCAGACCTAATAAAAAAAATTATGCTCTTTCTGGAACTTCGCAAACCTAAAACCATCTATTAGAATAGAAAAATATGTGATACCTATTCAAGACTGTAATGACAGTAACAATAACGTGGGCGCGCGCTACTACTCTTGCAGAATATGAAGATGAGTCGGTGCAAATTGGCAGGGGTTGCAGTTCTCAGAATGGCATAAAATTTTATTTGTGAGTGTTTTAGGGTAAAATGAAAAAAATTAGGACCTATGCGTTACAAAATTTTGACTTTGAAAAATAAGGGACACACTTATATATATATATATATAGCAGATAACTTGTGGACATAGGATGTAAGGATTATATTGTTATGTAGGACAGGAAAAAAAAAGCTAAAGCTGTAAGGGTTCTCACTTCTAGTTATCATATGGATAGAACTGTTTCTTTTTTTTTCTTAGTTAGAAGTCATTGGTGAGTGGTAGTTGACTGCAGATGCACAATGGGAGAAATTGTAAATACCAATGTTGCAGTTGAAGCTGATGAAATGATAAAAGGTGGGGGCCAGAAGTGGGATGAAGAGTAGTGTTGAAAATATGACAGACATTTATAAGACTGTTACTAGGAAGTGTTGATACAATGAGCAATGTAATAGAATTTGGTAACTTAATGGAGATGCACAAGCCATAAATAGTTAGATGAGTAGAGTCTTTGGTGAAGGTTGGAGTGTCATTTAATGTTTCACTGATGGTTATAGAGAGTAGTGCAGAGATAGAGGATGATTGACAGAAGATTATTCGTATTTGGTCAGCAAAATCATAAATCGTAGTTATGTGGCAATAACTAGCAGCAAAGAAGGAAGTGACATTGTTTTTTAAAAAGAATATCAGGTTATTGGCTATTGGGGGAATTAATGCTGCATTTCAATGGCTGTGATAGAATATTTAGAGGTTATGGAAAAGAGTGCAGAAAAAGTTACTGAAGGTATTAAAAGGGTACAGATATTAAGCAGGTTGTTTAATGAGACCATTAGGAACAATCGTTTAGGGATGGTAGGGGTAAAATCGGAGTAGGAACTTCTCCACAGAAATTAGCTGACTAAAAAATTTGAAATAGATCCTGAAGAATTTGTGAGAGAACTGGGTAAGCTGAAAAAGCATAAAGGAGCTGATATGGAGATTACTACTGTGTACATCTTAAAGACGGGGGATTTCCATTGTACCATACCTAGAATTGTGCCTCTTGACAGAGGACTGGAAAAGTGTCATAGTGGTGATGACTCTTAAAGGAGGTGAGAGAAATGGTTGAACATTAATTTGAGTTTAGTGATAGTTGAGTTAGACTGCTTAGTATGCAACCACAACAAAAATGTCAAAGGGAAAAAAGTGGTTTGTATATAAGCATCAATCAAATAGGATATTTACATGAATCACAATTAATAGGTTACATGCCACAGATTTGAGATAAAATGGACAATGAGTTAAACAATGATGGAAAAGTGATTTGAAGGGTAGAAGAATTCTCAAAAGGCAGGGAGCAAGGAGTTAAAGTAGGAAATGCATTACTACAAGACTTGGAAGTTAACAGAAAAGTTTTACAGGGTTGTGTATGAGGGACCATTGCTGTTTGTTGTTTCAATTAATGATTGTGTACATTGATGTGTGAGTGGAGACTTTCCCGGTGTAGTGATGAAATATAATCTTCACGAGTGTTCAACCGGATGGTGTCAAAGTAACACGACGTTTCGACAGCAAGCTCGGCTGTCTTCATCAGGTATCGGTATCTGCTGGCTGCCGTAAGCTGGCTGTCACCGCGTCGACTGACTTAGCTCCTCGACGCACCTCCTTATCTACCTGCCTGCGTAGGGCGTCCGACCAATCAGAGCGCACCCGCCCCACCAGGGAGTGCCAGCAGTCCCGGCCGGTGGGATACCCCCAACCCCCCCCCCCCTCCGATTGGTCGATGGCTAGTCCGCATATACCCGCGGCGCCCCACTGGTGTCATTAGCCGCTTGCAAGGCGTGTTGTGTCCTGCATCGCTCTGGTCGGAGGTCGTTAATAATGGGCCTCCAGGCTTCGCTCAGAAAGAGCCTGCCTTCCCTGTTTATGTTCTGGTTGTTCGGTCGAATCTCCAACGCCTCCTTTATGACCGAGTCCCAGAAAGTGGAGGCCCTGGTCAACAATTCCATTTTGTCAAACTCAATCATGTGCTCGTGGTCGAAAGCATGCTCCGCTAGGGCCGACTTTTCAAGCTGCCCCAGCCTTAGATGCTGTTTATGTTCAGAAAGGTGCTCTTCAATGGTTCTGGTGGTCTGTCCAATGTACACCTTGCCTCATTCACATGGTATGGAGTAAATGCCTGGGTTCCTCAAGCCTAGGTCATCTTTGACTGAGGGCAGTATATCTCGTATCTTGGCAGGGGGCCGGAAAATACTTTTTATACCAAACCGCGCCAGAAGTCTACCAATCTTTCCTGATGTGTTTCCGGCATATGGCAGGAAGGCAAGAGTTTTTGGAGGTTCTTCTTGCTCCGATGGTGTTCTCGGTGGTTTCTGCGTAAAGGCCCGTTCGATCTGCCGCCGGGAATAACCGTTTTGTTCGAAGACCGTCCTAAGATGCTTCAATTCAACAGTCAAGCTCTCCTTGTCGGAGATAGCTCTCGCCCTTTGCACCAAAGGAGTTGCACTGGGCCGGGTGATGAAAGCTCTCTGCACCCAAGTAACGATCCGTGTGGGTGGGCTTGCGGTACACGCTGTGCGATAAAGTACCGTCAGGTCTTCTTTTCACCAGGATGTCCAGGAAGGGGAGGCACCCGTCAACCTCTACCTCCATCGTAAAACGGATATTAGGATGAATCCCGTTGAGATGTTTGAGAAATTCATGCAGTGCCTCGATGCCATGTGGCCGCTCTCCCCAGTAGTAGCAAACCGATACATGGAAGAGTTCGAGGAGAGGGCACTAGAGTGCCACCCTCAAGCCATCTTGTTTCTACCGGTATGTGGATGACTCTTTTGCTGTGTGGCCACATGGCATCGAGGCACTGCATGCTTACGACAGCCAGCAGACACCGATACCTGATGAAGACAGCCGAGCTTGCTGTCGAAACGTCGTGTTACTGTGACACCATCCGGCTGAACACCCGTGAAGATTATATTTCATTGTGTACATTGTTTACATTCATAAGTTGGTTGTTTGCAGATGACATCAATACTATTATAAATCTGTTAGCAGGCTGTGTGTTTATCCCTTTGTACAGGTATCATGTGTAAACTACCAAACCAGTAATATTCACATTTTTACTAGCTTTGCATGTATTGAACTGTTTTCTGGTAATATAGTTTTTAGCAAATAAGTTTTAATTTTTTTAATGTATTAGAACAGTCATATTATTTTGATAATTTACTATTAATCATTGATGGGAATTGATTAATAGCTTAAATTGAATAAATAATATTTATGAAGTAAGATGAAGGAACTTACAAAAATGATAATAGTACAAGGCTAAAAACTGTGTAAAAACTCAAAACTATTGTAAACTGTTTGAAGAATGTGCACTTTGTGGACTCTAGGACAAACTGACGCTATATGTAGTGGTATTTTCTGCATGTTTATCCTTATCAGATTATTTTGGCAAGTGATAAACAGGAGAGATAGATCACTAAACAGGATGAGCCAGCTTAACATTAACGGCCAATTATTTGTTATATTATGTCATATTTTGCTTACTTTGTAGTTATGATTGTATGAATTGACGTAATTTGCTGAATTTTTCTTTGTTACAGATGTCGAATCAAAAATATCAAGAAGTTCAGAGAAGACATTACCTGAATGACTAGTTTACGTAACTGGTCTAGGTGTTTCATTCCTTTACTTTCTTTTCTACAGTTTTCAAGAAGAGAAGTTTCCTCAGTAAAACTGGTAAGTGTAGTTGAAATAATATGATTAAAATTAAACAAGGTTTAGATTTTCTGATCATGGAGGTTTTTAAATATTTTCTTTATTGAGCTTAAACAGAAGTTTCCATAAATTTATGATAGTTCTCACATGTGCTGTAAGTTTATATTAAAGTTGCTCAAGTTTAAGGTAGTCTGCTTGCTGCTCATGGCATGGCAGATCAGATTTTATTATTTTTTTTCACAGTATCCAGAAAGCAAACTATGAAATTTTGAAATAGATCCTCAGGAAATTATGAAGGAACTAAAAAGTTAATAAAGTGTAAAGTGGCTGGTGTAGATAGTATTACTACACATGTATTAAAGATAGCAGGGTATGACATTGTACCTTACCTTGAAATATTATTTTGATTGAGTCTAGAGGATTGCTGCTTACCAAAGGACCTGAAAAGAGTGATAGTACTAGTTCATAATGGAGGAACACAAATAGGGTTGAAAATTACATGCCGATTAGTTTGACATTAATGGTAGGAAAAATGATGGAGAGAATAATATTCAACCACATCAAAAATATCTGTGAGGAAAGAAACTGGTTTGCAAATCAACTGCTCGGCCTTAGGCAAGGATATTCATGTGAATCTCAGTTGATGGATTATATACAATATATTTTGGATGAATTGGACAAGTGATAGTGTTTTATAGTAAACCTAAATGAACATTTCAAATGTGTTGCTATATCAGTCTTAAAAATACACGAAAGCCAAGATTTCCCTCGCACATCTTTTGGCTTTAGTTTTAGAATATTTCATATAAATTAGGTCTTTCACTTCAATTAAAATTATGACATGCATAATGGCCAAGTTGTCAGATATTTTTTTTTATTTTTATTTGAAACTGAGAGAAACCTTCTTTTCCAAAGAATGAAGTGGATACACACTGTAAAGTGTAGACTTTGCTCAGAACAAGATCTCATAATTTTTTGTTGCTAAACGAGTCTTTGCCAATTTTTACAAGACTTTTTTCTATGTAATATATATAATCAGTCACAGACATCTTGGAGAAGACAGCCTCCTTGAAGTGGCAATGAGATGGCCATGTTGCTTGGATAAAGACGAAATGTGGGCAAAAGTAGTGTTGCAGAGTGAAGCCCAAAAGATCCTCAGAGGCTGAGAGGAAGACCATCAGATTGATGGTACAAAGACATATACAGTGTTGTTGGAGTTAACTGGCAGAGTAGTACCCAAGATTCTTCAAACTAGAGAAGACTGCTCAAGCTCTTCTTGAATCCATAACTTTAAGAGGTCACATCATTTAAATATTCAAAGTTGTAAAGTCCTTTTTGAAACACCCTGTATATTATCTGATCAATTAAATTCTGCATAAAATGAAATGTATGATATTTTTGACCAAAAAAATCTTACATATCAAATTTTACAAAATAACATTTAGTTATTATGCAAAAAACATTTACTCTAGAAATATCTCTACATTTTTGCAGTAATCTTGGCAGACTTCATGTCACTGTAATTTTTAAGGATTTTCAGTTCATTAGTTTTCAAAATAAAAATGGAAGGGAAGCTTTGGAAAAAAATCATTGAATAAATAGAAAAATACAAACAGTTTAAGAGTAGGCAGCTTGTCAGCTTTTATTTGATACCTGTAATGATTATCCAAAGGAAATATTTTCTTCAGGCCCCCACTAACTCATACAATAATTTTCAACCTCTTTAATTTTTCAAAATTTTATGTAATAGTTGTGTTAAGGTTAGTAACACCAACAGTAGTGCACAATTACAAATTTCTAAGTTAAAGGGATTGGAAATTATGAGGATGTGACAGATTAGTGAAAAGACAAATGAACAAACTTGCAAGGCTTCCATTTTTCACTCTCAACATATTGAACCTTAAAAAAGATAAATTTTTATGCATAAACTTCCATAAGTAATGAGATTTTTATATTAAATTAAAAGGAAAAATTAAAATTGACTGAAATTTAGTCTGTACTCATTTCACTATATGATGTATTTTTTATTTACGCACATTTGGATTATCGTCTTTTAAAGACGTTAAGAGCTTCGTATTAGAAATAAGACCAAAGCTAAGGAAACTACAATGATATAGCTGTGCCATCTTTAATATTTATAATGTCTTCACTAGGTGAGTAGTGTTCAGAGCTGACATTCAGAAGAATGCAGGTTCAAATCTTTCAAATTCTCCTTTTTTATATTAACGATTGGGTCTATTGAATTAGTCTAGCTTCAGGATATATTCTCACCTCTTCTTTGGTCCACATATTCCTGTTATACGTTTCAGTCTATTGGGTTATGCTTTTGGGAATCGTGCATCACTCATTTTGTACATGTAGTCTTTCAATTTGTTCCTCTATTTTGTCATTTATTTTCAAATTCTCTTTTACTGTCTCATCTTAATGACGTAATTTTGTACATCCTTTTGCAAATCTTAGGAATGTCATCTCCACTGCTTATATGTTATTATCTTTCCTCTTCACTATCTGTGAATCACTTCTATAGAGTCATTCCATGTCCACACACTTTCAAATCTCACCGTCTCCAGTTTTCATGAAATTTGTACTATTCATATAGATTTGGAATAATGCCAAATTTAACTGAGATATATCTACTCATTTTCGAATTACAACTGTGTAAAGTTTTTATAACAAACTATTTGCTAACACAATTTTGTTGGTTCGGATTTTTGTTTTTAAATATTATTTTAATTTTTTTAAAAATTACATAATTTAAAAATCAGATTAGTGCTCACATTTATGTTCATAGAAGTGTAAACATTGGTGTTCTTGTATTATTCAGTTGTACACTAGGAATTAATGAAAAAAAAGCTTCAGTTTTAAATTATTTTAACAATGAAGCCATTACCACCCCAAATTTATATTTTGCCAGGTGATTTACAACAGTACTATTTATTTGTGGAATTAATTTCAAAATTGTAAAATATGTACTTTGTTAAAAATTTAAAATCAATTTTTTTTTTTAAATTGAACTACAAATTTACTTACTAAATAGTTTGTTATATCACAGGAAATTGAATTAAAAATGCAGTAAAATTACACCTCTTCCAGTTCTATAACTAAATTAGGAGAGCTTTTAGAGCAATTAAAAAATGTTTGTATGTAGTTTTTTAAGCAAATTTTTGAAGACTTTACACAGCTGTTATTAAAAAATGAGCAGATGCATCTCAATTAAATTTGTTTTTTTTTTTTCCAAGTCTATATGAATAGTACATCTCTGCCAAATTTCATGAAAACCTGAGATGGTGAGGTTAACTTTGCCTTAAAATTGTCTTGAGTTGACATGGAATGACTATACAGAAGCATGCGAACTGTTGTAACTTAGTAAAATTTTAACTTTGCATGTCTTCATGTCCTGTTTCCTCAAGTTTTAGTTATTGTCCCACTTATCATCTGATACTTGTTTATTTTATCATCAGTATCTCTCTTTAATTTGTATGATGGTCACAGCCAAGGTAATTAGGGAGTCTAATGATTTTAATATATTATAGAACAAATATGAAACATCAAAACATATTTATTGTTTTGATGTTTACAAACAAAGCCGTTTTCATTCAGAGTGACGGTATCATCAAACCGCTTGTCGAAAATATAATTCTGATTTTGTTCTGTTATGTGAAGTTCAGTACATCTTTAATTCTGTTGCTGAAGTGTTGTTTCAAGGGGTAAGTGTGATTGTCATGTGAAGTAGCAATATTCAATAAATGGAAATATTTTTCCATATAGTTTTCAAAATACAGAACTGTATTAATGAGCTATGGAGCTTTTAAGCAGGACAAAGAATCATTATCTGGTAATGTAGAAAGAAATGTAACTCAACTGTAGCAAAAGAAAATTAAATCAATAGGAAACTCGTTTTTTGAGAGATTGGTATAGTTTATTCTGTTTTACCAATTAATAAACAATGATGAATGAGATGAGGAGAACGATTTTTAGTAACACCTCAACAAGAAAAATCTTCCATGGCTGTACTTGAGACAATGGTTTTTTAAATAACTGATCATTTGCAGGAGCGGCTCGTGTCACCATTATAAAAAGTATATAAAACAAAGACTAGACACATTCATTGTATTCCACATAATTTTGATACTAAACTGTCAAGAGAGAAAAAAAAAAATGTTTTCAGGGATTAATATGAAAAAACTATGTTCCATCTGAGGGGAGAGGGAGTTAGAGCAAAAGTTATCACCTCACACAGGTATGGAACAAGCTCACACCCTCCAACAAACAACATAACATCTTGGTCATATGCTAACACCAAACTCAATGGAGGTGAAACAGACAATACTAGAGACATTGGTATGACAAGCACAAGGAAGACGTATATTGCAAACTATCCCCAACAACTTGGAGCATTGCAAAATGCAGGATGGAGGGAATGTGATTTAGAAAATGGTTATTGTTATGTCTGTGTAGCTACAAATATGATTATGGTAGTTTTCAAATCAGTACTTACAATTAATGTAAAATAGGTACTAGTATTAGTTTATAGGGGATCAAAGCAATAGCCATTTGGAGGGAGGAGGTTCCAAATGGAATCACATGGTTTAAGGATGCTCCCTTATAGTGGGTAACTTGTTCTGTCGGTTGACCATATACAACTATTTTTGCTCTGTCTGGGTCTTAGCCATAGGAAACCATTATTATTGCTTTGTTTGTGAACAAATTCATGCTCTGAACATATTTGTAATTTGTGGGGAGTTCTTTGTAATCCTTTTCAGTATTTTCCTTAACAGTGATTGTGGGAGGAGATATTGCACTGTTGTCTCACACTATGGTTAATTGTCATTATCTGCTGTTAATTTCTTATTTTGAGGAATATCTTCATATTAAAATGTGAACTATTTACAGATTTTGTAATATGTTTTAATTTTTCATAGTCTCTTTTTATAAAGTTTGTCAAAAGCCTCTTGAAGATCAATAACTGCCATGTATGTAGCTCCCCCCTCTTTTATATAATTCTGTTCATAACATGTATATTGTATAGTCAAGAACATCTTGTCCTAAAACTGTTCTGAATTTGTGAAAGTTTAGAGTCCGCTATTGATTGTAGTCAAGGAGTGTCACATAGATCTTGTACCCTGCTTTTAAAATGCTTAACCATATGTAACTATTTGTGTTGGTCCTCTTTTCCTGAGAAGAGAAATTATAATACCCACTGTCCATGTATTTTACCTGTAGGCCAACACATGTTTATTAGATGCAAAAGCTAATACCTCAGTACCTTTTCTCTATAATTCAATAATTATATGGCAATTCATTCAGATCCTGACTGCTTTTGTTTTTTGATTTGCTTAGCTCTTCATTTAATTTTTATTTCCATTGCATCTTGTTTCCATCATTCCCCATTTTTACTGAAATTGAAATTGCCTTTGTGTGTTATATTTCACTTTACTATTGCCACTTTTCCCTGTATTAAATAAAAGCTGAACAGTTCATATATTTGAAATACAAAATCAATGATGAAGCGAAGAAGTGAAACATAAATTAACAGCAGGGCACATCAAGGAAAATTTTTATCAATTGAATGGAGAAAAAAAAATTCACGTCAAATTAGTATACTATTGTCAAGGGAAATGTTGACTGGAATACAAGAAAAGGCTGTGAAACAGGGATGGCAGGTACCCAAGAAAGACAATGTAAGTAAATCCCAGCATTGTGACATTTCCAAAGGATGTTAAAAAATTAACCAGGTGGATGATATGAGAGGGAGGAACAGGATGCATGTGGAACAATATTGGAAAAATAACATGTTTGACTAATTCAAGCAGTTTTGTCGGCTTACTCAAGACAATGGTCGCAATGGGACAAGTTGATGGAAAGAATTGCAGAGACATCTGATAAGCAGTGAATAGATCAGTAAAGTTGGGATACAGGATGAACAAGCAGGGGCGTAGCTACTATGGGTCTAGGCGGTGCAGTGCACCGGGGCCCCCAAGCACAGTTCAGAGGCCCACGAGCCTTCATGGCAAACTGGCAACCTTTTTTTTTTAAGCTCTACATTCATCCCTCAGGGGGGCCCAACCACTGCTCAGCGGCCCCCTAAGCACAACTCAAGGGCCCCATCCTCAGCTCAGGGGGCCCTTACCAGCAACACAAAGCAAAAAAAAGGTTGCCCATCTGGCCTGAGGGCCCAAAATAATTTTTTTGCACCGGGCCCCTTGTTGATCCAGCTACGCCACTGTGAACAAGATATGAAGAAATGAAACAGAAGACTGGAAACAAAACAGAAAGGGATTGCCTGAAGTGATTTTGGGAGATCATAGAAAAAGATGTTCCTTCAGAAGGCCATGGCGAAATTCCTTCTTGTTCCTCGCTCCTATCGTCTTCCAGTCCTTATGACGTTGATGTTGACTATCTGTAATGCTGGAGATGAAAAAAATGAAATAAACTGTCACTAGGTTTTTGAGACCACTTAAAATGATTAGTTTCAGTATTTCTCCTAATAAACAAATTTTACTGTTTTTTTGCATTTTTTTACCTGCCTTAAAATACCTACCTCTCACGTGTGTACCATATCTTGTCTGTTGAATTACGTTCACCAATTTTCCAAGACATTCAGTTTTTGCATGTTCAATTTAATAAATCATATATGTAATTTGATGTGGAATTATAATGTGGAGTGCACACATCATGAAATTTCCATTTCTTGTTGATGCTGGCCATTAGTGTTCCACTGCTGAATAAAGGCTTCTGCCGTTATCTTCCTCTGGTCTCTGTCATTGGCTATCATTTACCATGCAGGTCCAATTTGAATCTTAGGCTTGTCATGGCATCATTTTCTCTGTTTTCTCCTTTCAGGTGTATCAATTCAGCAGCTAATTTTCTGCATTTGTCATCTTGTTATTTTGATTTTTCCCACCCATTTCTGATTCAATAACTTAACATGAAATAAATTATTTTTTCAATACATATTTTGCTCTCTAACTCTTGGTTTCTTACAGAATTTTTGTTATTTATATGGAACATGCCCCTTTTCTATTTGTTGATTCCTATTTCTGCAAGCTGTACTTGGGATACAAGTTCAAAACTTTCCTCTGTCTGCAAAGAAATAATTCATCTTCAAAATACCCAAAGTTTCTCCAATAGATTTTCGTGCATATTTCTTTAATCCTGCATCAACTTCTAATTGCAGGTGGCTGTTGAATTATTAGACCTCAGCCAGGTATGCACTTGAATGACATGTTGTTTAATTATATTCTGGTTCGTCCAGATGATTTCTTAAAAGTTTTGTTAGGTTTATGTGCTGACCAGTTCACTTCTTTTAAGTCTTTCAGAAGTTTCTCCAGTTACCCAGGACTAATTACAGAAACATGGAATTGGTTGTAAAACTGAGAATTAATTTTTTCTACAATGATGATTGCCGAGGGGATGTTCACGGACTGATGTGAAAGCTTGAGTGAAATTAGATCTCCTGAATTGTTTCCTTAACTATGATTTTTTCACCTAATTTTTCCAATTTAAGTTGGAACAAGCTCTGAAAATAATTGTAAGATATAATGCTGGTATAGTTTGTTGGTTTTGATTCAGACCTTTGGGTGTTTTGCAGTTTATACAATTGCAGGATTTTATGTAATCAGTAAAAGCCACATGCTGCACTATTTTGTTAGTTTGATTTTTAGTGTGTAGTGCTGTTATTAACAGAATATTATTAATGAATAAGAAATCTAGATCAGGAAATTACATACACAGGTTCACACTCATTCCCCTCCACGCGTGTTTCACGGGATGCGACTTATGAGCACTTTCTCCAGAAGCCAACAGCCACCTTATGGTGATAACACATTTATTTTCATCAAGTAATAATAATAATTCCGTGTGGTTGTAATGATCTGGAGACAGGATTTTCTATTGGCTGCACATTCCGCTCCAGCCGTAGCCGCCTTAACCTAACCCGCCAATCCTACCAAGTGCAGGGAACCTACAGTTTAACGTGGAATCTGAACCACGGAAGTTTTCTGGCGTACTTCACATTACGCACCAAGCTGTGCCAGAGGTGAAGGTCGGTTTAAGCGCCTTTGAAAATCCCCACCGAGACAAGGATTCGAACCGGGGACCTTTCAATCTCCAGTCAGACGCGTTAACCACTGAGCCACCAGGCCACTCTTTTCATCAAGTGGTCTAATAAAATAGAATCAATGCAATTGAGTGTTTTTGTTTCATGAATAACTTTCATTTAAAAAAAATTAAGAATGGATTTTAATTAAGAAATGACTTAAATGAACCGAGGTTTTCCTGGAGTATCGCCCACTGTGCATGTCAGTTTGATGCGGAGGCCTGAGAAAATTTTATACAAGAAATGACTTTTCTGTTAGATGGCTTCTTTTTCTATAACACTGTAGTAGCAATTAGAACACATACCCAGTATAGTTGTCTCATTGCAGCAAGTTAATAGGTTACATTTCATTGCTCCAAGATATTTTAACCTGACGGTCCCCCCCCCCCCCACCCTCCCACTTTCCCCTTCCTTTACATCAGACTAAAAATCTGCAGTAGCTCTTCAAGAACAAACTCACAATATGTAGTTTCAGTATTGCTTATGGACACTACAATCCAGTAAATTTTTCTGAACAATTTGTCTCTACGAGGTGTGGCTGTAAAACAATGAGATTATTGCTGTAAAAAATGTTTTTAATTTGTACATACCTAGTTATCACCTTCAATACACATTAATCCTCTATCCCTCCAACATTTCATGTTAATTTTCCTTTGTTCAAAACAGTGCAGGAAGTTGTCTTCTGTGAGCTCCTTCATGACATGTCACTTTTTCCACAACAGCTTCAACGGACTGAAATCTTGTTCCTTTTATTGCAGATTTAACCTTGGGAAACAGTCACATGGAACAAAGTCAGGTGAATAAGGGGGATGGTTTAACACTGGAATTTTGTACTTCACTATAAATGTCTTGACGGACCCTGCAGAATGAGCCGGTACTTTGTCATGGTGGAGAACCCATGACTTGTTCTCCCACACTTTGTGTTTTTTTTTTTTTTTCTTATTTTTTTTTTTTCACAGAGTTGTGCAAGAATCTCAATGTTATTTAATGAACAGGCAGATCAAATAATATTACTGATTTTTTGTCTCAATATTTTTATTTGTTTTTGACGTGGAAGGATGACCCAAGTGTGAATCATCTTCAGCTTCTTCTCAGCCATCTTGGAAACACTTAAACTACTCAAACACTCACACACGTGATAAATGTTCACTCCCATAACCTTCTTGTAATAAAAATTTCAGTAGCATTTTTTCCAAGTTTCGTGTGAAATTTAACGACAATTTGTTGCTCTGTTATAATTTTTCCGGCATCACAGGACAATGCTCTTATACAGATGAAGGCCATGGACAGACACAGGGGCACTGTATTTGAAAGAGAAGGCTTCTGCTGTGAGTTGTTAGCCTTTGGTACATGCATATTACTTCTGTAGAAGTATCAGTCTCATTATTTTATAGCTTCACCTCATATGTATGATAGCTGGGTCTGTCACTTTATTCCAGAATACAGGAAACAGTCATTGCGGTGGAAGTAAACAAGTTCCAATCCTCTAAAGAAGCCAATGCTGTTCTTTGTTCAGAGAAAGTGGTGACATCTGCTTTTTTCAGTTATAAGATTTATTAGAGTTCATGAAAAAGTATGAAACCATTATGGGACCATATTGTGTTAATTATGTGAAGAAACTGTGATCAGTTACTGAGGAGAAGAGGAAAGGAAAGGCTACTTGTCAGAAAAAGAAAAATAAGAGTGCTGTTTTATAAGTTCACGTCTCTCTTAATGGCAATGGCTGACGTTACGAGTATGGATTTCACTCTGTTCACCCAATCTGAATGCCAAAGACTTCCACCTATTTTCAAACCTAAAGTTTCTTTCTGGCATTCATTTAGAATCTGATGAGGTCATTCATACTTTCATACTTTCTGATTAGCCTGAGAAATCCTTTAAGCAAAGAGCATTAAAGCATTGGAATGACACAAGCTGAATGCGACTGTTTTGAAAAATGGGTTTCAACATTTGTATTATATTGCAAATAAGTTTCAGGAAAATCTTGTGAAAAATTATTATGTTGCCACAATTATTAATAGTAATAACATTAAATATGTTGCTTATTTGTAATTGAACTAAATGACCACTAACCTTTCTGTCACTACATTTGACATGCAGTAATTTCCAAAAGCACAGTTTAAATTTAAATAAATTTTTTAATCTTACTTTTTCCTTATGATGTATAATATTAAACATCAGCCCTCTTGGCTTTACTGATTTTGGTTACAGGGCAGCAGGATGTTGGGTGCCCCCCCTTCGTCCTGTCCCATACGGCTTTGCAGAATTACAGGCTATGATGGGCGCGTCAATGATATTGTCTACTGCCACCCTCTTGTCAGGGCTGAAAATGATACTGCTGTTGTCTTTTTTGGAGGAGATGTGCAGGTAATGAACAAAGTTGTAATGAAATAAAACTTTAATCAGTGTATTTGTATCACTTGTTTTAAAGGAAAAATTGCAAAATGTATACTAGAAACTGTACTTTTAAATTATTATATTTTATGTTTAATTTTTTGCTTATTTAATGTAATAATCCCAGAAAGCCAATATGTGATGGATCATTAATTTAAAAGCACAAACAATCCTCAGAAAGGACCGCTCTACAGAAATAGGTTATAGATACGGAAATGGGTTTCAAATTGCAACTTTGATTACATAAACAGTGACTCATAAAGTGGAGGAATTGGAAGTGTTGTTTGAAGGAAGCTGGATATCTTGGGATTGAGAGAGAAAGTGGGAAGGACAAAAGAAGAGAACCAGGCAGATGGTTCCGATTGTTCTTGATTGGGAAAGAGGAAGGGAAGAGAATATTAGTGGGGATGTTGTGAAAGTAACACTAAAAGAGAAAGTAAATAAGTTAAAGGGCAATGAAAATTGAACGAAGTTTTGGTGATACTTCAAGTAAGTGCCTCGCATGTAGGCTGTCCATAACAGAATACAGACAAATTTGAAGAATAGTTGTAGATGAATCGTCAAAATGTTATATTATTGTTTTAGATCTAAATGCTAATGTGGTTATATAAAGTCAAGGATACGAGGAGATATTGGAAACGGAAGAACGAGGAAGCAGGAATGAAAAGAGAGAAAGATTGTAGGACCTCATCAAGAGAAATGGGATGATGGTAGGAAATTTGTGTTACAAAAAATGAGTATGTCACAAGGTTACCTGGCACAATAGTAATTCGGAAAGTGGACTGAATGATATGTTTTGGAGAATGGAAGAGGAGTGTTGCTGTTGTAAAAGTAATATGTCAGATGCATTATGAAGTGACAGATGATAATAAATCTAACCCAGCAGAGGCCTGGTACGCAAGTGCCAGGTACTGGTTTGGCGAACCCGCGGTGCCTGAGCTGGAAACATGTGAGCGCCGCAAGTTTCCCAAACCGTAAACTCCTACCATGCTTCAACGACCACCGTAGGGTGTGACGGTGGAACGTTGTGTGCCTAGGAGAATGGGGATCTTGGCTTCATCTCCCGGATCGCGAGGACGGAGGACGGAACAAACCTCTATAAAAAAAAACCTCAACCTCAAGGTCAGACTCGTGCCGAGGAGGTGCATGGGTGAGAGGCAAATCACTCTCTAGCATGCAGCCTCAGGGGCACCTGCGCACCCGTGTTGTATTAGCACTTCCTTTTAAATTGGTTTTACTCGTGGGACCAAAATTCAGTCTTCCACAAAAACAAAAAACAAAAAAAACCTGTGGTATGGGTGTGCCACAGGCTAATATAAATACACCCAGTTCTAAGAAGCGGGTGAGGGTTGATAGCCCCCCCCCCCCTTTCTGAAGGAGAATGTAACAGAAAAGAATGTTCGTTAGCGAATGCTTTTGTCATAATAGAAAGGATAGAAGGAACATTTGAAAAGGTGTCACCCTTCTATATTTCAAAGGGTCTAGAGGGTTTGGTTGGTACCCTAAATTCTGTCAAAAAACTGAGGAATGGGACGCTGCTGCTGGAAACATCTACCAGTAAGCAAGCAACCAAATTGCTTAATTGTAAGAAGCTTGGGAAGTTCACCGTAAAATGCGAACTCCATAAGTCCTTAAATAGTAGCAAAGGCGACCCCTTCACTACCGGGATATCCTGGACCTAGCGACAGATGAGCTCCTTAATGAATGGAAATCTCAGAAAGTGATTGAGGTACGTCAGATCACACGAAGGGTAAATGTCAGTCTTGAAAAGACTGCCACCTTTGTCCTGATGTTTGACACTCCAGTATTGTCCAAGAACATAAAGATTGGATACCTAAACCTTAACATCCGTCCGTATGTCCCGGACCCAATGCGGTGCTTCCAGTGCCAGAGGTTTGGATATTCGACGGCGTCATGTAAGGGCAACCCTACTTGTGGCAAGTGCGGCAAGGGTGCACATGAACCAGGTGTTAGTTGCACGCTGCCACTGGCATGCGTCAACTGCTCCGGGTCGCACCCTTCATGGAGTAGGTAGTGTCAAGTGTATCTTGAAGAGCGCCAGATACATGAGCTGAAGACCAAAGGGCAGATTCCTTTTGGGGAAGCAAAGAAGGCAAAGTTGCTAGCTGCTCCCATCTTCACAACTAGCTTTGCTAAGATGACTTCAGCTCCAGTCAGGAAAGAAAGAGTTGCTACACAGACGTACGTTGCATACATGAGCATAAGCACAACGTGCTCATGTCAGTGCAAATGCGGCGCAAAAGCTGGCAAGGTCATAACATCCAAGACCGCGGACATCGGTAGCAACACGTCTTGTACCTCGATCACTCCAGCAGCAGATTCAAAGGCTCCACCAGCAGTAACAGACAAGATAACCGCCCCTCCTATTCCACCACGTACCATGACCCCAGTAGCAATACCACCTGCTACCTGTGGAAAAGGTTACCAGAGGCTCCGTGGTCCAAAATTTAAATATATGGACCCGACTCAGTTTGTCAAATTGCCCTCTTCGTCCCCTCCCAGAGCATCAACTAATAGGGAGAGAATGGGGAAGGAAGAAAACAATGAGTCGGAGAGTTCAGTCTCAACTTCGGAGCCGGAGGAGACTGAAATGCTGGTGGACGAGGCTGGTCCCGTTTCTCAGCAAGAAGTGCACCCGGACCCACCCGATCCCGGGCGGGTGATACTAAATCGGCAGGATGGCTCCCAAACTTCAATGGAACATAAATGGTTTTACAGCTCACAAAGACGAGTTACAACTCTTAGCACGGTCTAATCCTTTGTCTCCTAGAGACACATTTTAGACTAACACATCAAGCTGTGATAAGAGATTATAACATATACCGGAAGGACGATACCAAGGGTGATCGAGCAATGGGGGGAGGTGCTGTGTTTGTATGGAACACTGTCCACTCCAAACCTGTTGCTATCACCTCTAACCTACAGGTAGTAGCTGCCAGAATTTATGGACCGGTACAATTAACAGTATGCTCCTTATATCTTCCGTCGGCGTCACCAGTTGATTTCATTGAACTGGCTGATTTATTGCGGCAAATTCTTGGCGTTTTCTCCTGTTAGGAGACTTTAACGCACACAGTGCGCTGTGGGGTTCGACCACTGATTGCCCCAGAGGTCGGGAAATTTGTAGATTACTGGAGCGAGAGGATGTATGCGTTCTTACTACCGGTCAAATGACGCACTTCACTACAGTTACTGGTACGTCCTCTGTCATTGATCTTTCTCTTTGCTCTCCTTCACTAGCAGACTCCGTGCGCTGGGAGGTGGATCGAGACCTTCAGGGAAGCGACCGCTTCCCAATATTGCTGTACGTTGAGCACGAACGCTTAAGAAGAACTGTCCATCACAAATGGAATGTCAGCAGAGCTGATTGGCAGCTCTATCGCCGTTCAGTCACACTCCAACAGTGTATATTTGATAGTAGGTTAAGTTGGTTACCACATCTAAAAAATGTGAAAGCCAGAGCCCTAAAAGCACTCAACATTCTAAAGTGCCTTAGTGGCAAGTCATGGAGTACTGACCACTCCTGCCTGCTACAGTTCTATAGAGCCTTTGTGCGGTCGCGGCTTGAATATGGATGTATAGTATACGGTTCGGCACGGGACAGTTACCTATGCATTTTAGATAGTGTCCACCATGCGGGAATTCGGCTGGCCATGGGTGCCTACTGCACCAGCCCAATACACAGCATATATGCCGAATTGGGCGAGCCGCCGCTTTCCACCCACCGACATCTCCTCATGGTGCAACATTATTTGCACATTGCCTCAACACCTGGTAGTCGCGTGTATGATGTAGTAATACACCCAAAATACGAACGGATGTATACCAACCGCCTAAGAGCAACAAAACCGTTTAGCTTCTGTACAATGGCTGTTTTAGAATAGTATGGGTTTGAGCTGCCCTCTTTTTATCACCAGGGTTGGTGTAAATCTCCTCCCTGGCTTTTAGAGAGACTCAGAACAATTTTAGAATTGTCAAGGTACAACAAGCTGTTTACCGCTGACAATGTTTTTATCAGAATGTTTAGGGATGTTTTAAACCAGCATCACGATTTTACCCCGGTATACATGGATGGGTCTAAGCGGCTAACGGAGTTGGCTGCTCCGTAATGTTCCTTCGAGCGACTTACAATTACAAACTGAATAGCTGTTGCAGCGTATACACTGCAGAGTGTTACGCTATGTTAAAGTCACTCCAGCATATAAAAGTAAGTTGCAGCATGAAGTACATCATATGCTGTGATTCCCTCAGCTACATCCAGGCCATGGGAAGCATGTACCAAGCAGATTGTCTTGTCCAGGACTTACACGACACCCTCCGTTCCCTCCAATCTTCTGGAAAGGAGGTCGTATTCTGCTGGGTACCTGGTCATGTGGGAATCGGGGGGAACGAGGCAGCTGATGAAGCTGCCAAGTTAGCCTGCAACAAGGTCAGAATTGACCTCGATCTGGTCCCAAAGTCTGAGCTTGCCTCGGCGGGGAAACGATTTGTTATTGACATTTGGCAGAGGCAGTGGCCGGAGGAGGAGCATAATAAGCTCCTGCTGGTCAAACCGACCGTTCAGCCATGGAACAGCTCCTTCCAGTGGGCGAGGAGGGATGAGGTTCTCCTTACTCGCCTCCGTATAGGGAACTGTCCTCTCACACACAGCTTTCTTCTCCGCCGGGAGGACCCACCGAAATTTGATGCTTGTGGCATACCTCTGACGGTGTGCCACATTTTAGTTGCTTGTGTATTATTTTTAGACTTGAGGGCAGACGTTGGCTTGGCCAATGATCTGTCTCTAATTTTATACCAGCAGCGTGGCAAGTGTTTTAAAATTTTGTGTTTTGGCCGGTCTAGTGTCTAAAATTTTAGGCTAGTTTTAGGATGGATGGGTGGCCTCTTTATAGCCACCCACCCATATGCATTGTTTTTATTTTTTATATTGTTATAATTCATGTCTTGCTGGCCATTATACAACCAACGAGACATGCAGTGTTTATAATTCTCTTGTGAACCTGTTTGGCCACTTTACAGCCATCCAGTTGTTATATGGTCTAAACTACCAGTGGCCTCTTAACTGCCACTTCTAATTTTATGATTTATTTTATTTGCTGTCTGTAGGGCCGACCCCTTTACAGTTGACCATACAGACAGTATTTTATTTATTTACTTATTTATGGACTTTGGAGTCCATTTGTATAACTTTACAAATTCACAATGGTTGGTGTACACTGCTTAAATGTCATACAAAACAATTATATAAAGAAAATGGCTTACAGTCTACTTTTACTAGAATAATAAACTTTTACAACTACTAAGTAAAAAATATCTGATTAAAATTTACTGTTAATTGTTCATTCATATCTTAAGATACAAGAACGTAACAATCTGACTTGGTTTGATGATAATCTTCCAATTTTAAACCTACTATGACAGTTAGCAAGCTTGCACATTCTTGCCAAGGGATTATTTTCTGTGTACAAGTGCTTATATTTCGTTAGGGAAAATGTTGTTTGAGATGAGTTATTCTTTGGGGAACGTTGAATCTTAATCTTCCTAGCAATTCTGAACAATCAATATTACTATTGCAGAAATTTAATAAAAATGTAAAATCCTTATGTTCACGAAATGATTGCAGAGAGGGCATTCTTAAGATGGATGCAATGTGGGTGTATGTATGATCAAGAAATGGGTCTGGAAAACCCATTCTAAATGCCATATACCTAAAAAAAATTATGCTGAACAGTTTCTATTCTTTTAATTTGAGATGACATGTACGGTGACCAAATTACTGATGAATATGCTAATGTTGATCTTACAATGGATAGATATATTATTCTAAGTGCTTCAGTGGAATGGATTTCATGGCATGTCCTCATAACAAAACCTAGTTTTTGGAAGGATTTGGCTACAATAGTGTCAACATGTTCATCGAAATTCATTTTACTGTCGAATATTACTCCTAAATTGTTAACTGAATACACCTGATCCAACTTGATACCTCTTATTGAGTATTTAGATAAAATTTTCTTACTTGCTCTTGTAAATGAAATACTTTTGCATTTTAATGTATTTGAATGTAAGTCATTATCTTTACACCAATTATTGAGAGCAGTGCAACAATTCTGAAGATCGCGTATGTCTTTAATTGATTCAATACTTTTAAATAATTTTAGGTCATCAGCAAAAAATAAAAACTTTACATTATTCAAAATTTTACATACGTCATTTATAAATATGATAAACAAAAGTGGCCCAAGATGGGAACCCTGTGGGACATCGGATAGTACTAATATTTCGATTGAAGTAAATGCTTTCTGTTTGACTATCTGAACCATGTTTGTTAAGTAACTTTCTAGCCACTTGAGAAGGGATCCAACTGTCCCAAAAGATTTAAGTTTGAGAACCAGTAGTTTATGATTGACTGAATCAAAAGCTTTACTGAAGTCAGTATAGATACTATCAACTTGAGCTCCATTTTCTAGCGAGGATAAAATATATTGAGAGTAACAAATTAAGTTCGATTGGACATTTCTTCCTTCCATGAATCCATACTGGTTTGGTGATAAGTAAGGTGACACAGTAATCTTTAATTTTTTGGTAACAATGGATTCCAGAAGTTTTGGTATTACATTTAAATTAGAAATAGGTCTGTAGTTTCCAATATCACTTTTGGGGCCTGATTTGTATACAGGAGTGATAAATGCTGTTATCCATTCCTTTGGGACTATACCTTCACTAAGAGATCTATCAAATAATAATTTTAATATTGAAGTAATTATATATTTGCATTTCTTAAGCAAAATTGGTGGAATATCATCAGGACCTGCACTTTTATTGTCATCAAGTTTTTCAATTTCTGAGAAAATTTCTGAATTAGAAATATTAATTGAATTTATAGTGAAATTTGTTTGATCGTCTAAATTTATTTTAGTGTTATGAGAGGGTTTATAAAATAATTTAAAATATTCCGCAAATGAACTTACTATACTTTTCTCTCCAGTTAGGGCCTGCGAGCCTCTAAACATAAAATCGGGTAAATCTCTACTACATCTTTTGGAGTTAACATATTTCCAAAAATTCTGAAGATTTTTTGTTATTGAATTCCCTATTTCCATACAGAAGGCATTAAAGTATCTTTTGGCTAAGGTCTAGCATTTATTTCTCAGATTAGAAAATTGAAAGTAATTTTGTCCTGTTTGCTTATAAAAAGTATGAGCTGTCTTTTTCTCGATGATAGTGTTTCCTTAGTGTACCATCTTGGGAATTTTGACATAAAGATTTGCTTTTCTGGTACATACAAATTGATACACTTATTTATACAAGACTGAAATCTGCTGAAACACTCCTCAAATGAGTTTCCATTCCAGTTATTTTTAGCTGTGAAATCACCCAATTCTAATATTATACTAGGAAAATCTGCTTTACTAAAATCTTTAATCCAAGTATTGTTTTGTACCAAGGCGTTGACACCCTCAACTTTAAATTCTAAACATAAAGATGGATGATATGCATCAGGAGGTACTACACACTCCTTGGCTATAGAACAATTTATATCGATAAAGTTTGAGAAAATAAGACGAAGTATTACACCAAAGAGAATAACTTTATTATTAGTTTGAAAAAGGTTTAATAAGGATGTTGTATCTGATAATTTCTTTGATAGTGCTTTTTCACGAAGAGTTGTCTTAGCAGTGTAGAAAGGATAGCTGCCATTATTACTGTGTTTCCACTGCATGCTTGGCATATTATAGTCTCCAAATAGTATCCAATTTGAGTCTGGGTACTTAAGATTTATTTCTTCAACAGCCTTGCCGTAAGAACTCATAGTAGTTTCTGTTGTTAGTGGAGGAAAGTATGCAACTCCTATGATTAAGCTATTTTAATTTCCTAAGATTCTTATAAATAAGTGCTCAACATCAGCCGTTGCATCAAACTGGAGACATTGGTATTTATTCTTAACAGCTAATAGAACACCAGCACCTCTAGAGAACAGATTATTGTTTACATTTCTGTCATTTTTAAAAGATAACATAATTATTAAGGTTCAACTCTGCATTATAAACTTTTGGGTCAAGCCATGTCTCTGTTAACACAATAACGTCATAATCATTCAAAATGTAGTTTGCTTTTTCAACTTCCCTTAGTTTAGTTTTAAGTCCACGCCCATTCTGATGATAAAATTTTACGCAATTTATACAGTTACATTTTTTGAGTGTTTATTGTTTCTAATTAAATCCACTATCTTAGGTTGTCCATTAACATATTTAATAGTTTTTACCACTTTGTTCTTATTCAGGATGTTTAATTGTTCACGAAGCTTGTTCAAGTGATTTCTCTCCATCGGAGTAAGGTCAGCAGAAATTTTTATTAGGTTGTCACTTTTGTGCTTGTTTTTTTTTTAAAAAAACAGTCAGAACAGTCTCAGAGTAATTCATAACCACTTTAATTGGTCTAAGTCATCCCTTGTCATTATCAGATCGTTTTCCTAAACGAAAACATTTGAACCGTTTCACATCACGTGGCAGTTTCAGACCATTGAAAATTTCTGATACTGATTTTTTTATCCAATTCAATCCGCTCTATAAATGAGATGAAATCAGACTCCTTTACATTGAAAACATTTAAGTTGTTCTTGCATGTAGCCCTGTCAGTCATTTTGTCAAAGATCGAAGATTATACATCGATGTTTTTAACCTCGACATTTTCACTTGGTGAACTAACATTGCCTGATTTTAGTTGTTCAGTTGTTTTATTCATTTTGCTCACATACTCTGACAACTTTGCAATTTGTGTTAATACTTGTGGTAGTGATCTTAACCCGTTCACACAGTCATTACAGAAGAATTTCAAGGATCGCTTTTTTAGTTCTAAATATCTAACCTCAGATGTGGTTAGTTCTCCACAGTCCATATGGATATGGCGCTGGCAACTATCACATTTTGAAGTAATTTCCTAGATCTTCTTTGCACGAGGACTTACAAACCAAACAGATTAAAGCCATTATACCAATCTGCAACCCAGCCTTGAAACCCAGCACAGAGAATTATTTAAAAAAAAAAAAAAAAAAAAAAAAAAAAAAAAAAAAAAAACCACACACACACACACACACACACACACACACACACACACATGCAATCGCACAAGCTTGAATCAGTAAACACTTTTATATATTGCTTTGAAGATAAAATCAAATCACGAATGGTGCATATTATATTCAGTTCCCATGAGCATTAGAAGAATGTTACGACTATTAATCCACCTTAATACACATTACACTGGCTATCAACATACGCGGCGGCCATCTTTTAAGTACATTCTTAAGCCAGAGTTATAGCTGTTAATTGTTATGCGCACACTACAGCAGGCTGCATCGCATCACATTGAGCGAAAATACTGCAACGGACATCTGGATGCAGCAATTTGCATTTCTTTTTATTGTCGCCGCCTTCGGTTCTCGACGATTATTCAGGCGCTTCTACACTGCAAATGGACACATCAGACAAAGGGCTCTTATTTTTATATATTCATTGAAGAAGAAGAAAATTAAGCAGAAAAGGCAATGGGTTTAATTTAAAAAGGAATTTTCCGCATTTCTTAGGCACATTAGAAGGCAAACATGTTATAACAGTTCTACCGAATTGCAGTTCTCTTTATTTTTAATGCAGAAAAATGAATGTTTTTCATGGTTTTAATAGTCCTTGCAGTTGCTGAATACCGTTTTGGTATTTTGGTCATCGTAGGATTGGGAAAAAAAATTAAGATGGCAAAACATTTAGCCACAACAATTTAGGTGAGTCAATGGCTGCAGGAAAACTGAATTTGCACGTTGACAACTGAGATAAAATGCAGTATGTAATAGTAGTGGATGAAGCTTTTCCCCTTTTGAGATGAGGCCTATTCCAGAATATCAGATAAAATGAAATGAAGAGAAACAAACTTTCAATGACAGGCTCAATAAACTATGGAGGGTGATCGATAACTGCTTTGGTATTATAGGTAGAAGGTTTCAAATAGCAGATTTTGGTTTTGGGAGGGCTTGTCGGGTAAATGTAGACTTTATAGTCATGCCACCCTTAAAAGATCTGTAGAGAGAAAAAAAAAAAAAAAAAAAAAAAAGTGAGGGGTGGACCTAAATACTTTTTTTAAGGGGGGGGGACTTGAGCCCTCTAGCCCCCCTCCCCGGATTCGCCACTGGTCTGTCGTGTGCTTGATGTCTTATCTGGACTGAAATCTGGCCCTTGTCAGTAGCATTTTCGTTTCGAGGAAATGCTCGAAGTCACAGAGAGTCATTGTTGGTTTAGTAGGGAGCATTACAAAGCACAATGTGTTATGTATGGCTAGGAAATTCTGTATCAAATGTGTTTTCATGATGGAGCTTGTAAGGGACTCAACCACATACCGTGGTTGAAGTATCAGTTAATCACCACTTACTTCCATCTCTGATAAAGTTCTTCAAAAATGCAAACTGTTAAACCGTGAAAATAGTACCTTGGAATAAATCAACTGTAATGGCTTAAAAGTCAGTCACTACTTTCTTAATTTGATCTCAAGAAAGAAAAGATAAGTTGTAACTACGAAATCAAAATTCACTGTTCAAGTTTCAAAATAAACAATCACTATATTCTTGGAATGAAATACACTATTACAGTTGAAAGGCAATCAGACATTTCATTTCCAAAAGAATGCGGGTTATGAAATGTTATTAGACAGACCAACCCCTAAACTCAATTGTCAAGTCACATCTTAGTTGTTTGAATCTGAACTGTCCTCCTCAACATCCATGATGGCTGACCATAAGCCGGGTTTTCCCCAAAATACTTCCTGTAAGCTATCTATAAAATTTTGTAACTGCGTAACAAAATTTTGTTCTTAGAACCTCGAGTTAGATTGGATAGAATATAAGTGCATTTCATTTCTAAAATTAGTTTCTATGATAATTCAAGATAGGAATCAGGTTTTTATAGCTTTCAAGATAGTATTTTCTGTTACGTTAGTTTCCGGCATTCACCTGGAGTGGAAGTTCATATTTAAAGTATTCATTTTCAGCTTAAATAGGAAAGTTACGAAATTTTTCATGATAACTAGAGTTAACGTTTACTTCAATATCTAGCGATTTGTAAAATTTCAGAGTGATTGAATTATTTTTATAGTCAAGGTCAAATTTTATGTCGAAACTTATTCTGATGTGCGATTTGATATCTGGTGAGCCCGCCAGCAGCTACCCATGTGAATAAGGAAAAGAATTCGTTCCCACGGTTCATGAGAATGCAGAATCGCCAGGAATCTTCGAGAAGCGTGATGATATAGACGAGTACGTTCATTTAGTTGGCCTCAGTCGTACAGAAGCAGTCGGCGCAACACCACATTAGGCTGTCTGCCAGGAACCGCGAACTCGATAACATGTAGCTGAGTAGGCCTGCAAGTTTCATATCAAGCACAACTGTGCAAGTTTTATTTTGGAATAATGCCGCTTCTTTTTATTCAAGTTAATCATAATGTTGCTGTAAAATAGTATTTCGCCAAGTGGGGCCTCAGGATTGTTTGAAATTAACTAAACTATGGAACAATGGGAGCGTGTGATGAACTTTTATTGGCTTTCTTCAACTAATGATTTGATTCTTTGAACTATTGGGGTGTGGTCTGGCTCGAACGGTTAATCGAACTTGCAAACATTTCATTGGTAAAATTGTCTGATTGCCTGTACAGTTTTTGGCTTTGTGAAATTGGAAGAATATAGTTGATCTAATGGAAATGGACTAGTTAACTTCATTGAACTTTTACCTTTCCATAGTTTTTTTGGTTAAAAGCTATGTGGCGACCAGGTCATTTGTATTTAAGCCAGAACGGTAGCATCCAAGGCTATGCACGGTCAGAGTTAAGACAAGTGTTTATGCTCCACTCCAAGCATAAGCTTCTCTCTTACATTCCACCCTCAGCCCTGCCTGACTAAGTTAGTGAAACACTGAGCCACACATCCTCACGCCTTGAGATCTTTTCCGAGACTGGCATCAAATACTACATCCACTCCCTGTATGGTCCTCGTTCCTCTACCCATGTAGCCTTCTGCTTCGAAAAATAGTCCTATAAAATATGGAATAATTGAAGTGGAGGAAGATTCGAGTGAGTTTTATTAGCTTCTATTAATCATACATTTTGTTTAATACCAAATAAGGCTTATTTATTTGATTTATAAGTCCACCAAAACCCATGCTCGTGACCAACAATAACTAGTTAGTGTATCCTTACGCGGTACAAAATTGTGCGGGAATACTATATTTTAGATTTTAAAACTCCATTTGCTTCTACAGTTTCTCTACTTTCCAAAATGTTCTCGATCTACCCTCAAGCTGATGTAGTTGTTTTACAATTGAACTTCTAAAAATTTCTCCTTCCTTATTGCCATCGCCATGACAGGAGAATCACGATTTTTCCAATTATTTTGAAGACACTGTTTACTTTGCAAAAGGGCTTGTGGAATAAATTTCTATGGTCTCTCTTACATATACCAAAAGTATTTTCATTTACTGACTTTAGTTGGTGGGTTAATGATAATTGAAACTATCTACCAGCATGGAGATTTGAACGTATTTGATGTAGAAAGTAATCTTCGGCTTGACTGACTGTATAAAATTATTTCAAACTTCAGTATGATATATAGAATTTATGTAGTTGGTTAAACACTCTCAGCTGACTTCAGATACTGCTTTAAATATATGATTTTATGGTGTTGAAAATGCAAGTTTATTTGAATACCAGTGTTTTCACATTTTAAATGGTTCCAGCTCTTGCTTATGGTTCGTTTATAACAGAATTTATTTTGTAATGGTTGATTGTTATTATAAAGAATTTTTACAGCATCGAAAAGTGTTGTTTATGGTGATATTGTGTTGTAACAAAGTTTTATGTTTACCAAGATGGATATTTCGCTATTGCATTTATTTAGGTAAGTTAAGATTTTTATTTTCACTCTTTAAGGCTGGTTTATGGTCTGTGTTATCTGTTTAGTTGGTTTTGCGGCTTCAATTCGGCGCATATATGGCTGTAGGCTGTGGTATAGGTTTCTGTATTACGCCCGTTCTTTATTCCCCATAGTGAATAACTAGAATTTGACGAATTCTAAGGTTGCTTACAAGCTTCCAATTGCAGTTCTGACCATTTGTATCTCACAGCATCATGAAATTAATGCAGAACCTCCTTGGTGATGGAAGTGTTGGGAAATGCACACGTGTGAGGAACCACACCTTTAGAATTGAAAGAAGGCAGTCGGCATGACTTTGCAGTGTTGTAGATCTGCTAAGCTTTTTTGGCCTCAGGAATGTTGGATGCTTCCATTGTGGTAATTAAAACTTGGTTTCTGGTCATGCCTATAAACTTGGGACTCATCGCCAGTATTGAGGAAGTTAGGATCACTATTCAGTCTGCAGAATTTCTTATGCATTTCCAAATGGAGAATGTTAGCAATTTTGGCATGAGTGAATAATTTTGTATGAGGTTGTACCAAAGGCCTGTTTAATCTTGGGGATTATTTCCACTTGGAACTTGCCAAACTTTAAACAAAGTTTTATCAAAAAAATAAAAAACCCGACGGCACTCACTTCAACTACCTCATTTATTGCCCATGTGCCCATTACTCACTGCTTCTGCAGGTTTAGAAAAAAATTGCTCATGTGCATTAGGGTCACCTAGAAATATGCATCAAGTCATATCTATCTATCTTCATTTGTTTATGCATGAATAATTGGTCAGATAATTTTAAATACACCTTGTATGTTCACACTGCATCCCACATACTAGCTAACTTGCCTCGTGTGCTTTAGTTCATATGTCGATCTCATCACGAACTAGCTTTCGATCAGAGTGATTGGCCACAGGCAAACAGTTTACACCTGCAGCCTTGACCATCCAGTGATAGTCCATGCCATTTTCCATGGTATCAACCATCTCAACAACTGTTTTGCAATGAGATCTGTCAGTTTTTATAAAAATTATCACCACCTCTGAATTTCATAAAGGGTAACTAGTTTACCAACATTTCCTTGGCAATAGGCGTGCACCTGTGCCACCAGCCTGAGGTAAGAAAACACCAGTAAAACCATAACTTATAGTAATTTCTTTCCCTCTGTTTTTTTTGCTCTCCCCTCTTCCCGAATATTTATTTCATTAATACTCTCTTTTTTATCTCTTTTATTTATGATTATTTTTTGTTGTTTCTACTAGATGACCCATGCGAAAATTTTGCTAGTGTGATGTATAATAAGGCTGGTTGTTTGTAATAAGATGAATGAAGAATCACTTTATTTGTAGCAATTGTTTATTTGTTTTGTGTATTAGCTACACAACAAAATACTTACAACATATTATGAAACAATGAGCAAAAACTTTTGTTCACATAAAACAAATGTATAACAAACTGTCACTGATCTTAACGGAATACAGCTAACCTGAATATATTACACAGAGAATATCCATTTCTCTATATGTGTTGCTGTGATCATAGTCCATGAGAAAATTTCATGAATAAAATGTTAACATAGGTATTGAATAGAAAAACAGAAATGTTTTTGTAGCAGAAAAAAATACCTAAAAGCTACTTATTGTACAAAAAAAAAAAAAAAAAAAAAAAAAAAAAAAAAAAAAAAAAAAAAAAAAAAAAAAAACAATTTATAGGTATCCTTGTGATATGTGGTGCTGCTATTTATCAGTAACATGCTCAATTCTCAATGCCAGTGAAGCAATTTATTAGTATATCTGTGATATTTGCTGCTGCTATCTAGTGGTTTGACTCTGAACTGTCTTATATGTGTGGCTTTCACAGTTATTACTTTTGTCCTTCAAGGGTCAAATTCCAAAAAGTTTTGTTCTTAATTTATAATGTTGTGTAAGTGAAGACCTTAATCTTACAGATGATACCTCATTTATCGATTTCAGTTAAATATCAAGGAAGATAAATGGCTCGTGACAAAAAAACTAGATAAAATGCATTTTAGAAATATTGACTTTTTTGCCTTTAAGGGTTGAATTTGGAAAAAATTACTTTCTGAAAATATGATGTAACTTTTGCAGATACCTTAATCTTTAAAATGATACCTCATTCATTGATTTTGGTTAGGTATGAAGGAAGAAAATGGCTTGTGACAAACAAAAAAAAAAACACTTTTTAGAAATAGTATATATATGTTAGGCTCAAAGACTGAAAATGCTCAGAGCGACAAAAACGGCCACAATGTGTTTTGGTTTCTTGAAAACGACCACAACAAGTTGTCGTTTATAAGTATCTAATCTTTGTAGACATGATGAATCGGTCCAGCTGCATTTAATATATATGATTCTTCTTACCCGTCGCATTACAAGACTCAAGAAAAAGAAGCATGTGAGTCGTCATGTTTGGAGAATGCGACCTAGACTGAACACGAATTTCGTGTTGTGGCTGTTTTGAATTCGCTACAATGGGTTCTGGCTACTTTTGTAAGTGCCATAATGTGAATAATGTGTTGTGGCCATTTTCAAGAAACCGGAACCCATTGTGGTCATTTTTGTCACTCAGTGAGGGTTTTTGGTCTTTGAGCCTAACATATATAATGTTCTGCCATTTCCAATGATATTAGTTTTTCATAGTTATAGATAGTTTACTTCGTGTTCTTTCCCTCCCCAACACCACCATCCTTGTCCTATCTTCCATTGCCAGCCAAGTTATTTGGTCTTGACATGTTCACATTTTCTTTGCCATATTAATCATCTCTGCACAATTCCATTAAAGTATTCTTGTTTTTGATGAATGTGACACCGAAGCTAACATATTAGCTTCGACGTCACGTCACTGTTCATAAACGTGCCAATTGATGAAGCCATCAATATCGTCAGGGAACGACTAGGATATCTCAGTCTGCCAGAAGAATGGGTGTCACTGACTGAATTCTGTCTTAGGACCACCTTCTTTCAATACAAAGGAGACATCTACCAGCAGAATGAGGGAGCAGCGATGGGTTGCCCACTGTCTCCAATTGTGACCGATGTGTATATGGAGGAGTTTGAGGCTGAAGTGGTCGACAATTACATTCTGAAACCTTCTTTGTGGTTGCGTTACGTGGACGACACATTTGTTATCTGGCCTCACGGGCGAGAATCCCTCCAGGCTTTTTTCCAACACTTAAATAGTGTCCACGACCAAATTAAATTCACCATGGAAGTTGAGGTGGACAAACAACTTCCAGCGATGAAGCGAGCATAGCCGATGAAAGGGAAATTTTAAAGGAAATGTTTCTGGCCAACGGCTACAGCCTTGACGTCATCAATAAGGCCATCGCAAGGCTTGCACCTCGAGCATCATCCTGTGCTCCGACACCGGAAGTTGAAGCCAGAAGACGAACAGACGGACCCACGGCAGTATTACCCTATGTCCACGGGGTGACGGATAAAATCGGCCATCTTTTAAAGAAGAAAAATATCCGTCCAATATACAGAGCGCCTAGGAAGATTTCTGATGTGCTTTTAAAAGTCAAAGACCATGGGGAGAAGTTGCAGAGTGCGGGAGTATACCAGATACCCTGTAGCTGTGGCCAAGTGTATATTGGCAAACCTGGACAGACAGTCAAGGAAAGGCTGTGTGAACACATGAGACATCTTAAAAATAACGACGTCAGCAAATCAGCTGTAGCACAACATTCTACTGACAGTGGGCACGCAGTTTTATTCAGTGACACCAGTGTATTGGTTCAAGTAAGCAGATGGTGGCCCCGGCGTGTCAGAGAAGCATTGGAAATAAAAAAAAGACCAGATAATATGAACGCGGACGGCGGGCTACAACTTGACCAAATATGGTCATGCTTGATCAGGAAAACGCGGGACGCAGGCCCCCATCGGACTGGCCACGCTGGCGGCGGTAGTTTGAGTGACGTCACTCCAAATGGTTAGAGCATTCTTTGGGAGCTATATATATGCGGCAGCAGATCCAGCTGTGACAGTACTCTGAACAAGGCCACAAAATGATGGCCGAAATGATAGGTTTCAACAAATTGATGCGGTTCAACCCGGACAAACAAGATTACATCTTGATATCACCTTAGACTGTTCAAAATACACCTGGAAAACACAAAACAGAAACTTAAGACATGGAACAACATCGTGAAGAAGCTAGCTGGTTCTTTGTGAGGAGCTGATGTGGACTCGGTATGAACTACCGCTCTCACCATGGTTATCTTGACGTTTTTATTTTTTATTACGAGAGAGATCATGATCTATAAACACCAGTGCATTATAGTAGTCTTTTCTTACCGGTATGAATACCCCTCCACCAATTGCTCCTCTGTATCTCTGATACAAACCTGTAACTATTGGAGAAAACCTCATTGTCTAGTACTTCTGCTTTTAACCAAGATTCTACCCCTACAATTACTTGTGGATCTGTTAAGTTTGCAAATTCTATTACTTTGTTCATCATAATTGTACAGTTTACCAGTAACACACTTATTACTTGATTTCTGATATTTTCAGCATGAACCTTCATCTTTCCAGTTCTGTCCCCTTCAGTTATTGTTTCAGTAGCTTCATCTTACTTGGGAACCATCAGACCTGTTCAGAACGGATTTCGATACCCGGAGTATTTGTTGAAGGGTATTTACTCTATATGTCTATGTTACAATTATTTCTTCAAAATGAGCCCTGGGTACCCTGAAATTAACGCGGAAACATGTGAATTTCTTTTAAATATTATAATTTTAGTACATTGATTGAAAGTGTCACCGTGGTGTATGCGGTAAGGCGCTAACTTACCATTTTGCGAACCTCGGTTCAAATCCCCATACTGCGAAATATTTTTATTTATTTTTTCATATGCAGTAATGATTGAGCATTGATTTTATTTCATTTAAAATTCATTTACGAATTTTTATTATGCGAAATAACAGACATTGTTAGTTTCAAACATTTACATGCTACCACCACTGAACGGAAATAAGTATATGTGTGGTACGTAAGAAAAAACCCCGACCTTATGGCTGTAATATATTTACTTTATGATATTAATTGTAGAGATACACGTATAGAAACAATGAATATGAAATATACCTGTTTCATTAAAAAAAACACACACATAAACAATAAACTTATCAACAATAAACAATGAAATAATGATTTTCTAAAAAAAAAAGTTAGGACTGTATATTCTGTAATATTTTGTTTTAAAAGTTTTCTCATAATAAAAATTCGTAAATGAAATAAAGTCAATTCTCAATGATTATTGCATATCAAAAAAGAAATAAAAATATTTGGCAGTTTGGGGATTTGAATCCGGGTTCGCAAAATGGGAAGTTAGCATGTTACCGCATCCACCACGCTGAAGCTTTTAAACACAGTGCTAAAATTATAACATTTAAAAGGTATTCAGATATGTTTCCGCGTTAATTTCTCGGTACCGACGGCTCATTTTGAAGAAATAATTGTAACACAGACATATGGGGTAAATACCCCTCAACATATACTCGAGGGATCAAAATCCGTTCTGAACAGGTCTGAGGGTATCCAAGTTAGTTATATTAGTTACTTCTCTGAGTAGCAAGTTCTAGGTTATGATAGCTATATGCTATACATAATAACCTTGATGATTAAGGAATGTATTTGATTCATAGAACACCTAAGGATGAATAGAAACAAAATGGTTTGACAGTGGAGTGAAACTTTGTCCTAGTATAGGATCTAGTAACATACGTTCCTCCAGAACAGTATAGCTGCCCTGATATAGTCAATGTTGAGATCTAATTTTTAAATTATAATTTAATTTTCATTCTACTGTTGTTGTGACAACTAAACAAGGGCTCATTACTATTTCCCTTTCAGGACTTTCCAGAAATAATGGAAAACCACAGGGAAAACAAAAACTATGTGAAATGGAATCTGGAGAGCACAGCTTGCCTTCTACAGTCATATTTTCCTGATAGTCATGTTGTTGTTATAAGACCATCAAGGTGAGTCATTTCTGCTTGGTACACTAAATGTCTATAATATAATAGCAACAGTTTACAATAAACAGTCATAAGAGATACATGTTCCAGTGACAAGTCTACTAAGATGCTTCCTAACTGCATATAACAAGCTGTAAATATTCAGAGATCATAGTCACATGGAGTTATGGTTCTCATTTGTTAAAGATTAACTGAAAACAAGATAATCAGTGACAAAAATTTTTTTTATTTTTTTTTGGATTTGGAATAACTAATTGCATGAAGCTTCTGCTTCTGGTTTCATTAACAGCTTCTGAAGGTAAAAGATAATATACTTCTTACATAGTTTAATCTTTGGAGATAGTGTTAGTGCAAAGCTAACATCCATTTAATATATTGATTGTTTAAACGAGTTTGTCTACTGTAGTACACATCAGATTATAGAAAATAACTCAATTTGATAATACAGAATTAATCTTATTTGAATGGTATATAAGACTGATATCGTAGATTTTGAGAGATTTTTGAGTATAGTAATTTGACCTCAAGAAACTCACCATCATTTCTCATTAACCTTCCTTATTTTGAATAAGGATAAATAAAGAGAACATGTCTTACATAGCTATTGTCAGTTGTTGAGATGCACAATACAAACATGATGTGGAAGTTGAAGAAATGAAATTTTCTACAACATGATTTCCTTTATCAATGAAGATAGTAGACAAAAAACAAACCATTTCTTAGACCGTAGGGATTAATTTCTGTGTAATACATAGCTATTATTTAGAATTGCTTTATTTCCAATGAGCTACTATTAGTTTTAGCTTCTTTGAAATATGAAGACTGATTGCAGTTCAGCAGTAAAAAATCTTTTTGCAAATCCTGATATTTGAATTTTGTTAAATTAGTAATAATTTGAGCAGTTAGTTGATTAAAATTTTTGTATGTAAAATTTTTTGTGTTAATGAAGTTAGCTATTTTCATCATCAAGAACATAGTTACAACTACAAAGGTGAACTTCTCAAAATTATTGATGATAGTTGGGGTTGGGGGAGGAAAATGTTGGACCAAATAACATGGTGAAATCTTCTCTTTCCCCAATCTCTCTTCTCAACAAGTTTAGTATTGTTGAGAGCAAATTATGAGCAATCAAATCCTTCAAGGCAATAAAACAATGGAAGGGTAGGGAAATTCAACCCAACAACTATTGGCGATGTCTGATAGATTCGAGGAACGTGATTAGAAAAATATTTTGGTATTGAACTTTATTCTTGGAATTAGAGGAGGGTGGATGTGATAGCACCTACTGCTGCTGAGTGAGCAGCATAGTGTTATGAAGAAATCTTGCTGGGTTCATGCATGAAATTGTAAGTTGTGATTGTTGCTGACAAAGTTCTCAAACGGTTCATGAGTATTAAAGTCTGTCTGATACCTTACATTTAAGGCTACAATGGTTCGACAAGTTGGCAAGAGTTAGCAAATGCTACAGGCCCTGTGACTTGGGGGAACCCTGCACCTAGTGGGGGGGGGGGGGGCTCCCCGTCAGGCCATTAACCTCTTTTTTTTTTTGGATGGCGAAAACCAGTAACACTTTTTCACATTTTCTATGGGCCCCATGCTGTTTTAATCTGCCTCTGAGTTCGACTTCACTCCCACAGAAATCTTTCTCAAGTCCCCAAACAATTTCAAAATACAAAGTTACGAGTTTTCAGCTCATGATAAAATAAATTTTGAAGTTCACTCATATTGTTTGAACATTAAGTTCAGAGATCACATCCAACACCTTTAAAAAAATTACAAGTCTGCACTGTTAGTTGACTGTTCAGATTCTATGTTCCACAAAGTTAAAAATTCTTCTAAGGCGGATGATGCTTAATTGCAACTGCCGGCAAGGAAATGGGAGCTTTATATATTCTCTGGCTGTTCTGCACTTAGGTGTTTCCCCAAGAGAATTCACTGTTCTCTTGTGAATTGCAAAAGTTCTGTTTTCTCTCAGTGCACCATTTTTAATCAGATTTTCCCAAAACTTTTGTATATTATAGTTCGATTTACTCACTCTTTTAAGTTACGACAACTTTTCTGATAGTTATACTTATTTCAGAGTTTTTATGAAAGTCACACATGCCAAGGACATCAAACTTCAATATTAAATTTTTTTTCCTTCATTTCAAATTATTGTTAAACTGTTATATTATCATTATTAAATGAATTTTTCTCTATTTCTTGAACCTAATTTTGTCCTAGTTTTTTTTATTAATAATTTCACTTTATTTATTTTACTGAAAAAACGTGCGTAGGATGTAACTATAATTTCAAATTTTGGGCAGCATGTGTCTCTTTCTCTGGGCAACATATTGTGATGGTTAAATTTGAATTTTCTCTTGTAACTCTTTTACATGTAATTGTTTAAGTTAATTTGTTACCTGTCAAGTACGTGGTTCAATAGACTTAAAATATCTCTATCTCGTTTAGTAAAATTTTTAGATCAAACAATCTGTACATCAAAATACTGTTCATTAAGAGCTTAAACTGTGAAAATAAACGCAGTGTTAACTTTAAAATTTGGGCCTTTAGATTTTTACACTTCCTTATGGCGTCAGTTTATTTTTTAGTTGAAAGTTGCTTTATTATTAAGATTTAGTTAGTAATATTTACTTGCTGTATTATATGCTTTGAATTTTCCCTCTTTAACAGGTTTTGAGAAACTTATTCATACTTAACATTAGGTAGCAAGGCCAGGGTGGCCAAAGTGGTTGGGTTGGCGATGGTATGGAGAGGGTGAGAAAGTACTGAATTGATAATACTGGAGAAATAGGAATTGGGGTAACATCACCAAAGTAATAAGTGTAAGAGGGTATAAATATAAGAGAAAATATTAAGTATTTATATGGAAAGGAAAGATAAATTATACTGAACACTCAGCAAAGTTGAAGGGAGGAGAGCAACAGCAGAAAAAAATATAATTCACAAACAAAAAGAAACACAATATCTTGGATCATACCCTTGAAAATACAAACACATTTCTATATTCTTGAAAAAAGGGTACTGTCCAAGATATTGTTTCTTTGTGTTTGTAAATAATATATTTTGTTGCTGTTGCGTTCATTACTTCAACTTTGGTGAGTGTTTGGTATAATTTTTTTTTTTTTCTCAATAAGTGGGTCTACTGGAAGGAGAATATTGGAGATTGAGGCAAAAAAGGTGCCTGGTATCAAGGTTAAGTTGGTAAGCTAGTTCCTATCTGCAGAGTTCAGAAGAGGTTGTGGTTTCAGGGGAAACTGTGACAGCCTTTAATGTAAAACAGTTGTTCAAATTAACTGTGGGAGGTGGCATCAGCTATTGCTTGATAGTCTACATTGCTGGTATATTCTGTCTGCCTATGGCCATTCATTCTAATGGAAAGTTGTTTGGTAATAAGGACTATATATGAACTGGTATAGTGGATGCAGGTGAATTGATATGAAGTGTGTTGCGTATGTAGAATCTCAAATGATGCAAAACGTTTCCCCTGTGGTCACTGGAAATACTACATACACTAAAACACTCTTCGTATATCAACTTCTGCCTCCACTATACCATTTCATACACTCTGGACCATAAGTTAAGGCACTTGTGAGATCCACAAGAAATAATTGTCATGGTGATAATGTACGGACTAAATTGTAAACTGTAGAACACACATTCAGCTGATAAACCTGGACTGCTCGATGTAACATAAATAATCAGTGTGGGCAGAGGTCTTGGGTGCAGTGTTTCTGACTGCATGTTACGTCCTCTTGGCATACAGTATTTAAATTGTAGAGAAGCAGGATGTCACAGCATTCATTGGCAATGTAGGCAAGGTTAAACACACACTAAAACCCAGTTTCAGGATCATTATCTTGCATAAAGTGCCCAAAAACATCCAATCACAGTACCTGAGCTGACCAAAGATTTAGCTGCATGTTATGAGTCACACTTCTCCCATCAAACAGTGTATTGTAAGCTTGGAGAGACTGCTCTGTATGCTCGGCAACCCACCGGATGCATTCATCTCACTCAAAGGCACCACGTAGCTCATCGAATGTGTTGTCTTGCTCACTGTGATTGGACCCAGTAACTGTGGGTTAGTATTCTGCTTGCGGCGGATGATGTGCAGTTTCACCTGTAGAGAGACTCTTGTCATCTGTTCATCTGGCGCACCCTGTGGGACATTTTACAACCCTGCCAAATCGTGGAAAGGGACTTATACAGTGTCCCAAGTGTTCTCATCTGGGGTGGCATTATGTTAAGAGTATGTACCCAACAGTATGTGATTCCTAGGGGTTCATATGATGGCTTTTCCATGGTGTATATGGACCTGGGTTCCATCAGGTGTATGATAAAGTCTGCCAACTCAGCATTGGCCAGGTGGATGAATGTCTGTAATATGAGGACGTCACAAGTGAGTGGCCAGCTCGCTCCCTGGACGTACAAATTTGATTGAAGATACATCTCTCTCTCTAGGCCGAAGGATTGCAGCCATAACATTCCCATAACGGACCATTGTTTACCTATAATGGGTACTTGTCCAGCAATGGGATGTTTTAGTGCAAGGTACACTGGAAGACCTGACCCATAGCATCAGGAGCTGCTGTGCATCCTGTAATTGTCATGTGAGGTATTCATAACCTATATTAACATTCTGTATGCTACTTACAGAGAGACACCACACACTGTCCATGTCCAGATCTGACCAACTTGCTAAGTCTGATCTAATTGCAAGAATAAGATCCAATCCTGAAATAATGTGCTACATGTGACGTCTTTGTCTTTTTTGTCTCATTGAGCCTAACTGCTATCATCTTCGGTGAATGTTCCTTATCTGTCCTTGGTAAGAACAAATTATTTATCTTTGTATAATAGTTTCCTGAAAGATCATTTATTCAAGTTTCATTTTATTTTATTTTGGTATTTACCAACTGAAATAGTTACTTGAGTGTTTCTCTCCCATGTACCAATTCCTATTTGTTACACTGAGTTCACCCATTTCTACTTATCTCTGTTGGACAGCTGTTATTCTTACATTTTATTTCAGTGACCTATTTTCTTATTTTAGTATGAAAATCCATTTGGTTATGATTGCTACATTATTTATTGTTATGAAAAAAGTTGGTTATGTAACAATATTTTAAACATATTGTTGTGGTGTTGGTGGAAAACAAAAGTTCTGATTAAAAATTTAAATAGGGATGGAGAAAGAAACCATAATATGCTACAGATGAGAGCAGGATGGTTCAGGTTCACAAAAATTTGGATATGCCAAGAACAACTTATATGAAGTCCTTTATTGTTAGAACGGAATGCTAATTTCTTTTACTAATCTATATCCTTGTGTCTTGATGTGTGGTTATTATTTTCTTACAGTATACCTCCTGTAAACCATAATGTCAATGTAGCTGTAAAATGTCGTTTTGTTCCTCAGTTATATCTGTCAGCCACCACTATTGTCAGGCCACATTTGAAGAGCTCACAAAATGTATACTCAGATTGAAGTTTACAGAAGCATGGAGTCGTAGCATAATGAAATTTCTTCAAAAGATGACATGATTTGCACTGGTTGGTAGCCGCTCTGGATCCCTTTTAATGCAACTTTTTTTCATCTATATCTGCACTGTCTATGCTATCATCTATGCTGGACGATAGTTCCTTTATTTGTCTTAATAATGTAAATTTGTTACAAGATGTTTTTCTGTTATGAAAAACGTAAATATGATTTGAATGGTCCAGATTAACACATATCTGCAGTAATAAGTAATGGTCCTTATTAATAGATATCTGCATTACATATTATTGTGATGCACACAATCAAATAAAGTATATTTTTTAAATAAATTACTGCCTTTTGTAATGTGATCTACAGGTCTGGAGAAATAAATGAGTCCAGAGGCAATTAGATATTTGGACAGATGTGGGGTCCAAATCCATAAAATTTATTTCAGGGAATAGCAAGTAAATGATCTCAACCATGAAAGAAAGATTAAACTGGAAAAATATAATGGCAGCAGATAGCTAGTAGTGAATATTTTTAAATCCCTGGGAAAAATTGTGGAGAAAGTTGAAGGGAATGGTGGAGATATAATTGAATGTGAGAAAAGTGGAAACATCTTCAAGAAATATCGTAAACCTGATTTGGAACAAGGATGTTCCACGGAGAAGTAAGGCAATAATTTAATGGGTGATTTATGTTTCTGTTATTACGTATTCTGCTAAAGCCTTGGTAGTGGAAAAGCACATTATTAGGAAGATATAGACAAGCTACTGTGAGAGAGAATTTCTCAGAAGCATAATATGGGTAACAAGAATGCACAGAATAAGGAACGAGAAGAGCACATGGTGAAACAGAGGATAAAGAAAATAAGATTGATTGCTATCTACTTATTTCAAAGGGGGAATACCAAGAAAGGTACATGAAGTAGAAGATGCTTAGGGTAAGTGGACCAGAGAAATATCAAAGGTATGGCAGAGCGGAGTGGAGAGAAATGTGCAGAAAAAAGAAGAGTACTTATACTTGGTTGTGATGGAGAGCTGATGCTAGGAGAGAGAAATGGATGTGCATTTATAATAAACAATAAACTGTAAATGATGATGATATGCTTACAAAATTTAGTCTGAATATTGGCTTACTGGCTTACTTTTGAGATAAAACTATTAAAATTTCTAACAGCAGGCAAAACTTTAAGCTGGCCTTTGAGTGACTGTCTAACCTGTTCAGGTATGAAAATATGGGGCAACTGAATCATTGATTATGTCAGTTCTCATTAAGTTACCATTAAGTACGGTTAAGAATTGGAAGTATGAATTTAATGATCTGATTGTTATTAAGCTTGTCTTTTTGCTAACTTGTCCTTGTGACTTTGAATATCTGCTTCCTTTTATCTAATTTCTGTTAAGTGATTAAAGAAAGCCTATCACGGTGAATTTTTAATTAAAATTTTATTTATATTATTATTTCCAACTATAACGGTCACAAAAATGTTGGGTACGTACATCATGACTCAGAAGGTTAAAATTTTTTGTTGGAACCTTAAAATAATACTTTCTTTATAAATTGATAAGCATCTCATTAAATTAGTAGAGAAACAAGCTTGATTCATATGTAAAAAGCCACTTTGTATGTCTAAATGTTAGGAATTATAAGACTGGTAATATTCAGCCTTCAAAGTTCTCTAACTACAAGTCATAAATAAAGTAAACACTGCATGGTACAGTGTGAAATTTCAATGATTTGTTCTTGGCAAGTATGAAATTAGGGATGTAACGGAGCTCAGCATCCAGAAGTTCGGAACTTTCATGTGAAATCCTACCTCTGCTTCCGCATCTGTATCCACAATTTTTAATGCGGATATAATACGAGATTATGCCGATAGTCACTTAGCTAACAATGAACTGAACAGTGTTATTACTGAAGTGATACATTTAAAAATTGCAAAGTAAAGCAGCCTATTCACGGTCCAGCTTGTAGGACATTCAGGTAGAACTACCATGTGATGTGCTCACCAGTTCATGCTACTAGAAGGGGTCCAACAAAATATTCTAAGAAGTCCTTCCACACATACATTCTCACAGCATACCAGTATTCTTATTGCACATTCGCAGGATGTTTTCTCCTATTATGATCCAATGGTTTAGCTTGTAGGATGGCAAGGACCCATGTTGGTTGTCTGGGAGTCCAACAACATCCAACATCACCTATATCTAGTCCTGTAACCCACTTCATGGATCATCAAGAGTCCTTTATCGGGAAATGGGACCATCATAGGTCCTACAAGTTGGACTGTGAGTGGGCCATTACAGTGTTGGAAAGGCGGGTGGCGGGCAAGGAGATGTTTTGTGGTGTAACCTTGTGCTTGATGCTTTAATTAGTTGAGCCGCGAATTTCGCAAAGTTCATATGACAAAGATTGTGCATGCATAATTATGTAAATAATTTAATTCACTTGTGAAATCAACCCACATTTTTTGTTGTTGAAAAATTAGGCAAAAAATAAATCAATATGGCAATAATATATAGCAACAGACTTTAATGAAAGTAATTAGAATTTGGCGTAAAAATAAACTTATTTTGATTTTAAGTTTATTTTTGATGAAGTATTAAAATCTAAATAATTATAAATTTATTTTTCTTTCTCCGCATCCACTTCTGCAAAACATCGTGGATGTCTGGCACCGAACATCCATATCAGCATCCGCAAAAATGACCTCTGTTACATCCCTAATTTGAATCACATTATTTGTCATGTCATATTCAAACTTGCATTGGATTGCAAATAGCCTACAGTCAGTTTGTGTCCTGTAAAGCTTAGAATATTTGGTATGTTTGTTAAACTTAAAACTGTTAATATTAAACTGCTAAGGAGGGAACCTGCGATTTTCTGAGATTGGAATCCTGTGTATTACAAGTCATATGAAAATGTTATATCAAAATTCTGGCTATTCAATGGTGTTACTTACTGATTTCATTTGGTTAGATAAAGTTAACTGTGGGTTAATGATGTGTTGGATTATGTTGACATATGCTGCTTTTTACAATTAGAAAAATATGTCAGAGAGGCAAGTGATGATACTGTCCATTCATTAATGAGAAATTTTTTTGTAAAATTTTTATAAGTTGTTTGCAAATATCTTGGTTGGAGAATAATGCAAATATGGACAGTTTCCTTGGTTGACCTGTTATGTTTTCCTGTTCATTTGCAATTAATATTGAATTATTGGCAGTGTGTATTCATAGGAAGTCAGTAGGGGATGTCATTTTCATGTGTTGTAATCGTAACAGAACTTGTAAACAACAGCAGGTAAAACATGGATGAAAGCACTTATAATTAAACATTGATAAACGTTGTATTTGTAGCTGCCTCTTGTTATTGTTTTTACAGACTTAATACTGAATACAATGGTAGCTAAAATTGTTCACTTATTTGTCAGTTTTTTGTGAACAATTTTTTACTCACAAGGGTACTTTTTCCTTGTAATTAGTTAGTAACCTTAATATTACTAACCTGGTCAATGAGAAAGCCATATAACTGCCTGCAGTTTCATATTCATCTCTGCTGATATTTAAAGTTGTAACTTTTGCCTAGTTAATAAGCTAGAAACAGAACTACAACCATACTTTAATTTCACATTTATTCTAAATGCCCTCATAAATTATTATTTAAGGATTCTTTGGTGGGAGTATAATTGATCAAGGGAAAAAAATCAGAACTTCTATGAGCATTGTTCCATAATTTGGCAATGCAAAGAATGATCATTTCGAACAGTACAATTAGTTTATTTAATGATTTTGGTTAAAACATAATCACACAACCATATCTGGTGATTTTATAAAAATAGTCATCAGTTAACAGGATTGAAGACAGATGTGCTTATCAAACACAATTGTAAGTGCTAAACATCCATTAAATATAGATTAGATGACTATAGAAAAGTCTAGGAAAGTGCTTCATACCACCTACGAGGGTTTTAGGTGCTAAAAATAATTGTAACATATTTTGTGTTAGTGAGACTAATTTTGATTCAATATACAATCATCTTGACAATTGTGCCAGTCTTGATGGTTATTAGAATGCTATATTTATTTGCAATATTTTCTTTATGTTCGTTACTGGTATTACAAAAATTTATATTACTGTTTCAAGGAATTTTTGCTTACATTACTTAGCCCATTTTATTGTACTAACACTGAATTGGATGATGTAGCACAAGACATTAATCAGTTCTCTCATACATATATATATATATGCACAGTTATGACTAGTGGAAGTAGCACATGGACTAATAATATATGGTTGTCATTGATGGAAGGATCACAAAAATTGATAGTGGAGAAATTTTCAAATGAGAATAGGCAAATTCACTTAAACTTGTATATAAAATATTTTTATTAATACAACCTATTAGTTTTATGAGTATAGATATTGCATAGATTCCCCAAAAAAACTTTTACAATGCCTACACAGACTTTTTTTTTTTTAAGAAAAAGGATTTGTTCTTTTGGATTAAATAAATAAAATGTCACACTGAACTTGAAGAATGCATGTGATTATTGTAAATGAATTATTTGAAGGAAAAGGTTTGTCACTGTTCCTCCACTTAATACAGCCTTTTAACTGCATCGAGAACAGTTCTCAACATCCAGCAGTTACTTCTCACACGCCTGGTGCATGACAATTATATAAGTGCAGTTGGCCACTTGAACAGTTGAATATTCTCCATATTGCTTGGCCAATGAAAGCACTCTTTACCTAAAATAGCTAAAAACTAAATTCAGCGTCTGGAAGATCAAAAAAATGCACAGTCTGACACCATGTTAGTTTTATTAACACACATTCTTAATAACAGTAAAATAATATTTGTGACATGTCAAAAATAAATCACAAAAAATCTGAGAATCCAAGGTAATAGTTAAATATGAAGAAAATTATAGTAAGTGTTCAAAAGTGTTATGCTACAATCACTTAATTCTAACACACTGCACTTCATTTAGACTAGACGATATTGTATTAGTGATTTTTATTAAATGAGGGAAATGACACTAATAACCATGAACCATATACTAGATGTCACCCAATCTTTAGAAGGTTTAATCACTTTTTAACTACACTGGGAAAGATTTTTTTAGTCATAGATATTTTCTAGTATCTGCAGTAAAACTACAAAATCTATGGTATATATAATTTATTTCTGTTTTATTTTACACATAAAGGAATTCTCTTATTTGGACAGTTGTTTGAATACTGTACATTAGTTTGGTAATCAGATTACAGCTGATAAAACAAATGCTTTTTTTAGACTCATCGATTTGGTTATATTTTACTATAATTATGTACACAGGTGTAATTCCTTTGTTGTATAACATATAATAGTATTGTTGTTATTTGGTGGCTGAGGAAGGGCTAGGAAAATGAGAATTGTCAGTAGGAGATGAATAGAAATCAGGAAATATTCCATCTAAGAAAACATATAGTTACAACATGATAATAATTGGTGAAAACTTAACAGCAGTGATAATGAACAGTTTGTTAATTGAATTAAATTGCTATGACCGCTGTTTGTACCATATAGAATTTGATCTACACACAATTGAAAACAGCAATTAAAAAATAAAAACCTGTTTTACCACTAGGATTTTTAATTTGTTTTTAAATTAACAATATCCAAGTTAAAGTTCTTATCTGCCATTGGTTTGAACAATTTTGAGAGAGACTTACATAGATCTTCATAAGCAGTGATAACTTTACATTTTTAGGAATGCTTTGATTTAATACTAATTCTAAGAGATTACAAATGCAGTTTTTAAGGGTGGAAGTGAGTAGAAATGCATAAAGGTAGTGTTTTGGGAGCATTATCTTCAACGTTCTACTGTTTCTTGTATTTATTTAATTTCAGAAGTTATTTGCAGCTAGATGTGTTTTTTGAAACTATACTCATTAGCTAACATGAGGTTGGTTGAGAGTTGTTTGAAGACAGGAGGAGGGCAATAGAGGGGTACGAATGGTATAAAGCATACATTGGTTGTGAACACTGAAATGATTTTAGGTGAAGAGTTGTGAGTGGTATGAGAAAAAAAGGGAGAGTATGTTTATTATAAATTAACACTTTATTTCAAGGATTAAGGAATTTGGAAAGTTTTGATTTGTAGGTGCCAGAACTAGAATAAGCCATAGAGTGGGTACTGGAAAACTTACCTCAATGAAAGGGTTTAGATTAAAAGTGCTCTTTTTGCTTAGCCAGTTCAGTAGGAAAATTGTCACTGTGATATAAACTTCATTACAATTAGTAGTTCCTATGTTTTTAATTCAAAGATTTTGCTTCCCTCTGAAAGGATTAATTTCTTTCAGATTTTGTCAACATAGCTAATTACCATTGTTTTTGCATTTGAAAACTATGTAATATTTTCTCCAATTCTATACTTTACTCTTTCCTGACTTTTTAGATCATTTATTTTCTTCTTTTCATCCATGTATTTTTGCTGCTTCATGCAGATTTTTTGTATTGTGTGACATGTATTTCATCTTCAAAATATAAGGGATATCCTATTGTATCTGTTTCTGCAGTTTTGTTGAAAACAATAGGAAGTTTTTTTGTACTGCCTTCATTGCAGAGCTAATTTTTCCTTTTATCCTTCTGTTCATTGACCATATTCTGTTTTAATAATTAACATTCCTTTACAAATCGGTGGGTTTCAGTCTCAAAAGGCTTATTCATTTTGAGATTTTTTTGTGATTGCTTTTTCCTAATAAAATGACTCAAAATCATGATGATAAATACAAAAACTGTGGTTAATGTATATTTTATTCAGTGTAAAGTAAGAGTACGTAAATAATATTTCTGTATAAATCATTTGATTGCTTAAGTATTCCGTGTACAATGTAGATCATAATATACTGAATTATTGAGCTATTTGTTGTGCATTTGAAGTAACACCTTACAGCAGTAGACATGAAATTCGTCTAAAAACAGGTAGCAGCTATTATAAATTCTTACAGATTTGACTCTTTCAAATTTTTAGTGTAACTGCATTATTTTTTATATTCAACAGCATTATTTTAAAACATCTGGTTCATGAAATAGATAAAAGTGAAATCCAGCTACATATAGCAATTCTGTCAATATAAAAGACATAATTTGGGTGCTGTATCTACATATACATTCTGCAATTCACAATTCACAACTCTACAGCTGAAGTCAAGAAATACATGTAGGAATCTGCACAGCATCTATTATCCAAATATATTTCGTGGCAGTCTTAAATGACAATGGATATTTGAATGTTAATCAATAAACTCAATGGTAGATTACATTGTACATATATCAGATTATCCCAGCCAAACTGTATCAAGTTTATGATACTTATGTAAAAATGTTACTCTACTCTGAAATTTCTCAATACTGTTAATCAGTTCTTCGTAATAAGTTCCAAGATGAAAAAATAGAGGTTTTCCCATTGTATCAGCTGTATAAAATTTTATCGGCACCTTCTACTAGGATAGTGCATCAATTTCATGCAAGGTTTTGAAGTTGCTCTCTGTCTTCACCTTAACCACAATAACTTTGAAACATTGTAGCAAATTGACATGCTTCCAAGACACTTAGCTCTTTCAAGGATCTAAGAACTACCTTGTACATTTCTGGTGCACAAATTTACCGTTCAGAGATGTTATACAATTACATGTCTACTTTCACTATCTTTTTCCACCTACTGCAATTTTTTGGCATTTTACCCTCATGAGTAGTTGTTCTTAGTTTGTATTGAAATACTGTACTGATTTCTATGACTTTTTATTTTGGTATAATTTTGTTTTGACAGATTAAAAAAAACTTTACATAGGTATTCATGGATGGATTATATGAAAAGAAACATATCTAACAAAATGAAATAAATATTTTTTAATTTTCATTGGTACACAATATGAAGAAACAAATTTCCAAAACTTTTTAATGGAAAATGGTGATAGCTAATTCACAATTTTCTTTTTTTGTGCCTCCGTAATTTATGTCATTTATGGATAGGCCCATTTACATCACACATGCATTATTAATTTCAATGTAGTGTTATTTCCTTCTGAATAGATTGGCTACGCCTAAACTTGCATCATTCATGGATTTTGTCACGACAGACACGGATCAGAACAGGCAAGTGGAAAAATTATTTTTATTAAATTGTAGTATGCGATATAACTGATGATTAAGAGGTGTATATTAGCTTTGTGGGGTTATCTTCGAATTACATAACTAATGCACCTTATATTCCGCCCTGCCTTGTCATGGCATAATTAGAAAAATTAGTCCACACTGATTAGTGTTGACTAAATTAAAGAAAATAATTTCGACTAAAGCACTATTGTTAAAATGAATTTCATAGTGTAATTCAAATTACATGAAAAATATTTATTCATTGTTTTCGTGTCTGTTGTGCTGAATGTATTGATTGAATTTTTTTTCTTCATGTGATAGTAGTTTTACAATTGATATTGTCATTTCTGCCTTTGTTTCATTTTTATGTATTCAGTCTGTACATAGTAGCTAAAAAATGGGTAACTTTACGTAAAGATTACATGCTTTTCATTTTTATACACTAGCATGTTCTTTTTTTACTGCTTTGTTAAACTATTAGAAATTTGCTTTTTTACTCTATTAATACCACAAGAAAGTTGTCTGTAGTAATATTGATTAAACAATTTTTTAACCCAGTTGACCATAATCTTGAGGTTAGATCATACTTCATAGCCTAACTGTGTATTAATTATATATTTAGGTATTTGTAGTTTGACAGATTTAAATCTTTTTAAGTCCTTTATACATCAATTGGACAAGCTACACATTAATTATTTGTGGAAATGCCCATAGTTAAAGAAAATCTTCTGATTAAAACAATCTAGCTTGGCATTAGAAGAGCAAAGTTTTTACAATTTGATTTAGATATTACCTCTTGTGATGGACTCTGTATTTTTGTAGATGCTCACTACTTTCATGCATAATATTAGTCAGATATTACAAATGAGAGATATTTTGATGGAAGGGGGTTAAATTTTCTGAAAGTAGAGGTATAGTTTAACATATTTTCATCGAGGTCTGCATGTTGCATGTAGCTGTATTTAACAGCGATTCCTTTATCAAATGTTTAAATGGCTAGCGCTAACCAAGTAGACAGCTATTTTTGAAAAAGAACTTGCTCATTTAAATGAGAAGGTATCATGAAATCATAATTTTCATGATATATACAATAAGTTTGATAGTAACAGGAAATTAATGGTAAATAAATATCAGTATGAGAAAGGTTACCCATTCCAAAGAGAAGCAACTGACATGGTCAACTATTAACATTGATGGCAGATGTAAGAGTGCCAAAAATGAATTATAACAGGATTTCATGAAGAGAATCAACTGGTGAAATCATTTTGACATTTTAATTACATGTGTCTGAAGGTTGAAATTTTATGGGGTATGGAAATGGCGCATTTCATAAGTGATACGAAACAGGATTAATTTTGACAGTTGCAACAATTACTACTAAATGTTGCATGTACAACCTTTTAAGAATATATGTGTGGAAATGTGTTCCATGTGTTGGATTGCTACAGTATCCTACTTTTGATATCTTCTTACATTTGTTTCTCTCTCTTCTTTTTTTTTTTATTATTAAAAAAAAAAAAACAACAACAACAAAAATTGTGGAGTTGCTACATACATCAATCAAAAGGAAAAATAATGTTAAATTCACTGTTTGTAGAGAGACAAAAGGCGCAAAGGTAAAGGATGAGAAACCAATATTTCACCCAATGAGTGTTCAAAGTGAACAAATATAAACTTTATAAATAATAGTGGAACATTATAATAAGGAAGAGCAAATTAGTCGGCACTGAATAATGCTATAACATAAAGGAACAAGTGTTTGGTGAAAAGATGAAACTGAAATGTACGCAGAACAACAGAACCACCTCCAAATATTTATTTATTTAAAGATTTATTTAGCCTGGCAAGATTAGGGCTGTCAAGCCCCCTCTTACATCATACCAGATGTTTATAATAAATAATTTACACTTTACGCAAACTAACAGTATACAACACTTGGCACACATTTGACATAAATTAAGTTCATGAGTAAAATACAAACTAAAAAATAAAATTTATGAATAAAATACCAACTAAAAGCTTAATAATATTCATGTTTAACTAGTGAATCATTTAATGATATAAACTACTACTAGTGAAGGTTGAAGACGTAAACGGTACAAACTAAATATTAGTAGGCTGAAGAAACAAGACACCAACTAATAATAGGAAAGGCAGAATAAACAGTTGGATACTGTATAAATCAATATAATTCAAATTGAAAATTAAGTTTTGCATGGAAGAAGTAGTTGTTCAGCTAGTGCTCAAATAAGTAATGCTTTCTCAAAAGAATTTTAAATGGACCAATTTTTTTCGGTAGTTCTAATTTTCTGGGGAATACCATTTCACAACTAGCCGCTGAAATGAAGAAGGAATTGGCTAGGGTTTCTGAGCTGTGAGAGTGGATGGTTAGTGTGTTTGAGTTCAGGAATCTGGTGTTAATGTTATGGGGAAGTCCTAGGTATGAGATGTTGGAACAATGGTAGGCGGAAGTTTTCAGATGTATGAGTTGGTGGAGATATAGAGTGTGAAATTGTCATTGATTGCAAATGCGCAAGCACTGTAAGTGATCATATGAAGGTGAGACATGGTCCTACAGTCGAAGGTCAGAGATGAACCTTACATAGGAGTTCATAACAAGTTCAAGTTTCTTCATTATATTGTAGCTTAAAGATGTAGTGTATCAGTTTACTCCTCAGTGGTCCTCTCGCTTCCTCCCATTAAAAATCAGATTATATCAAAGCAATGTGTACCTGCTATTTATGAATTTTCTATGACGGTCTGTTATAATTGACATGGCTGCTTAAATTTGTTGCAAGAAAAAGCATGCTAAGGCAAGCTTTTAGAGAGAATGGAAGGACGAGTAAAGATGACCATTTCAAGTCCAAATATTGCAATCCATTGAGGTTTTCCATTTTGAATTTCACGTTTTATTTCTCAGAGGCCCTTTATATATTATTTTTTATGTTTATCTTCCAATCAGTACTGATTACTTTTCATTGTAGGGTCTAAGATTAATGAAGATTTAAGAGTTTGTTTGTAACAGCTCCTCTGTATTTATACAAGTATTTGGATTGAAACAATACCATTCACTCATATAAATTGGTGGTAGGATGGCAGATAAAATTCTTGAGTGATAACATCAGAGTATCTGTGTTTTTTTCTTTGTGGCTGATGTGTGGGACTTCAACATTGATAGTTGATTATTTCTAGATTTCAGTTTATTGATATATTCGAACCATTTGTGTTCTGTAATTAGTATTTTATTTGAAGTTGTAAACTACAAAAGTTATCTGCATTGAATTTTATTTCACTCAGGTCACAAAATGAGATATCAAGATAAAATGTCAAACATACTAACAAGGATTTTTCACATTTAAATTATTCACTAGTCATTTAAAGTTAGTAATTTAAACATACTACTTTTCATGATAGATCAAATATGGTGGGCATCGATAAAAGATGGAGAAACTTACAGGAATTGATGTGTTATAGAGATGGAACTAGAATAAATGAAAACTGAGTGCCAGGGAGCCAGGATTTCTTTTGGAAAGCAGTGTGTTTAGGGATTAATACAAAATTTTAGAATCAGAACAGAGGAGACTCAAGTGTGATGATGTAATAAGTAATGGATTTATATAGGCATGAAAGAATGATAGTCGACAAATTCAGATACTTGGATGAAAGTAATGGATCTTGGTTTTAAAGTCCAAAACACATAACTTAAATTAAATATGATGAATTTCAAAGTAGTTTTCGATTAAAGAAAAAAATGACAAATTGTGAATAAAATAGGTAAGTGAAAAGGAAACTATATTAGATTAAAGACTTTTTTTTAAATAATAATAATAAGATGACAACACTTTGAGATTGTTAGGGTGAACGGAAGTATTTTAAAAGTAATTTCAAAGCAAAAGTGTGGAGTGCATTAGTACGAAATGCTTCATGAGACAAAGCAGTTATCGGAATGAAAGACTCATCATCATAATCATCATCATCATCATCAGTTTTCTGCCGTCGGGCAGGTTTTCACTTGGCTGCTCTCCATGTTCTTCTATCTTCTGCCTTTCTCTTTAGAACCATGTAGTTGCCGTCTTCCTTGATGTTGTCTATAATTTTGTACCTCCTTCTTCCTCTTATTCTCCTCCCACAGACTAGACCTTCCAAGGCGTCTTTTATCAGGCACTCCCCTCTCAACAAGTGCCCCATTCAGTTTTTCTTTCTCTCCTTTATTACTTGGAGAATTTTTCTGCTTTCACTGACCCTGTCCAGCACTTCAACATTACTTATTTTATCCACCCAGCTTATCTTCTCCATCCTCCTCCACATCCACATCTCAAACGCTTCTAATTGCTTTTCATGCTCTCGTCTCAGTGTCCATGTCTCCGACCCATAAAGGGCCACACTCCATACAAAACATTTACCGAGTCTTTTCCTAAGTGTTTTGTCTATTTTTTCAGTTAGTATCCTCCTTTTCCTATTAAATGCTTCCTTTGCTACGGCAATGCGAGATTTTATCTCCTGATGGCACCTTAAATCTTCGGTGATCATACTCCCAAGATATTTGAACAAACTTACTTTCCTGATATCAGCTCTTCCTAACTTAATATTTATTTTTTTCCCTTCCATTTCCAATCACCATACTCTTAGTTTTTGCTGCATTGATTTTCATTCCAAACTCTTGGCAAGCTTCATCTAGATCTTTCAGCATTCTGTTTAGAGTTTCTGCCAACAATACCATATCATCAGCAAATCGTATGCACTCTATTCTCTTGCCACCAATACGCACTCCTCTTTTTCCATTTAAGCCTTTTCCAATAATTTCTTCTAAGTATAAATTGAACAATAATGGGGAAAGGCAACAACCTTGTCTTACGCCTCTCCCAATGCTGCTTTCTCCTGACATCTCGTTTCCGATCTTTATTCGTACTTTCTGTTGTAAATATAGGTTCTGTATCAACCTTCTCTCCTTCCAATCTACGCCTTTGCTCTTCAAGATATCCATCAGCTTCTTCCATTGCACCCTATCAAAAGCTTTTTCCAAGTCAATAAAGACGGCATAGATATGTCTTCCTTTCTCAATATATCTTTCCCCTATGATTCTTAACAGGCCGATAGCATCTCTTGTTCCTTTTCCTTTCCTAAATCCAAACTGTTCTTCTCCAATCACTCTATCTAACTTTCCATATAGTCTTCTGTTCAGCACTTTCAACAACACTTTAGCTGCATGCAAAATTAGGCTGATAGTCCTATGCTCTTTACATTTATTAGTATTCTTTTTCTTCTGAATTGGTATCATTACCGTTGCGAGAAAGTCATCTGGCTATTCCCCTTCGTCATATATCTTATTACAAAGGTGTACTATCTCCCTTCTTCCTTTGTTTCCTAAACTCTTCAACAATTCTGCAGGTAAATTATCGATTCTGCATGCCTTCCGATTCTTCATCTCCTTCAGAGCCTTTCCTACCTCTGTCTCTAGGATCTCATACCCCTTTCCATCTTCTGTTACCTGTGCCTCTTCTTCAATTTTACTTGGTGTTTGATCTCCCTTATATAAGCATTCAATATATTCTTGCCACCTACTCGGCACCTCATGTGGTTCTTTGACTAATGTGCCATCCTCTCTTTCTATTTCCATGTTCTTGTTTCTCTTACTTTCAAAGGCAATCTCAGAAGCCATTTTGTACATCCTTTCATATTTTCCCTCTTTCTCCAGTTTTTCTATTTCCTCACATTTCTCTTTCATCCATCTTTCTCTTGCTTGTTCAGTTTCTCTTCTTAGTTCATTGTTCAGTTTCCTTTCTTAGTTCATTGTTCAGTTTCCTGTACCTCCTTCTTCCTTCTTCATTTCCAGAATTTTTCCACTTCCTCCGTTCTTCCATCTTTTCCAGCATTTTTTCGGTTACCCATTCTTTCCTGATACCTTTGGAGTTTCTCCTAGAGTTTCTTTGGCGGCTGTCATGAGTCCTTCCCTCATTTTCATCCATGAAAGACTAGAAAAGTCAAATTTAATCTAGTCTGAATTTCTGGAAGGCAGCATGTTTTATGAAAGCACAATTTTTTAACGCAAGTTTGACATAAGCTTCAATCACAACAATCCACTGCTAATATAAGATATTTAATTTTGAATAATCTCATCTGAATTTAATAATGGCAGCAAAAGAATAGCGGAAACTTTGAGATATTATCTCCCTATAATTAAAGGCATTTAATTGGGAGTAAGATATATGAAACTCATTGTAAAAATATGTATAATTTTCTGACGCTAGAACAAATAGTTTTGATAGTAAATCTAAGAGATAGGTTTTCAGACTTCAAAAATCAATAGCGAGAATATGAAAACATATGCGGCTAAATTTATAAGGACATAAAGTACTTAAAAAGTTCTACATGATCACAAAGTTTCAGGAAGATTGGAAAAACTTTGGGAAAATCGTTTTTACCGAAGCCAGAGGACAAAAAAGACGGCGACAGTAGGCTAGACGACAGTTAACAGACAGCAGACGCGTGGGAAGATCCACAGAGTAGCACCCCTTCCAAGCCACATTATGTAAGAAACTCGAGGAGGGAATTTGTCTGCTTTAGTCTTTGATAGTTGACAATGTGAGGTTGTGTAGAGAGGAGGTGGGATGCAGGGGGGCACTGCAGGCTAACCATGTGAAGCTGAACTTTGTAGATTTGTATTAAAGTAGTTTTAGTTTTGGGTTGGAACTTAACCAATTTCATTTACGGAATTTTATTTGACAGTTGAGAGAACTTTGTCTGGGGTAGAAGTTCTCAAGTGAAGATAATTTTTATAGAGTGATTGAATATAGTGTAGATGATTTGGATAGAAGTCTAATTGTAATTATTTCTGTTGCCAGGGTAGCGATGCCTGAGAAATTTGAAAATAAAATACTGGAATTCATAAATAATATGGTGCTTTGGATTTTCATTTAATATTTAACCCCTCGTTTGATGGTTCTACTATTAAATTATTGGGACTTGGCGACTGGTTAATATCATACTGCAGATAAAGAATAAGGAATAAAGAACAAAATACTCCCCAGTGAAACATACAGTCATTTAAGATCGTTGAAAGGGTCATTAATTTCTTTCTGACATGTTTCTGATATAAATGTCTATTTATTGTGAAACTAAGGAAAAAGAAAGTGGGTTATAGGCAATATAAATAATAAAGGAAATGGAAATTAATCCATCACATACCAAAGTTGAGAGAAAGCATGTAAGGCAGACAGACAAATGCAGTGTATCGGTTTAAACCTTCTTCATGTAATAGAGATCGAGCCATTTAGTTCCGGATGTGTGCACACAGAACGTCACCTTATGATTCATGAGTCACGAAATGTCTATGTAGGTAGTATTACTTTTAATGTGCAAGTAATTTGGTTTTTAAGTTTTTCAGTGTGCAAGTAACAGTTCCATTTTTAAGTCTTCTTTGGTTATGCTTTAAATGTTTATAACATGGTTACTATCCAAAGATTTGTGAAACCATTGAAGGAAACAAATTATTATTTTGTTAGTTTTTCGGGAAAAAATGAATATGTGATGCTACCAACAGCAACTACTATCAGAAGAAAATAAACACCGAAAACAAGTAAAACATATCCCAAAGCGAGGATCAAATCGAACAATCCTAACTTTACAGATACTTGCCTTAAATCATATGGCTATTAGTATTAGGATCAATTATAAGAGGTTTCATATGCTATACATCCGACTTTTTCACTCTTCAATGCTGATTTTACACACTAAAGATCTCCCTCATTGTTAGAAGCAACTTCAGCAATTTTTTGGTGTGCACATGTCACAACTTTCTTCTAGTACTACATTTAACAATGATCTTCATAGAAAATGATACTTGAATTAGTCACAGTATCACCTGGGTTTCTATGAGCAAGTTCCAGCGATTTTTATTCACCTTTGTGAAATCTGTCATAGGAGGGTGGTCTAAATAATTCTCATCCTTAATTACAACAAGGCCAGTTATATTTGTATGCATGAATAAATTTATAGGATGTTATACTAAGCTTATGTCCATTTTCATAAAATTTGTCACCTTTCATGAATGCCAACATGTAATCGAGACCAAGAACTAGTCAGCCCATCCAGTGGAAAAGAAGTTGCTATTGTTCAAACGTAGGAAGACTATCTTCAAAATGGTAGTCAAACATAGTTGATCATTTTGCAACCAACTTCATAAGCTAGGGAAATGTCCAAACTATGCTCCTCTCCCTCTCTCCTCCCTTATTGGTTTGTGTTTGCTAATCCCTGCTTCTCTGCGCAGTAACACATTTCACTGTTTGCCATCTTACATTTAAATTGTCCTGCAGCACAATCATGTCTGAAAATCAGAAGTCATCTACTTTAGTAAGATAAGTGTCTGTATGTTGTCGCCTATAATGATACTAGTGGTAGCTGCAATTGAAGTACTGAAGAGCATACAATTTTTTTGTATACTGTCAAAACAACTATTTGATATTTTAAATATTAATGTAATTTTAGAGGAACATAGCATATAACACTGAGCTATTTAGAACTTCTTTGTCATACAGGAGGATTTCTGGTTTCTGATTGTCAATAATACAGTCCCTTTGGGAAACTTTGATTTGTTCTCAATCTTCAACTGCGCTTAGTAAAATTGTTTCAGAAGCATTGAAAAACTATATAAAAAAAAAATTCTGTCAACACCCTTCAGAAGTAAGAATGTTGTTTATTTGGCAATACTATGGTACTATATAAATTCAACAGGAAGATTTTGAGGTGAGGTTTACATAGATGATAATATGCTAGGAATGGTGGGAGGAGGAAGCTATTACTGTCGATATAACATACTTTTGCACCATTGTAACATGCTCAGTGCGAATTTTAAACTAGTAACCCTCCAGTATCCTACTGAGCATTACTTTCCCAGGAAACATGATTCCTAATGGCTATTCTTTCAACCTCCACTCATACTGTTTATCCTATTTTACTGCCACACAGATCCTTTTCATTCATACATCTTTCTTGGATGGCTGGTGTCTTTCATACTTGAGAAAATTACTGTGATACTTTGCATATATCTTGTATAAATAAATTACATTTTCATCACTTGATCCTAAGAGGAAGCCATTCCTATTTTCCTTGATTTTCTCAGTAGCTGAGCCCGGCAGGTGAGAAGTAATGTTTGTTTGAGGTAAGGATATGGATTTGATCTCTACTTCCCCCATCTAGGTTTTTACTTTACATGGCTTCTCAAAATTACTTCAGTCAATTGTTGGGATGTTTCTACATAAAGGTTATGGCCATTTTCTTCTGGCCATTTGCGCATAATCCTTCCCTGGCTCAAAATGATCTCAACAAAATAAAAGGACTATCTCTGTAATGAAAATATCTTTTTAGTTTCTCCTATAGTTATATTTTTATTCTCCTATCATCTTGATTGGCATTAAAATGTCTGTTAGGGAGCGTCCATAAACCACATAGCTCCATTTTGGCCTCCTGTGAACTCCCTTCCACCCCCCCCCCACCCCCACACACAGCCCTACGTGACCTTTGCCTCTTCCCCCCCCCCCCCCACAGCACGTAGCTTTTTTCTCTTTTGATTCCAGAAGACATTTTGAACTTTTTTCTCCCCAGTCAGACTATTGTAGATTACATACAGAGGTAATTAAATATTCACATGCTGTTGTGTGTTATGTTCCTCATTTTAACTGTGAAAACTGTTATGAAAGGAAAGCTACGTGGCCTGGCTCGGAAACCCCCCCCCCCTCCCCCACATAGCCCAGCGTAGTCTTCTAGCCAACCCCTCCTCCCCCTGGACAGAGCCACGTAGTTTGTGCACGTTCACTTACGTGTATCCCTCAACACCTGTATTTATATAAATCCTTAATTCATTAGTTGCCATCAATTTTATATTGTACGCTTGCTCCCAAGAAACCTTGAGATTTGGATCAGTTTGCTCACCCATTTTATTTATGACCTATCACAAGCCCTTATGCCATGTGGTTATCAACACCTACTGATCTGCAAAGAATATCAATGTTTGCTCATAGTATATGTACTCACAAACAGACACCATTTATAGTCTACTTAATTCCATGTTCCTTACTCAGTATTCAGCCTGCTTTGAATCCAACAAGCAGAATCTGAGAAACCTGAGACATGGTGATGGTTTCTCTGTCGCTGCATGGAAACTTGGTCCTCTCAAAAATCTATACCCTACAAGAGAGTTTTCAGGAGTCTTTTAAGTAAAAACTTATACTTTCCAGGAAACCAGTTGATGGTTTCTTTGCAATAGTCCTTACTACGAACTGTGCAGCACGCTCCTTGACATCACTAGTTACATCAAGGCCTACTACAGAAACATTCCACATTTTGTCGAGCTGCATGCAAAACTACTTGTGTCTTTTCAATCTACAAATAATGTCTTTCTTCATACAAGCTATTGATGAACTGAATAGCCAAAGGCAACAGGGTCATATCCACAGTATCGAATACCCTATAAATAGAGTATGCAGCTATCTGCAACTTTATCAGCACATGCAACACTGTAGAGAAGTGTTAATTAATAAATCCTGGACACCATTATTCTCCAGGCTTTAAGCTCTCTCTCTTTGTCATGTGTGTGTGTGTGTCCATCCTCTTTCTTTCTCTCTTCACAGTTGAAGCATGTTCATGTTACAAAGCGTTGATCTTCCCTTCCTTTTTTAAGTATATTTGATCTATCAACCTCACTGGGAAGCTTATCCTTTGTTAAGCAATTATTTTATATAATGGTCACTTTTTTATGATGTTAAAGGCAATGTTGGATGGAGGATGCTTACAATCTCTGATAAATAAGTAGATCACTTGTGGTGCAATAATAGTCACTGTTCCAGTTGCTTTGTTATTTGACAAATTAAGGATAGTCTATTCATCTCAAATATCATCAAGTGACTAAGGTATTTAAAAAAAAAAAAATTGTTTATTTTTTTAAAAAAATACCAAACAAAACTTCCTGCCATTTGCTATGGTAGAATATTTCTTAGATTTTGGTCACAAAAAGTTCACCTTAATCTGTCTACAATATCACCTAATGCTGGCCCTAACTTTCATCTTTGACTGACATGGCATAACTCCTTTAATATACTTTAAATCTTCAGTGTGTGAAACAATGAGACATTCTGCCAAAATCACCTTTAGTTTTGTCACGCCCATACTCTTCTTAATTCTTCAGTAATTTCACTTAATTTTAGTTCTGATCATCAGTGCACGGTACAACAAGACTTTAACCATTTAAAGTTGCTGAAATCAAAGAAGTATTCATACTGTATGTAAAACCAGTAAAGCAAGCAGCTCCTGCAGTGTCCTCTGTAACAAAATTGTCTGGAAACTTGCTGGAGTTTTTAGATGTAAATTAGAGACAGACTGCTACCGAAGTTTAATTGTCTACGTATAACTTTTCTGTCGCATTATCATCATAGTTGCATCAGTGTCTCAGAATATTTAGTAAATTCTGCCACTCAGCTCCTTCAAGTGATGAGTTGACTGCACATTTCATAATTATGTCTTATTATATTTTCTGTAGTGCAACATACATGTAAAAATAACATAATGGATTTTGATAAGCCATTCAATATTTAATACTGATTTATTATTTATTTTCAGATTTTCCCAATCGCCAGGTGGTTTGATTTCTTGAACTTTAAAATAATAGGTAGCTTCTCAATTAATGATGCTGATTACTTGACTTTATTTTATAGAAAAACTTCAGAAAAACACACATAAACTTTACAACAAACATAGTATCTAAAGCACATTACAATAAACAAATGACAGTTTGTCTTAGAACTGTTCCGAATGACCTTCTTGGTAGCAATTATCAGGAGCTTGTATACATATCACAGAAATGTTCTGGAAAACTATAAAGGCAATGACAGTCTTTTCTGCAGTGTAAACAATTATGTTAACAATTATGTCAACAATATAAATCATACAAAACGATTATTATTTATTCAGAATTCTTTGAAATCATAAGAAAACTCTTAAATGAAATTGCAAAATATTTAGAAGCATTTAACAGCATATTTACAACATTAAGCACTTATAAACAGTCAAAATTTTGTTGAAAACATATTTACCGGCACAATATGACCAGTTTCCTTCAATTAATATGCCATTTACTGTACTGCTTTTAATACAGTTACAACATTCATTGTCAATTAACAGCACTTTTCACCAATCAAATCTCCACAAATTTTAAAAAATAAAAATTTGCAACAGATCCCTTCTCTGACAGACACAAATTTAGTTTATTGCAGGGATTGTAATTAGGAACATAATTTGTTGCATACAGCCCAAAAGCAATTTAGTAAAATGAACCAAAGGAAAGCTTTAAAAATTAAGTCACTTCGGGTTCCCTCATATTTTCAAAAATTTCCTTTAAAGTGGTCATCAGTTACTCTTAATCTAGTACTATTCTTCATTCTGAAAACATTTTATAATTATTGATTGGGATACAAATGTCATTCAACAATTAAAGTAATAGGGTGTGTAGATCCACAAACATTACTTTCTCCTTTCGTCTTCTTTCAAAAGAATACATCTTATTGATACTATATAAAACACGTACGTAAAAGTAAGTGGTAAACTTATTTTCAATTTACAACAAAGGGGGAAAAATCAGTACTTATATAACACATTTTTTTTCAATCTTCCTAGACACAGAAAAAATTTTCAAAACATTTTACTAATACAGCACAAATTCCTTAAACAATATTTTTTCTGTCTGAAAATAAATTTCAACACAGCATGTTCAACGCAATTTATTCCAGTTGTGAAGTTAATAATAATAATAAAAAATTAACTCTTTGATTGTAATGTATTCCACTATCTTCATTTAACCATGACCCTAAACTTCAATATTTTTATAATCAGAATGACTATTTGTTGATTGTCCAGTTGGTATCCAAAACATCCATATTAATTAAAAATATAACTCAACGAATTTTTTTAAGTCTTCAAATATGTGTTGATTACAAGTTTGACTCGGCTGTAACACATTTCAGATTTCATTACTCTTCTCTCACAATACTGACAGTCTCTCATAACATTAGCTGTAGATTCAATTATTTCAGTCAGAGTATTTAGAATCTCTGTTGTTAATTCTCCAACACCTTTTGCAATTAGGTTTTAGACTTGGCTCCCCCCCCCCCCAGGAAAGACCTGAATTTATCAGTTTTTTTCATCAATAAATTTTTCTGTTCCTTGAATTTTTCATTAATATATTGAGTGAAGCTTGCTTGAATTTTTTTTTAACTGTCAACTCCCTTAACAGATCCTGCATACTCATTTCTTATTTTTCCATAGTAAACTAAAATCAATATCAGTACTGATTTGCCAATCAAACCAAATTCAACATAACAACACTTCAATGAGATAAACTCTTACCAGAAATAAAACAGATAAAAGAAAAGAAAATTTTATTTTCTTCTCTTTTTCAGTTAAATACTTGTTTTAGTTGTCTCTAAATGTCATTTGAACTGTACATAAATGTAGGTCAGTTGAATAAACCAGCTGTGTTATTGCCAGTTGCTTTTTCTCCATGCAGTTAGCCAATCTTTATCCCTTTATAATCTCTTGCAGTCTTCTTTAACCAGCCTTCCAATTTTTCTTGTTTGCATTTGTTCTCAATTGAGATATCAGGTGACAACAGTTTCTATGTTATACAGTTCACTATTATTGTTTATATAGCAGTGGATAATTTAATATAACATGGAACGCTGCTTAGAGAATGCCTACAATCACTCTGAGAAACAAGACATTCACTTGTGGTACAAGAACGGCTACCATCCCAGTCATGCTCTTCTTACACAACAAATTCAGGTTATTCACCTTATGTAATATGGAGGGACTTACACATTGAATTACAAATTCTATTTAAAGAATATTGTTCATTGTCACTGTTAGCAGTACCACCACTGTGATTGTCTAAAAAGTACTTTGAAGTTTGCTACATACTTGGCGAAGGAGACCTCTTGTATATCTTTCAAAAAAAAGCTTTCTATCATTCACGATGGTAGAATATTTAATTTAAAATGTACGTGTTGTCTCATCTAAGCACTATTAAACTTTTAACACATGATATTGTTAGACTCCTATCTATTTCATTATCATTCAGCTTGATCATTTTCTGATGTGGCCTCTTAAAGTCATGATTTCAAATATAACTTGAGCAGTCTTCTCCAAGTCGAACAATCTTGGGCAATCCTCTGCCAGTTAACTCTGACAACCGTACGTATGTCCTTATCCCATCGGTCTGGTGGTCCTCCTCTGTCTGAGATGATCTCTTGGGCTCCATTCTTACACTGTTTTTGTCCACCTCTGTTCTTTTCTCCACACAATATGGCCGACTCATTGCCACATCAGGGATGCTGTCTTCTCTAAGATGTCTGTGATCTTGGAGCTGACCTAATGCAATTGCTCTTTTCTACTTAAGCCTAGCATTGACCTCTCCATAGCTCTTTGGGCAATCCTTAGTTAATCTTTTGTAAATTCACTTAGAGTCCAGGTCTCACAGCCGTGTGTCAGCACGGGAAGAATGCACTGGTCATAGACTATTTCCTTCAGATTTGTGGGTATTTTAGATTTCAGTATAATAGAATGCCTCCCAAATGCTTGCCATCCCAGGTTGATGTGACTGAAAATTTCAGGTCTTACATCAACTCTCATATTTACAAGCTGGCCAAGGTAAATGTATTCACTGACATTTTCTGAAGATACATTATCTAGTTGTACCAACAGCACACTGGAAGTTGGCCTAGTCTTCATTGCTTGATTCAAATTCCTCCGAAACCATTTATACTTGCTGAATCTTCCAATGTATTCTTACTATGCATAAAAAATATTGTGCGAGCTGCTGTGGCATAATATGTGGGCAACAGTACTATAGCAAGTGTGGTGGATGTGCAGTAGTACTCTGGCCTTCAGGAAGTCATGGGTTCAATTCTTCATCTCGCCATCCAGATTTGGGTTTTCCATCGTTTCGCAAATAACTCCAGGTGAATGCCAAATTTAGTTCTTCGAAACCCCACTGCCGAATTCCTTTCCATGTGTTGCCTCCAATGACTTCGTCGTCGACAAGGCGTAAAGTCATAAGCAAAAAAAAGTAAAAAAAAAAAAAAAATCATTTCCTTGCATAATAAAATTGGCTGGAAGCTTCCTGGAGACTTTTAATGTTCCTCCCCACTATTTTTGGTCTATGTTAAGCCTTTACATCATAGTCTCATTACAATTGCATTATTGTTGCAATGTTTTATGTGAACACTGCCCCTTGGTTCCATCAAACTAGAAGTTGTCCATACATTTCACCACTTTTATTCCTGGTGCAATGTTTCTGAAGTTTCTAAATTTCTGAATTTTCTACATTGAAACATACAAATTAAAATCTCCCAAATAATGTATATTAATACTGTTTTTGTTACATTAAACCTTTCTTCTTCCTCCCTCCCCCCACTCATTCATTTACCACCTCCATTGCTCAAGCTGGTACTTACCACATCTCCTTCATATTTTCCTATCCTATGCCTGTTGTACAGGGTGTGGCAAAACTTCCTCCCTAATTTAAGAGGTTGAGTAAAACCAGTTGGTAAAAAATAAAGAATCTATATTAACGTTAATGAAATCTACATAATGAGAAGTTATGTTGCATATTTTGCAAATTTCATTTCACTCAAGTGATTTTCTTAATTTTCAATGCATTACTGAATGTGAGTTTGGAAGTTCTCCAGAGTACTTGGACGATATTTGTAAATTTAATTGTTAAGAAAATTAAATAGATCAAAATCATAGTGGTAAGGGTCTGGAGAGCTTGCTGGTGAAGGGATATCAACTCGCAAAGAAGTAAAGTCCCCTTAAGACTGCTGTCTCAGCATTTGAGAGATCTTCTGGCTGTATGAGTGGTGGCTGTGTCTTTCTAAATCTGCACTGCATTGAGCCTTGGTGCCATAAAACTGCAAATTATTAGAATGTATCATACAGAGTTTACAGTCACAATCACTCTTCCCTCTTCCCTCTTCAAGAAAGTAGGGACAGTGATTCCGGCACTGCTAATTGCGCACCGAACACTAACACTGTAATCTTGCAGAGGATTTTCACAGGGTTCCCAAGGGATTAATGCACTCTAATAAACAAAGTTTTGTTTATTCACACATTTCAAATGCTGAAAATGTGCTGCTTCATTAAAGAAATAGCAGCATCACGTGGCACATTTTTAGTGATGCACACATGAATTTACCAATCATGTTGCAACAGTTCATAAACACCATCTTGTATAGATGAAATTGCAAGTCCTAGCATAAAATTCAATGCACACTTTGATCAAACCACTGAAGGACTGCAACATGTTTGCGAGCAGATCACTTTGGAGACTAAAGAAATGAAAATCTAAATGCCTCATTGTTTTCTGGAGTTCAAGCACTGCAAGGCCTTCCTCTGCTAGTTTGATCTAAAGTTTGATACCAGTAAGGTTAAGGTTTGTTTGATCTGGGGCCATCGCATATCGGGCATGCTGAAACTTTTGTGAAAAGCACACTGGACAGCAACAATAGAATTACTATTTTATAAAATTGCTTCAACAGAAAAAAGGCATTGCTTATCCATCCACAGCATGAAAACTGATAGAAAACAAAACTTCCATTCCTCTATGTTCTTTGCAAAACCAGTACCTACTCCCTAGAACTCATACTCACCTTCCAACGTGTAAAAAAAAATAAGAGGAGTTTTGCTGCACCATGTATGATGTAACCATTCTGCTGCCATGGTGTCATCTGTTACAGCAAGTGATGGCTTCTTTCTCCTCTCTTGATATGACTATCACATTATTTCCTTTCGGTTGTGTGCACAAAAAAGTATAGGACATTAAAAAGTTTATAATTTTTAATATTGTGAATATTTATTACAGAATGGAGTTCAAGACATTCAGCTGTTTTGACAATTTTGTCCCATGCAACAATAGTGGTGCACCTGATCATACTCCAACTCACCATGCCCTTCAACACCTTGAACGATTATTACAAGGTGTTTCTCAGAAGCTTCGAAATCTCCCACCAGCACAACTTACAACAGACGGGCAGTCTTCAGTGAATGCATCAAAAGAGGTAAATTTTGTTATTACATTTATATTTACTGCGTGCATTTTAAAGTTAAGATCATAAACCAGTATACTCTTCCAAATAAAAATTGATACCATTTAAATATTATGTTGAATTTTGTACAGGACACATTTATGGCCTTTTCCCTATTAAAACAGTGTAGTATGTAAATAAGAAATGATAGGGAAAGTAACCCATCCGTTACCACAGATAAAAACATGAGAGCCAGAATTAACACACAACTGTAAACACACTTTACAATATTGCTGTAAAAACCCTTAATCGTGTTAGAGGTGAGACATGTGGCAAAGGAATAAGATTTGTGCACACACAGACCTGTCACATGACCCTATCCTTCCTCATTTTCATTCTCTAAGATTAGTTTTCATTGTCACTGTTTTTCAAGCATAGTATGTGTTAGTTTAAACTGATAAAAGACATGATGTTACAGAAATATGCTCAGGAGCAAATAGCCTCTGTAAATAAATAAATAACAAGATTTCATTGTCAGTATTATCAAAATGTAGTAAGTGTTTGGTTTAAACTGATGAAAGACGTGATTTACAGAAGTGTGTTCAGTTTACGAAGAAAAAAATTTCTATTTAAAAATACGGTGTGTGTGTATCAAAAGACAATAGTCAGCTATTAATACAACTTAAACATTTGAGAATAAGAAATTTTTGTTTTCCAGCAATTTTACATGGTTGATAGCATATGCTTAGGCCTGATTGCTCAGATATTGTAAAACAAATTTACTTCTCTTTCTGTCAAAAATAAGCTGGTTTTTCTTAAGTAGATTTACCAACAATCCTATCGCCATTTCTTTTCATTTCCCTAATGAATTGACACGCCATGTTTTGCTACCTTACAGTAATACTGTTGTGTGCGAATGGCAATTTTTTTTGGTAAGTATGTGTCAACACCAAAGTTATTAATTTACATAACATTTTTGACATTATTTTTATACTGCTTAGTGATACTGATAAGAGTTTTTAGAAGTGCAAAGATAGACAAAAACACTTGATAGCGTGCTGGTAAGAAATCCAATACTAAATCAGTAAAAGTGAGGTTATTAAGTGTATAACGTTTATTAGTTGAATAGTGTAGAATTGGAATGAGTGGCAGATGAAGATGCCAGTTTCAAGTAATCAGTAAGCACTGTTACTGCTGTGGTATGTTATTTTCCTTGTTTCTACGAACTATGTAATGTCCTCCAGCGAAAAGATTCTTGAAGATTATACATAATCAGTTTTGAAGATTCAAACTAGATCTTGTCAGGGTGTTAAAATGTTGATCTTGTGTGCTCCAGTCGAATTAGGGTGAGATATGAGATAAGAGTTCGTGTTCAGGATTATACCACCCGCTTATCAGTGTGATTTTTTTGTGTTACTCACTTATTCTCATGATTGTTTCATTAATTAAAATCTACCAATGAATTCCAAAGTATATAAAAAATTTAAAATCGATATCCTTTTCACTGTTTACTTGCCAGTCTTGTAAGTGCTTGACTGTGTTGATGTATAAGGTATCAGTGTCTTAGTAGGCATGGAGACTAAAGAATTACAAGCATTTATCTATAGTGGCATGTACTAGTACTTTCATCAGTAAAGAAGGTTATATTAAAAGTAAAATCTTTATTTAGAGCAGTGAAAGAGTGTATAGTACCTAATTCAGAGTTGTTACATGTACACATCATATGATACCACAAATTCCATTCAAGCTTATATTTTAATTTAGTATCACCGAGTCAACAATATATACACAGTCCAGTCTCAATAATGTGACCACCACCTACTTTCGACGTCAGTGTGAAATAACCAATCACAGAAGGCAGGTGGCAGCACATTAAAGTGGAGTGTATATAAAGGATGTCCTAGGGCATCATAATGCAGAAACATAGCGATTTATCCGACGTCCAAAAGGGCATGATTATTGGCTTTTGGGCCAAGGGTGCAAGCATTTCGGAAACGACTAATTTTGTGAACTGTTCACTTGCCGCCGTGGTGAAAGTATACCGTGCATGGTAAAATGGTTCTATTCAAAATCAGTGGCGTGGAACATGTGGTGCACCACGGGCTATAGATGACAGAGGCGAACGAAGGCTACGGAGAAGCGTTCGGGCAAATAGACGTGCAACTGTTGAGCAACTGACCGCCCAGATGAACCAAGAGGCTACCAAGAGTGTATCCTCAACAACGGTTCAGCGAACGTTGCTGCGCATGGGCGTCCGCAGCAGACGCCTGGTTAAAGCACCTATGCTGACTGCTGTTCATCGGCGACGAAGGCTGGAATTTGCACGCCAGTACTGCAACTGGATCTCCACAGAGTGGCAACAGATGGACGTGGGCGCATACGGCGTGAAACGTCTGAAAGCAAACACCCTGCAACAATTACCAGAAGGATCCAGGGTGGAGGAGGGCACATTATGGTTTGGGAAATGTTTTCCTGGCATTCACTGGGTGAACTCATCATTGTGGACAGTGTATGTGCGTGGTTCGAAGAGCACAAGGATGAGTTTACCTTACTCCCCTGGCCAGCAAACTCACTGGATTTAAACCCAATCGAGAATCTGTGCGACCACCTCAATCGGGTTGTTCGCGCCATGGATCCTCAACCGCGTAATCAAGCGCAGCTGGCCACAGTACTGGAGTTGGCATGGCTCAACATCCCAGTGAACACCTTCAGAAACCTAATTGACTCTCTTCCTGCATGCCTCGCAGTGGTCCGCTCTGCCAAAGGTGGTTATTCTGGTTTTTGAGAGGTTGTCACATTAATGTTACTGGACTGTGTAGAACATTAAAATTGTATATATATATAATGACCCACTTCTGCTTCAAATGGGAAGTTTGGTGCATAATTTTAAAAGCTGACGAACTTCACTGCCCTCTTGTATACAAAACAATATATGGATACTTACAAATTCCCTATCCTAACTTGATATAATATTTTGCTATCCAGCACCCATTGTTTCCTTGCAACAATATACAGATACTTTTTTTATTCAACTGGTTGTATCGTACATTTTTCAGTATGATGTAGTATGAATGCCTGAATCAACAACTTCATGCATGAAGGGAATACCCTATAGATTTCTGAAATAAATGCAAAATTGATTTTAATGGCCAATTTAGAACACTGTGAAATATAAAAACAATTTTTATTGCATGTCTGATATTTTGTAACTATAGTTTTTCAGACGTCTGTGCTAACCGAAGTTTCTTTTCCTCTCTCTCCACAGGTTCAAGAAAATGAAGAAAATTTGCCACCTCTTTGGTGGCAAGAAGGAATTAATTTGGACAAGGCGAATCTTATACTGGTAGGCTTTAGTAAAGGCTGTGTTGTTTTGAATCAGTTTATTTATGAGTTTCACTATTTAAAAACCTTAACACCAGATGATGATACAATGATGAGACTTGTAACCAGGATCCAAGACATGTACTGGTTAGATGGAGGACATTGTGGGGGAAAGAATACTTGGATTACATCCAGGAGCCTGTTGGAAACACTGACAAGATTGGGTGAGTAGTCTGTTATCTTTAATATGTGTATAAGAAAAGAAATGAAAAATAAATATTTACAACAGTGTATAGTGGATGGATGCGATGAGAGAACACTAATGCTGACAAAACACTACACAATATTTCAGCATATGCCTTGCTCACAAATAGAAAAAACGGGCCATTAGGCTCGGAACGTGTGTGCACACCGAACGTTACCTAATGAGTCTATTTGTGAGCAAGACATATGCCGAAATATTGTGTAGTTGTTTGTCAGCATTAGTGTTCTCTCATCGCATCCGTCCACTTTGGTATATGGTGGGTTAATTTCCCTTTCTTTTCTTATTTATATCGCCTAGAAGCCGCTTCCATTTTCCTTAGTTGCATCATTGTAAAATAATGTTATTGTTAGAGGTGGCTTGAGCATACAGTTTCATTTCCTACTTGAGTGTTAATGTGGTTAGAATCCTAGCACAGCAGCAGAAGTTCTCATAGCTCAAACAGTGGGAACAAAATGAATACCAGGCAGCCGCCAGGCCATGTGGCTAGACTCTTATGGATAACCACAATAATCCCAGCAAATGAATGGATAGCTCTGTGATGTATTCACATACAGACACCTTAACACAGAACTGCCAACTCTATCTGGCCATAAATCCATTCATTTCTCAAACTCCAAGGCCATTGCAATGTTTCTCATCTCATTCCATTTCCCTCCTTACTCCTAAGAGCCGTCGGCCTTTAGCTCGTGCTTTTTGCTCAATATCAAGGAGGCAAGCAATCCTAGTTGCTCCACAAGTGCTGCTTGTGGGTCGTCCTAGGGGAGCTTTACTATCTTTTTTTACAAACAACTACAAGGTAGGTCCGATAAGTACTCAGCCTCTCTTTCCGATGGCATCACTGTTGTCAGAGGAATTTATTATCTTAGATGGCTACTGTTAAAATTTCAGCTAAATCGGACTCATAGTTTTGTTTTGATCACAAAAGGGGGGTGTGTCCGCGGATTTTAGAAAAATGGAAAAAGAGCAATATTGGTCGGTGATTAGATTCTTGTTTTTGGAAGGAAAATTGTGCAGTGAAATCAAAGAGCACTTGGATGCTGTGTAACGTGACTCTTCTCCTTTGATGGTGACTGTCAAAAATTGGTTTAACAAGTTTCAATGTGGTCGCACGTCGGTTTTTGATGAGCCATGTCCAGGTGCCCCGAAAACGGTTACCATGGAGGATAACGTGACAAAAATCCACGATCTCGTATTGGCAGACTGCTGATTGAAGGTGCACAAGATTGCTGGAACAGTAGGCATCTCAAACGACCGTGTGGATCATATCTTGCATGAGAAAGCCGTCGGCGCGATGGGTGTCGCGTTTTATCGCAACCATGGAACCAATTCATAGCAGTGTTTGATGCTGTTTAAGCACAATCCGAAGGAGTTTCTGCGTCGCTATGTGACCGTTGATGAAACATGGATCTACTGGTACACACCAGTGACCAAGGAACAGTCAAAACAGTGGACTTTGCCCTGTGAACGTGCTCTGAAAAAGGCGAAGACTGTCCCATCGGCCGGAAAGGTGATGGTCACTGTTTTCTGGGATTCACAAGGTGTTATCTACACCAACTAATTGGAGAAGGGCAAAACGATCACAGGGTTTTACTATGCCGAATTATTGGGCCGATTCGACGCCTAATTGCAGAAAAAACGGCCCCATTTGGCGAAGAAAAAAGTGTTCTTCCACCTTGACAATGCACCGGCTTACACCTCCCCCGCCATGGCCAAATTGGTCGAATTGGGCTACAAACTGCTGCCCCATCCACCATATTCTCCAGATTTGGCCCCGTGCACTTCTTTTTGTTTCCAAACTTGAAGAGGACACTTGCTGGGCAGAAATTTGAGTCAAATGAGGAGGTTATCACTGCCCCAGAGGCCTACTTTGCAGACGTCCAGAAAACGTATTTTTCAGACGGGTTAAAGAAGTTTGAGTGTCACTGGGTCAAGTGTATCAAGCTAAAAGGAGACTATGTTGAGAAATAAATCGCCACTTTTCCAAAATTTTTGTTTTTTCTTCTGTAGGCTAAGTACTTATCGGACCGCCCTCGTATAATAGAGATACTTTCCACTCCCTAGAGCAGTTTTATGCAATACTCACTTCCCTATCTGCATATTCCTTCCCGGTCACCATACTCATCACTCCTTTCTCTACTAATAACCCTCACTATTAGAGTCTGTGTCATTGAACACTATCTGTACATTTACCAGCCACACGATGTCCCCAGTACTACCTTCGTGATATCACTGGCCCACTTTATTCTATCCAAAACTACTACTCCTTTTCAGTGCTATTTTTACCATTATATATGAGGAACTGCCATGGTTACTGCATGGCATTGTCCTATGCTTATCTTTTCCTGGGAAAAAATGGAAGAAACATTTCTTCAAAGATTACTTTATAAACAAGTATGGAAAATGGAAGTGACTTCTTAGCCATATAAATAATGAAGGAAAGGGAAATTAATCCACCACATACCAAAGTTGAAAGCTGTGATGAGAGAAAACGCTTAAGCAGACAAACAAATACACTATATTTCGGCAACTGCCTTCGTCAGTAGTAGATAAAGGGGCCATTAGGCTCCGTACGTCTGCACACACAGAACGTCACCCAATGTCTAGCTAGGTAGACGGGGAAGGGTGGGGGAATGTCTAAGGAGTAGACTATTGATGTATCTGCAATGTCTGAGATAAACAGTCCAGTCACATTAATGAGACCACCTCTCAAAAACCAGAATAACCACCTTTGGCAGAGCGGACCGCTGCGATGTATGCAGGAAGAAAGTCAATTAGGTTTCTGAAGGTGTTCACTGTGATGTTGAGCCATGCCGACTCCAGTGGCGTGGCCAGCTGTGCTAGATTACGTGGTTGAGGATCCATGGCACGAACAACCTGATCGAGGTGGTCCCACAGATTCTCGATTGGGTTTAAATCCGGTGAGTTTGCTGGCCAGGGGAGTAAGGTAAACTCATCCTGGTGCTCTTCGAATCACGCACATACACTGTGAGCTGTATGACACCTCACATTGTCCTGCTGGTGGATGCCATCATTCTGAGGAAAAATTATTCGCTTGTAGGGGTGGACATGGTCCGCAAGTACTTGTGCTGATCCATCGTGCCTTCCACAATGAGTTCACCCAGTGAATGCCAGGAAAACATTTCCCAAACCATAATGCTCCCTCCTCCACCCTGGATCCTTCCGGCAATTGTTGCAGGGTGTTTGCTTTCAAACATTTCATGCCTTATGGGCCAACGTCCATCTGTCTGATGGAGTATAAAACGTGATTCATTGGAAAAAGCCACCTGTCGCCACTCTGTGGACGTCCAGTTGTGGTACTGGCGTGCAAATTCCAGCCTTTGTCGCCGATGAACAGCAGTCAGCATAGGTGCATTAACGAGGCGTTTCCTGCAGAGGCCCATGCGCAGCAATGTTTGCTGAACCGTTGTTTAGGATACACTCTTGGTAGCTCCTTGGTTCATCTGGGCGGTTAGTTTCTCAACAGTTGCGCGTCTATTTGCCCGAACGCTTCTCCGTAGCCTTCGTTCGCCTCTGTAATCTATAGCTCGTGGTGCACCGCATGTTCCACGCCGCTGATTTTGAATAGTGCCATTTTGCCATGCACGGTATACTTTCACCACGGCGGCACGTGAACAGTTCACAAAATTAGCCGTTTCCGAAATGCTTCCACCCTTGGCCTGAAAGCCAGTAATCGTGCTCTTTTGGACGTCGGATAAATCACAAAGTTTCTGCATAAACGCCAACAATTGAAGTGCTTGCTGATGCCCTAGGACATCCTGTATATACACTGCACTGTAATGTGTTGCCACCTGCCTTCTGTGATAGGTTATTTCTCGTTGACATCGAAAGTAGGTGGTGGTCACATTAATGTGACTGGTCTGTGTATTTTTTGCAAGCGATGGTAAATTGAACATACTTAGCAAGGGTACCTAGTGCGGATGCATAAAGTTATATCTAATTAAAAAAGAAAAAAGGGTGATGGGTTAAGTGGTTTCATTTTAACGGTGGTTAAGACCAGGTGGGTGTCAGGTGTCCAGGATATTCTGGTAGGCTAGTTCCCATCTCCGGATTTCTGCTGCAGTGGTGCTATGGGGGAGAACTCTGGCGCTCTCACAGTAAAACAGTCATAGAGATAGTTGGAATCATGGCTATTGGCATGTTCTGGTATTGGAAGTTACAAGTTGCGGGTGTGAACTGTTTGTCTGTGGCCATTCATTCTAACTGAGAATTGCTGTGTGGTGAGGCCTATGTAGGAACTAGTGCAGTGTCTGCAAGTTAGTTGGTATATGATGTGAATTGTAGAACATGTGGAATGTCCAATGATGGGGAAAGTTTTCCCTATGGTAGGATTGGAATATGTAGTGGTGGTTGCAAGCATGCTGCAGGTTTTACAGTAAGATCCATTATGGTGCTTTTGGAGTCTGACGGGGGATTTGTGGACTGAGATTTTCTTAAGATTAGGTGGTCTGCTAAAATATGCATGGGAGACACTGGATAGAATTTTGGGTAACTCTCAGTTAGAATGAATGGCCACAGACACAGTCCACACCCACATCTTTTACCTTCCAATACCAGAACATGCCAATAGCCATGATTCCAGCAATCATAACGACTGTTTTACTGTGTGAGCAGTCAGTTTTTTCCCCCGATAGCACCACTGCAGCAGAACTCCGGAGATGGGAACAAGCGTACCAGACTACCCTGGACACCAGACACCCACCTGGCCTCAACCACTGTTAAGATCCAACCACTTAACCCATCACCAATTTTTTTTAACTAGATATAACTTTTCGCGTCCGTACTAGGTATCCTTGCTACATATTATAATTTTACCATCGCCTGCAATATATTATCTCAGATGTTTCAGATATATTGGTAGTGTACTCCTTAACCATTCCCCCACCTTTCCCCTTGTACCTAGCTAGTCATTGGGTGACGTTCTGTGTATGCACTCCTACAGAGCCCATTTATCTACTACTGAACAAGGCAGTTGCCGAAATATTGTGTATTTTTCTGTGTCCGCCTAAGTATGTTCTCTCATCGCAGCCGTCAACTTTGGTATGTGGTGGGTTAATTTCCCTTTCCTTCATTATTTATAACCAAGCATGTGATTCACATACACCCCTGTTTGTGAAATTGCAATACCAAGAAGGAAACGTGACTATAGTGAAATTTATACCACAGATAAAGGACATGCAATACACAAATGATTAGAATTACAGAAATGTAAATGCTCTTTCATCCTGAGAATTCATTACATTGTGAAACCGCTTGGTGCTGCAGTCAGAGCCTCTAGACGTGATGGAATGGAATCAAAGGGAGCCTAGATATGCTGCTGTGAAACACACTGTGACATGGTTTGTAGGCGTGTCCACAAAGGTTTGGCAGTGGTTGCAGGAAGAACAAAATGAACAAGTTGCCAACTGACCAACATGTTTGATGGGTGTCATGTCAGGCAAATGTGCAGGCCAGGGAAGCAGTGGGATCTGCCATTCTTCAAAGAAAACTTGCACATTCCTCTTCACCTGTGGCTGGGCATTGTCCTGCTGAAATATGTGAAGGTGCCTGCAGGACAGGCAATGCCTTGGGCTCTAAAAACCTCCCTCATATAGCAGCTACTACCCAGATTACCCTCAGTAAGTAAGAGGCAAGATTGCATGTTATAGCCAGTAATCACACTTGGTGCAACATATTCACAGATTTGCAGCCAGATATTTTCATGAAACGATGACAACATTTAGACAACATCCTCTGTTGTCTTCATCTGTTAGTCGTATGTTGCTATCGAGAATCTACAACATCACTGCAAAACTCATTACCTGATCAAGACAACAGAGAACGTTGTCATAGTTTCATGAAAAATCCAGCTAAAACCTGTGAAATGTTGCATTTATATGCCAGGAAAATCTCCATAGAAAAATCACACTTGGTGTTTGTCCGCTATGCCAATGCAGACTGCCCGAATGGGTCTCTACTGTGTCATCTAATATGTATGCTGTCACCACTGTAGGATGAATTAAAGCAGGATCTACCCGAAAACCCTACGTTTTACCACTTGGCACAACGGTGATGGCGTTCACTTGCCAATTGCAGACAGGCATTGCTGGTATCTGGTCAATAGAAGTCAACGCAGTTCAATGTATGCCACCAGTCCAGCCCTCAGAAGATGGCATCTAACCATCAACACAGACATGTCAAATTGTCCAAACACCCTTTGCAGTGCTCCAATGTTGAGCCAACAGTGTAGACACGTTGTGTTGTCCAGTGCCCTCTTGTCACTGTGCATGACCATTTCCCATCCACCGGTTCCACACACATATGACTGTTGTAGCAGCATGTACTTTACAAGCCACAATGCCACAGTATAACAAACCCATTTCCCATAGACAAATCATTCTGCTGCGTTCAAACTCGTTATCATCCTAAACTCACATCCTTTGATGTCAGCGAGAATTTCTAGCACTTCTTCCACATTTCCACTTCATTTGATGGACCTACATCAGCTGAGCATAGCATAACACTCACCTGCTGTCACACAAAACAGGGCACTGCAGAGGCTATGTACGCGTCATCTCTCTACAATCTTAATCACTTGTTCCCTTGCTATTGTTCCATTGATCTACACATTCTCTGATTTTGGAGTGATTCAGACCATTCCTTTGGATGCCGTAATTTTCACAAACAGTACCGGTAATGTATATAGACATTTTCATGATGTGAACCTATGGTTTAAACCTACTTCTTGACTTACCGAACGCCTCAATAAACATCTGTTCTATAAACTTCACATAGTTTCGCACAAACATTCCTTGACACCGACCATGGTAGGTGAGTGGTTAACACTCTGGCCTCGCTTTTGGGAGAACGCCGGTTCGAATCCCCATCCGGGCATCCAGATTGGGTTTTCCATGGTTTCCCTAAATCACTCCAGGCGAATGCCGGGACGTTTCCTACAAAAAAGGCCATGGCCAAATTCCTTCCTATTCCCTGTTCCCAGTCCCAACCTGCCTCTAATGCCCTCGACGTCGATGAGGCGTAAAGCCACAAGTAAAAAAAAAAATCCTTGCCGTAGACTCCTCCAATGAGCAGGCATTTACACTTCTCTGTTCATGCCACACACACACACACACACACACACACATATATATATATATAACTATACTTTGATACTGACCTCCCATATCAAAATACTCTTCCTACCATGCAGCCTAATCATCTGAGATGGATGTATCTACTCCAATCTAGAATACCTCCACCCAGTACCCCAAGAAACCTGATAAAAGCCCTTATATCCTGCTGTTATCTCACAGAATTGGTTAATATAAATATTCATGTGGCGGGTAGGGATGTGACCACATCTTTCCCCCTGCCATATGTCTCGCCTCCCACATGATTAAGACTAAAGTCGAAATATTGTGCAATTCCTTTGTTTTTGTGTTTTTACGTGTCTCGCCCTCCTGCCTTCATCTGTGGTAAGTGACGGGTTTCTGTTTATTTTCCCTATCCTATCTTATTTTCAGTGCCTCGCGGCAGTTTCTTTGTTTCCTTTATCCAAGAATTGGTTAATAAACAGATATCTCGGAAATAATGCACTGAACACAACAATACGCCCATCATGCGTGTTGTAATTTCTCCATTATACTTTCCACAATACCCTGCATCACATACAGCAGACTTCCCAACTTGAATAATATACTTGTTCACAAACACCAACCCCTTAACACTCCTAGAGCACCTTTCCTTGTAAAAGGTCTAGTGGCAAAACATGCAGTATGCATTCATCGACCACAATCTATTTGCAACCCTAACACTGGCATGCCAAGTGTATCATGACCCACATCATTTTCTAGCTTACCTACCTCCACTGCCCAAGTTCTGGCATTGGTCTCACCTTGATCCAGCTGTCCATCAGGATGAATGGGTTCAGACAAATAGTTTAATCTAAACCTAGTCCACAGGATTGCTGACGATGCCAGGTGCCGCAACTCAGGTGGCCTGAGTAACAGTTGGAACCATCACAGTATTCGCAGAAACCACATCCCTAACTGAACTGCATAGGTGTGAATGGCCTACCAACACAATCTGGAAACCAAACACTCCCTGTGCCTCAGTTTTGTCGCTGTACCCTGGTAACCCCATCGCTTGCAAGTAGTGTATTCATTCATCCTCATTTTTATTCATTTATACAGTACATTTTCTATGATAGTTTTTAATTACTTACATACTTTGATTTTTATATGCGATTAATTGCCTTTTTGTGTTAAATATGTCAGACTATGATATTTTACTCACATTTGCTCAGAAACAAGGGTCATCAGTATCCATTACACACACACACACACACACACACACACACATTACTAGGGAAAGAATATAATAAAGAGTAGGGAACGTAGACCCATGATCCACCAAACAATAAACACACAAAAAATGAAATAAACACAATTTTACACTATTTTGGTTTAAAATCTTATTTGTGCAAAGAAAGACGAACCATTTGGCATGGGAGGTGTGCCCATATGAGGACTTAGCTGGTTTTAAACTGAAATATTGTAAAATTGTTTGTCTCTCTTTTGATGTGTTCCTCACTGCCCTTCTGGCTTTATCTTTAGGACATGATGGGTCTATTTTCTCTAAAATTTCTTGCTTATATTTATTTATTCCTTTACAGAAAAAAAAAGTTCAGATAGATTCTCTGAATCCATCAACACACCTCACATCTGACAAAATTTTCAGCAATTTGCCTTGTGCCTTCCATTCTGTTGTTCTGCTGATGTTTGATGTGCACCTCCATAATTAGTCTTTTATGCAGCTTGTAAGAGTTTAGAAGAGACTATTGTTCATATGGTGCACACTGTTCTGTTTGCATTTATGAGACTCTGCTGATTCAAGAATTCCAGATATATGGAATCGCTCACAACTTGCCAACAGCCTCCTGAAAGGAGAGGAAGAAGTGGTCTTGGTCATACCCTAGCCTTTCAGGTTGAAAATGGCACCTAGTACCAGATGATTCAGAATGATCAACAGCATGCAGCAGTGTAACGGTTAGCGTTCTCGCCTCGCATTCGGGAGGATGGCGGTTCGAACCCCCGTCCGGGCATCCAGATTTGGGTTTTCCATGGTTTCCCAAATCACTCCAGGCAAATGCCAGGATGCTTCCTTCAAAAAAGGCCATGTCCGAATCCCTTCCCATTCCTTGCCCCCATCCTTTCCCGTCTCTAAAGACCTCGATGTTAAAAAGAGACGTAAAGCAGTTAAAAAAAAAAAAAAAAACACAGCATGCAGATGCAGATGACAGTGGAAATTAACTGAATTAAATACCAAAATTTTAAATGGATAACATTCTCAACAGTTTCCAGCCTCTGGCTGGGTCTGCTTTATGCACAAGTCTCCATTTGCTTCTTTCTTCCCACCACCTCTGTCACCACTTTGTTCCAGTCCTCTCCTCTCTTCTGTACACCCTCCTCCACTCCTTTCAGCCATCCATCTCTTGGTCTTCTTCTGGGTCGTTTACCATGCATTTTAATTTCATGGATTTTTCTTGGGATCCTCTGAACCTCCATTCTCTTTACATGTCCATACCATCTCAGTCTGATCCTCTCTACCCGTTCCTGTAGGGGTTCCTCTTTTATGGTGCGTCTAATCACTTCATTCCTTATTCTGTCCATTTTAGTAACTCCCATTCTACCTGTTAAAAACTTCATTTCACTTACTTGTACTCTGCTGATGTCCCGCTTTTTCACTGTCCACGTTGCAGCAGCATAAGTCAAGATAAGCACATAGTACGTATGAATGATTACTCTCTTGCTACTCTGTGGCACCTTTCTATAACATGCAATCCCATTAAATTAAATATAGACTGATGGCAACTCGAAAAACTGGAACTATAAGAGTGAAAGATCCTAAGAAAACTCATACATCCTGTCAAAGAGAGGAAAAGTATAGACCCAGCTACAGCAAGGTCCTATACTAACAACTGGAGAGCATTACAACAGCTATAAGAAAGAGGAGATTAATCTTCTATGGTCATATAGTTTGGATTGACAGCTAGAGACTTTCCTCCAAAATCTTCAACACCATCTCTAGAGGGAAAGCGACTAATGGAAAGTGGATGAAACTAGTCAGAAAAGATCTCGAACAACTGGAAATTTACCCCAATGAGATTTACAACAGTGATAAAACCATCAAATTCCCTCCAAGCACTAACAACCTAAACACTACGTCCCCAAATCTGGTGTGAAATGTACCAAGGAAAGAAAAGATACCACAGTGCAAGGATGAAGGAATTCTGGACTAAGAAGAAAGCTTGCCAGAGTTAAGAAACATGTGGTCCATAATGGCCGAAATAAAAAAATAAGATGACTGGTGGCTTCTGTCGGTGTAAAACTTTCTGGAAGTAAAATAGTCCTCCATACAGATCTATGTCAATGTTTCTTGAAATCTCTCGGGTGAATGCCGGGATAATTCGGTCAAAAGGTCATGCCCCAATTCCTTCCTGTTCCTTGCCCGCAGACATTTTCTATTTCTCATAACCTTGATGGCTATGCGGCATAAAGCTGTGAGTCATGAATTTCTGGGTGGAGGTTGTTTGGGCGGGATTCATCAGAATTTATAAAAATATTGAGTCTTTCATGGTGAATGTCACTGTGATGTTACTCTCTAATCCAGTAACAGGGTAGTTTTACCATGAAATGTATCACGTAGAAAAATATTTTTTTCATTAGCTTGTATATTTGAACAGAGTATGTAGAAACCAAGTTTTCAACTTCCAACAGCCTTGGCACAATTTTCTGTGGCAAAAAAAAAAAAAAGTGAAATTTTGCACTTTTTCAGTTTTTTGGCTATAATTCCTTCCTGATTAGTGCTAACAAGATATACTTTATTTCCAATTTGGAAGAGGACAGAATTTCCTCAACGATGGCAGTTCAAAGTTTACTTCTGAACTTAAAACTAAGCAAGCAGCAGTTTCATATTTTTCCTAAAAGTTTAGTTTCTACGTACTTTGTTGCCCTAAATGGTCTAGAAACCCTTTATATATTATTGATATATATGTATTTTTGAATGACATAATAAATATACATATTGTGCTATGATTACTTTAAATCAAATCAAATCAACGTATCACATTGTTGGCCAGGAGAATTGTTCAGCCACCAGGTGACAGGTTTTTCAATTTGCCGCACAATCCACACCTTGTGGCACTATAATTTTAGTGAAAACCTTGATTCCATCTGTGGAAAATATGAAGACTACTTGAGAACATAATATGGATCCAACATCACAGTTATTTTTGCAGGATGCCGAAATGTTGCTGTGCAGAGAAGGGCAACATCATCTGAAAGGTTTTGTCATTTGAAGACATCATATAATATACTGAATATTACAGTAAAATGTATTTGTTAAAAGATATTTAGATGTAGTCGGCAGACTGCTGAAGCTGCGTTGGCCACACATGGTGGACAGCTGAGCTGGCGGATGTGCTGCAATGCACAGTCAGTTGGGATAAATAGCCTGTATAGGAAGGCGTGCTACCAATAGGGTCAGATGCAGAGCACAATCAGTGGGAATAAATCGCCCGTATAGGAAGGCATGCTACCGTCAGGGTCATATGGAAAAGGAGTATCGTGTAGGCAAGAGTTGGTGTCACCCATTGGTTTTGTTTACAACCACACTGGTCGAGCAGATGTGTTGCTGCTCATGGGAGTAAGATTTAGCTGAGTGGCACGAGGTTATCTGTTGTCGACTAGTGTAAAGGCTCACGGGGTCATATATGGGGAATGCTGCCGTAGTTGACCAGCAGAGCTGACTTAGGGAAACAGTAACTTTCTCTCCCACACCTAGCATAACCTAACATCCTATTTCAAGCTGTCTGGAAACTAGTTTGAATTCATTAAACTCCAATGTACTGGAATTGGCTTTTGTCATTTCTAGTGTGAGTTTGCCTGCCTACTCTCCATCAAAAATCCTTTGGCGAGAGCCGCTCCTTGCCTCATGAACCCATGTCCCCAATATTTCAGGTTGTGGCCAAAAGTTAAGTTGTTTCCAATCTGGGATAGGACAATCAGGTACTTCAGCAGACATCATTTTCAGTGAAGAAACACAGGAAAAGTTTCTTGTAAATCAGAGTAACAAGAACCGTTTAATTTTGAAGCTAATACAAAAACTGAAGAACGGAGGCATCGAAGTTAAACGTAAAATAAGATGCAGCTGGATTAATTGTTTATGCATCTATTTCCAAGGCAGCAAAATCTGAAAACGTAGCAATTGTAAGTGAGAACATCTACAATTTTGTTTTTTTAATGGGCCATGGGAAGATTTGTGAGAACTTCTACTTCTATAAACCAGGAAAAGGCAAGCAAGCAGGTTAATGATACTCAATCATATCCTTCAAGTTTCACCAAAACATATCTTCTTTATCCATGCTTTTACAGGATGTGATACAACATCAGCATTTTTAAGTCCCCTCATTCAGCACCAACCACATTTGGAAGAACATGCACCTAAAAAAACTCTTAAGAACCTCTAGCCACCTGTGAGAAAAAATCATTCAACCTAGCATGGTTGTCACCAACATCAGATGTGATAACATTTCATTCAATTTGCGCAAACCACCAAGAGCAAGCATGGTTGGGTCAAGAAACGTACCCATTGCTATGAGGTTGGAGGAAAGGCTCATTATCACTAATTCCAGTCACAATAATGAAAGTCGCTGCACCTGAGTTTATTGTGAAGGTTGTATCATGTTTCTGCAAGAAAGGTTGTACTGCACCATGCACCTGTTGCCAATATTGCCTGCTTTGTTCAGCTGCTTGCTTTTACAGGATGTGATACAACATCAGCATTTTTAAGTCCCCTCATTCAGCACCAACCACATTTGGAAGAACATGCACCTAAAAAAACTCTTAAGAACCTCTAGCCACCTGTGAGAAAAAATCATTCAACCTAGCATGGTTGTCACCAACATCAGATGTGATAACATTTCCATTCAATTTGCGCAAACCACCAAGAGCAAGCATGGTTGGGTCAAGAAACGTACCCATTGCTATGAGGTTGGAGGAAAGGCTCATTATCACTAATTCCAGTCACAATAATGAAAGTCGCTGCACCTGAGTTTATTGTGAAGGTTGTATCATGTTTCTGCAAGAAAGGTTGTACTGCACCATGCACCTGTTGCCAATATTGCCTGCTTTGTTCAGCTGCTTGCAAAAATTGCTTTGGCCAGTCTTGTGAAAACATTCCTGTGACAGAAGTAGATGAAGGAAAGGAAGCGTTCTTCGTCCTCGAGAAAGCTGCTGCTGTTATGTTATTGCTATGGCTTTATGATTCGTCGACATCAAAGTTATCAGAGGCAGAAAAGAACTAGGAGCAAGGAATAGGAAGGAATTCGGCAATGGCCTTTTGAAGGAACTTCCCAGCATTTGCCTAGAGTGATTTGGGGAAGCCAAGGAAAACCGAAATCTGGATGGCCGGATGGGGATTCAAACTCGCGTCCTTCCAATTGTGAGGCCAGAGCTTTACCACTCAATCACCATGTACAGTGTGGAAACTGATCCTGCTGCAGTGGATGAATGAGACACAATAAAAGATGAAAATCAGCCCATTTCAACCTTACAAAAAAGAAATTAGTTTTTGACTTACTATGCATTTACTATGAATTCATTTTGACTTAATATTGACTGTGTAACTAAACTTGGTGCCATAACATTGTTTTCATTTCAATGACCTCTATTTCCAACTGGTATAAATACCATCAGTAATAGAGAGGTCTGGTGGCTCAGCATTAAAGCCTCTGATTAGAGGTGTCCCCAGTTCGAATCCTGGTTTCGACTGAGATTTTCAAAGGCCTTAATCCAACATTCATCTCCCTCTCAGCTTGCTGTGTAGTATGCCAGAATGTTTTTGTAATTCAGATTCGACTTTAAGCTATAGGTCCCATACTCCTGGTAGGACTACTGGGTTGGGTTAGATAGCCAAGACAAGGGACGCATTGCGTGACGAATCGAAAACCCTGTCAATTTGTGGCTGAACAATGCTTAGAGATCTTCCATCCAACACTGCCATACAATGATTTGATTTGGCCACAGCACTATTTATATATATACTATGCCATACAGCAATAATACATGTATATCAATTACAATTATATACAGGGGTTATACCTCATTTAGAGCAATGAAGTAAGTGGAAATTTGATTTTCGAAGAACTGCAACTTGCCAAGTTGTGAGTTTTGAAAAAACTTTTCAATACAAAAGTTGTAGGAAATTTTGTCTTACTTCAAATTAGAAATAAAGTATCTCTTGTTAGGACTCATCAGGAAGGAGTTATAGCCAAAAAACTGAAAAATGCCAAAATCTCGGTTTTTTGCCCATAGCAAATTGTGCTGATGGTGTCATAAGTTGAAAACTTATTTTCTGCATACTCTGCTGACTAATATATACAAGATCCCACTAAAACAATTCTTGTAAAAATAGGCAAAGTCTTGTGGCTGTTTAGTGACAAAAAGTTATGAGATCTTGTTCTGAGCCAAATCTACGCTTTACAGTCTATTTTCACTTCAGTATTATAGATCATTTATTTAGAATAAAAAAACTGGTGATTTGACCATTATGCATTCCATGTTTCAGACCAAGACAAATACCTTAAATGTGTTGCTTTATCCAACTCACAAATACACAAATGCCAAAATTTCCCTTGCGCGTGCACACACACACACACACATACACACCTTTATATATAAAGATGAATGTATGTATGTTTGTTAGTTCTTCATACAAATCCACAGTTAACATCCGATCTCAATGAAACTTTGTACACTTATCCTTTGAAACAAGGAGAAAAATACTGTCTACATTTGGTTGAAAAATTATCTGTATAAATAACACATGTTGTCTCATAACTTCAAAATACGGCAATAGACAGACATGTTGGATATGGACATCTCCGTACCTGGTTTCCATGTAGTGGACTGGCAGCTCAGTGGCAGCTTACGAACGTCGTGGTCTCCGGTTCAAATATCCGTGGAGGCTAAGATTTTTAAAAATTGTTTTACATCGTAAGAGTCAGGCATGGGCCGTAGGTTATTCGGATTGAATGTTAAACTGTAGATATTAGAAAGTTAGGGGTGCAATGCGAGGCAAATCGTAGGAAGTCTTGCAATGTTGTAGGTAGTGTTGTAAAAAAACTTTTTTTTTTCTGGCTTGAAAAAAAAACATGAAAAAAAACTTTGAAAAAAAACATGTTTTTTTTTTTCTGGAACATGTTTTTTTTCACAACTACTAAATTTCAAATTTGTAAGGCAGTTATTGTTTAAAATGACTGTTTTAGAGTTTATTCTAAGTACTTTTCTTAGTTTAAAATCTAGTATATTTTTCTGGTTCAGTAGGGAAAAAAAATCACGAAAATATTGGCAAAATTGACTGAAATTTTCTTTATGAACGGGGATTTCCCGAAGAGACTAGGTTGCGTGAGAAGGAATCCCCATTCCCCATTGTTTGGATTGATACTTGCTATTTGAAATAGTGCTGCCAGCCCTACAAAATTACCTACAGATCTTTTTAAAAAATTAGGAATTTAAAATTTATCCACGGTTTTTTGCCTTATTGGGCTTTCTTATATTCGTATACTTGTTAACTCTCATAGTATAGTGGTACTGACTCATTAAATTGTCAGTAAGGGAGCGTGCATAAACCACATAGCTCAATTTTGGCCTCCTGTGAACCCCCACGTAGCCCTACGTGGCTTTTGCCTACCCCCCCCCCCCCCCCTCTCCTCGCGTAGCCTTCCAGCTAACCAATCCTCCCTCTGGACCGAGCCACGTAGTTTGTGCACGGTCCCTAATTATGAATCGTTTCCTTGCAACCGTTGGTGTAAACAAAAGATTGAAATGAAATAAAGCTCCTATTTTGTATGATAATAGATTTGAATTCAAACTTAAAAGACCGTAATACAGAACTATCGGCGCAGTCTTTATGCACAGTGTGTACTTTGCTCACAATTTAAAATTGCAATCTCAAAATCTTTTGCGTACAATACAAGAACAACCAGTAAAAGAAAATTTAACTATTTCTGAAGTTAGAGGAGACAGAAGAAGAGACAGAAAATTCCGACACCGACCGAACTAGTGTTGGTAGTGCTGATACTAGTGAATGTGGTACTGACATAGAGGATGAATAAAATTATGTTACCTATATAGATACACTTATGAATCATTATGTGAGACATTATATGATTCAGTAAGACTTAAAACACACCTGTAAAATGGAAGTTCCTTAAATAAAACTATAATTTATCAAATATATTGTTTTCTGAAAAAAAAAATAATTTAGAAAAAAAACACGGGTGCTAGGTTTTTTTTCATGTTTTTTTTTCACAAAGCTGAAAAAAAAACATTTTGTTTTTTTTTCAGTTTGCAACACTAGTTGTAGGTGTACACTTTTTTTACGATATAATGATCCCTCAGGTGTTGTTCGCAGTCAGTGTGTGAGTGTGAACCACAGTAATATTATTATAAATACGGAAGTAAGTCTCTGTCTTTTTGTTACGTTTTGACGACTAAATGGCTATATCGTTGCGATGGAATTTTATAAGGAAATCTGTATGAAGGGCACAGGATATTTTTTCCAGTATGATTAACAGTTGTAGCCACGAAATTTTGAGACCTTATTGAATGGTGACAGAAATATGTTGGAAATTGATTCTCTTCAAGAGACAGGTTCAACGGTACAATGATATAGTGATAGCTTTCCTGTCATATTATTCCGACTTGATATTGTTTGGGACCAATCTTTCGTTATCAACAACTTTCTATATTTAATTCTGGCAAAAAAAATCTTAATCCACACGTACGAAGTCGCGGGTACGAGCTAGTGTATATATATATATATATATATATATATATATAGGAAAATGAACCACCACTTATCTTAGACGATGGTTGCATAGCGTGAACACATGAAAAAGACAAGAACACGAATAACATTGAATATTTCGGGTCTTGGCCCTATGTCAACAGGAGAACATTATACTGTACGGACCATTTTGTAGAATGGCCATTTGTCAGGAACATGGTGGGGGTAAATTCAAACAGAGGATAGGGAAAGGGGGATAGTGAATTGGAGCTAGTAACCGAGCAATGCAAAATGTTGCAAAAAGAATAGAATAACATATTAAAATCATCACAACTTATATCTTAATAAATAAAAAATGAATAAGTAAACAAAATAAAATTTAGTAATAGTGATGATAAAAAAAAATTATAATAAATGCAGTTAAACATCACCTCTGGGTGTGGTGGTTCAATTTAGACAGTGGGGAAGGAGGCAAGGGGGAGGATAGAGGGGAAGGAAAAGTAATGACTGTGTATAATCTCAAACTGAGACCAGGAGGTTACCTTGTGCCCAGTGTGTATTGGTAGGCAAGCTCCCACCTTCTGAGTTCAGAGAAGCTGCTGCTGTTTGGGAGGACTCTGATAGCACGGACCGTGAAACAAGAATTAAAATTATTGGTGTCATGGGAGATGGCATGAACAGCTATTGGATATTTTGGATTCTGGGTGAATATTGCCTGTCAGTGGCCATTCATTTTTATGGCTAATGGATTGGTAGTCAAACCTATATAGGAAGCCAGGCAGTGTTTGCAGATTAGCTGGTATATTACATGGCAGGTTTCACAGGTGGCGTGTCCTATGATAGAAAAGCTCTTGCCAGTGATAGGGTTGGTCAAAGTGCTGAAGACATGGTGTATGTCACACATCGTACAGCAGGCTGTGTTGCATGGGAAAGAGCCTTGGAGCTGTCTGATGAGATGAGGAACACTATGTTTGTGGACTAGGAATTGGCTGAGGTTGCGAGGCGTGCTGAAACAAGTTCTGGGAGGGCCAGGACTTTACCATTCAGTAGTAGCTGATGTGCAATTTGGTTGGCAGTGATATTATGATGTACAGAGGTCATAGTTGGATCATTGTTTAGCTGCTTCAGAAGTTTCCATGCTTTGTGACTCTCTTGCAAAATCCAAGTCTTCAACTCTTTTAATCCAGTGATTCTCTTTTGTTTTTCTTATAATGGGAATGAGTTTGTGTGCAGCTTCGACCGCTGTTTCGTTTGAAGTATCTTCTTTAAATAAATCATTGTATTCCATAAGTAGAACATCTTGATCTGATGTGAGACTGGGAATGTAAGATTTCCCACAACGGTGAGGGATAGACATTCTGGCCCATCTTTTTACAAGTTTGGTGAAGATGTCGTAGTATTCTTTCTAGTGTGTAGTTCTATAGAGAGTACTTCAGCATCCAACAATTCTGAGAATTCCAACCAATTTGCCTACAGAAAAGTACTTTGTGGGGGTTCTAACTGCAGCATGATCTATGTTGTGAGTTAGGCAGTGGTGGCTGATACTGCTAGGTTGAGGTTGAAACCTCCACTTGTGACATAACAAAATATTCTATAAGAAAATTATATTTTTTGTTCCTCGAGGGTAGACAAAAATCGATATATTTATTCTTAAAGAAAAGAACTGTAGGTTGCTATGGAGATGAGAAATAAATCAAGACTTAGAGGCTAGCCACATAGAGACAGGTCGGTTGCTTTTAAAACATTCATTGCTGAAGGACCTTGCATCTTTGGATACTACAAAAGTTCGATGTAGTTCCTAAAGGAATACAAATTTTATATAATAAACTGAAAACTATTGAAAACAAAAGGATTGAATTCCTTATATTTATAATCACTCCACAAAATATGCGGTTGTATCATACACTGACCACTGTTAAATGATGCAGATTGGTTTGTGTCATGAATTAGAGATAGCTGATTAATTTCTGCCCTTTCCTGTACTGCTGTCCCATTCTCATCTTCTTGGCCACAGTCCCAAACATTGCTATGACCGTTGAAATCACTGATCACAATCTGTATGTGTTTATTCTGGAAATTGGATGGTTTATTGAATGTGAATTCAGCGCCAGGAGATTTATAAAGAGATGAAATTGTGCAGTTCGTCATTTCTAAAGTGAGAATTTCAATATTATTTACTTCCATAAATGTGGTGGACATATGTCTGAACATACAAATATAACACTTCCGTATTGATTATAAGGCCTTTTTTACAGCTAGATGCATTCTGTTTATTTTTGGCCTATGCATTTTCTAACTTCTATGTTCCTCGTGTAGGCACAATACATGGCATTGATATTGACTGCATAGGTCTTGTAGCAGTTCTTCTTTGGCTGGTTATACACCTTCTGTCTTAACGGAAATGATTGTTAATTGTGGCACTGAAAAGAGCTCGGATTGTAATGTTTCTGGTGTGTAAGGATCAGTTGTCAGATAATTTCAATTCATTCTCTAACACCCAGGTTGTGCCTGATTACTATTCTTTGCATGGTAGCCTAGCATTGCAATCTTCAGGAAGGCTCCTTTCTTGTACCCCAATCCCATTGTTGCAATGGCTTATTGGTTATTCTGCTTAAATAACCATTGAACTTGGTGAGCATTGCTACCTGATACCAGTCATGTTATTGAAACATAATTTACTTATATATATATATATATTTGGCACATTGAGGAATCTCTTATATATGTATTGAGGGACACATACATTCAACTAAATAGCTTTAAAAGATGCAAATGACACATATAATAATGTATTTTACAGGAAACAAAGGTTGCTAGTTAGAGCAATAGGTTGATAGTTACTCTTACAACTTCCACCTTGTGCACTTTGTTCTGCCATTGAAAAATGGTTCAAAACCAAAAATTTCCCGTGGTGGTGTTGTAGGCCACTTTTCCACAGTTGATCAGTATATTCGATGATAAAATAATGCCAATGCAACTGTTTTTGTATGATTTAATGCTGTACGCATTTTGCCTCTCATTGAGGCATCATCAGCGACGAATCTATTTTAAATTTTTTTACATTGAGTTTACAAACTTATTATATGATATGATGTTTGACATAATTCTAAATTGACACATTTTCTGATTAATTACAACCAGGTTCGTAACCACACATCTCTGCTTTTTCTCCAAGGCTGCTACATACTAGGTGAAAACATTGCGTCTACGACTACTCACTTGTTTACGGTGACCACCTTGTTTTCTTAATGTCAAGGTGGTGGTGTGCTGACAGTGCCAGTTTTGAAATTGTGTGGGGGAGTGATGTTTTGCTATTTTGTTTCCAATTTAATGTTAGTGTGCAAGTTCATGTATCTGTTAGGTTTATTTATTTATTATTCAATAATAAATAAATAAGGCACATTTAGTAGCAAAGAGATTCTTTGAAAAGAAGGGAATGCATTATGCAGAAGTGTTTGTGCTTGTATCAGGCTTCAAAGATTGCTTGCAGCTATGGGTGTTGAAAAGAAGAGGTTCGTAGACCAGTATGATGTTAAATCTGTTTACTTTCACAGTAATTTAAAGGAAACTTTGTATACAGGACAACCTGAAGGGTTTATAAAAAGATATAAAATAAAACTGGTTTGTAAGTTATTCAAATCGATGCAAAGTGGAAGACGGAATGATCATCTCTATAAAATGTTACTGCCAAATGAATTAAAACCCCAATAGAACAGAATTTCTCGATGAGTGTAATGACGATTACTCTGAGAAACTTCCTTACAGAGAACTCATTAGCAGACTGTTATATTTGTCGCAGGGAACTGGACCTGACATTGCCTTGTTAGCAGGCAAATTAGCTCAGTATTGTTTGCAATTAAACAAGTATCATTGGAATACAGCTTACAGAATACTGAGATATTTAAGAGAGACATAAAACTATGGAATTACATATTGTCCAACTAATGAGTCTTGCTGATGGAGATTGGTCTAGGTGTCCAAACACTCGCAAGAGTATAAGTGGATATGTGCTTATCCTTGCAGGTGCTCCAGTCATGTGGGGGGGGGGGGGAAGACGACGATTGCACTTGACACAATGGAGGCAGAATATGTGACCATGGTAGCTTGTGCAATAGAAATGTTTTGGACAAAAGAACTTTTAAAGATCCAAGAAATAAGTGACAGTGCAGTATGGTGTGATAGTTAGGCGGCTATTGCACATGCTAAAAACTATGTTGACAAATCCAGAATAAAGTACATTGCCATCAGGCACCTCTTTGTAAGAGAAAAGATGACGGATGGGACTGTGGAACTATGATATATCTTGCGTGAACAAAGTGTCACGGATGTCTTCATGAAGGCGCCGTGTCGCAGACTAAATGAGTCCCATCCCAGTCAGTTAGTGGTGTGGGTCCAGTTGGCATAATTACATATGTGTGGAATGATCTTCTGAGGGGGGATACTAGAGATTATTTGGGCAGTGCACTTAGGTTGGTAGTTGTGTAAACTGCAGAATACTCTTTGCATTTCATGTAACCTCTCCAGTATATGTTGTAGGTTGTATATGGGCATCTGATTGTTAATAAAACATTTCTGTTAATAATAACAGGTTCATTAGGTAATAAAGAATGACTAACTGTGAACTTTCGTTAGCTGTTATTCGAAGTAGTAGAAGTGACATTGGATCTCAATCAGTGTTAAGGGATGTTATGAAGTGATATACTATAGTAAATGCTCTGGCACTCAGACGTGGTCTTGACAGGTGCTTTACAACAGTGTGTATTGTGTCAACAAAGAAATTTGGCACCTAAGAAGAGTGTTATATTTTGTGGGATATGCATACGTTAAAATATTTGATTTGGTTTTAAACAGATTAGATTGTATGAATGGTTCAGAAAATAATGATAGTAAAAAAGTAGTTACTAAAAAAAAAAAAATAATATTGTAAGAATAGTGAGCTGGTAAAATGCCATGATTTAATGGCTAGGTGTGGCACAGTTTAGAATATGGACTACCTCCTCTGTCCTCTGCTGATGTTGACATATTAAAGTCAACAGACTGATGAGAAGAAACAGAAACTATTACATTAGAAAAAGAACTTGCAAAGTATGTAGGACAAAATTTTTGTGTATACCTTTTAGTCCTTTCTCCTTATCTTTAAATGGAACTGCATCTAAAGTTTATATGATTTCTTCCATAGTATTTAATGTAAACAAACTGTAAAAACTTAGCAAGGAAAATGGGATAGAGTATTTGATACCAAAGTAATTTTTTTTTTTTTGCAAATTTGTAGTAATGTTTATTCTGATGCTGCAATGTCTTTCCGAGCCAATTAACCTAAATATCTTCTGCATGTTATAAATATTTCCTAATGACACTTCCTTCCTTTCAGGGATTGGCATCCACATTCATGTGACGCCATATCAGGTGCATGACGATCGTCGTCCCTGGATAAGGAAAGAAGAAAAAGCCTTTGGTGATTTGTTACGTCGATTAGGTGCACCTGTGCATAGGACACTGCATTTTGAAAACCAGGTAGCGAGCCTGTGCACACATTTTGAGGTTCTGACAGCATTTCGACAAACTGATCCCTAAAATGATCTGTGTGATATCTGGTTAACAATTATGAACTATAGTGTAATGTGTATTCTTTACACATGCCTGTGATTTGTGAGAACCATAACTTTGTATTGTTACTACAAATGAATTATGTTTCCTGAAGAAATAATTCTGTGTGCGTGTGTAAATACCAAGTTCTTTTGCGTCCATATTAGGAAGAAAATGGATTATGTTTTATGTTGTATTATGCTCAAAGATAGTCTGGTTTGAAACAAGAATGCAACATAATGGACATAACTCTATCTCATCCACAGATTGTTTCTTGACCAGATCAAAGCTTTATAATTAAATTATTATTCAGTGTTGTTTTTTTATTTGTTAATTGTAATAAAGTTCATTTCATTATTTTTCTCACAACAAGAAGTTATTTACTCAAACAAAACGTTTATCTTCTGTAATCATCAGATTTCCCTTGTGCACAAATACCTTGCAACACCAAAAATTAAAGTGATGAACACTAAACTTTGCAGTTATTCAGCAAACCTCTTTTCCATCCCATTGAACTAATTATAGCTGTTCCAGGTATCCTTCCATTTTTGTTATTTATTTTGTAAGCCTCTGTATGTATGTCCATATGTGTATTCTCTTATCTACAGTCTGATAAAAAAAAAATAATAATAAAATAATTTTTTACCATTCATTCTGCAGACACCTGAACACCAGGTGGATAGTGACTTATACTGAATTAATATGAACACAAAAGCATGTTTTCATTGTTATCCTCTTGTCATCAGCCTCTCAACTGCTTTGATGCAATCCTTCAACTTTTCTTGTAATCTATTCATCTCAGAAGGGAGCAAATAACTGGGTATGTAAGCTGTAACTGACATACCCAATTATCTGTTGCCTACAACTTAACTCTTGAACTGTTCCATCAGCTAGCAAATTAACCAACTCTGTCTTAAAATGTGATCAACCTTCCTGTCTCTTCCCCAAACACCTTTCTTTGCCCATCATTTTAAAAACACATTCATTTTGTTATTTTATCTGGCCATTTAATTTTCAACATTCTTCTATAACATCACGTTTCAAATGCTTCAATTTTGCTTCTCAAATTCTAGTTCAATATTTGAAAGTAAAACAGATTTTTTTATTCTTCATTGAAGCATGTTTTCACTAGTTCTATTCTGCTTTTTTGCCTATGGGAGCAATTTTAATTAATAAGTAATACTATTTGTCCCCTGCTATTACATCTAATCCTATTTTTAATCTGCTGTTATTGCTAACACTTCTGGTATATTTCATGACTTTTGTCTTAACTTTGGTTTATATTTAGTCCAAATTCCGTCCCTTTGTTCATGTTTGCTTGGTATGTTTCACATTTTAATTAATCACCCTTTTTCCACACAGCTATTTATTTTTTCTATTTATTATTGTTGCATGAACTCTATTTTGCCTTTTTTTGTTTGTAAATCTCACTAGATAGTTATTTGAATGATTTTGTGATATATTAGACTGAATAAAAAGTTTTATTTAATCAATGAGGAAAATCAGTGGTGAAATAGATCCCAAAAGTTGGATGTCAGATGTAAATATTTTGGTTTAATTCAGAAAAAAAGTAACTGCCTTCAATAAGATTTCAAAAGGTTTCTCATAAAAAGGGGGAGGGGACTATTTTCTCAACCCAGTTTTGTAATTTTTAAGGAATTGAAGATCACCATAATTGAATCATTTTCACCCAAACATTGAAAATACTTGCAGGAGAAATATAAAACTCAATAGTATGTTAAGCTTCAGTCCAAATTAAAGTTTTGGGTTTTTTGTCTCTCTTCAAAAAATCGAAACTTGTGGCAACTACCCACAAATTGTGGTTTATGCGATTATTTCATTATTCCATACAGAAAAAAAACCTACTCAATTCCATGACACACCTTTTTTTTTAAAATCCCACCTGGATGTCCAAATGATCCCAGCCCAATCTATCTACCAATTCTGCGATGCTTTCATAAGGGCTGTAGCAACCAGTCATGAATCTAGTGGCTCTCCTCTGTATCCTCTCAATTGAGCCAATCAAGCCCTTGTGATATGGATCCCAAACTCCACAACAGTAATCCAGATGTAGATGAACTAGTGTTTTATACGCTATTTCCTTTGTATGAGCATTACAGTCCCTCAAAGTACGAACTATGAGTTGCAATGTAGAATTAGCTTTGGCTACGACGGAAGTTACAAGAGACATTATTTTGTTGCTACATGTTGCCGTGCATCTTCATACTTTGTCGCATGTCGCCCAAGAATTTGTTTCCAGTTGTCACTTGCTACTTGTCGCTGATGCTTGTAGCATGCGGCAAAAGCATTTCAAGCTATTTGGCAGCTGTTTGCCAGCAGCGTGCATCATGTCATTTGAAACAGTGGCAGCTGCTGCTTATTCGATCCTTGCAAATAGCAATAAAGGAAACAAAACAGAATACGTCTTGGTGGTGTTTTGATTGGGATGCTAACTATTGTTTCTTGTATGCCATTATTGATTGTCAAATGAGAATTTCACATGGAGGAGTGTTTCACCAAACTTTGTTTTACTATTTTTTAATGAAAAATGAACTTGTATTACTGACTCTATAATCTCTCGCTGGAAGTAAACTGTTATCTCCTTATGTTTATATGACGCTTTTTCCCTACAGGTACACATTATGAAGTGTTATCCAGAAGCCAAGAAAAATGTTCTAAGAATAGAATATATAATTACAAACAAGTACGCGTATGAAGGTAGTGGAAAATACTTTTGGATCATTAGCATCATTTTTTTTTCTTCAATGATAAATGTGTAAAACGCAGAATCTATTGCATCTGCGTATGTATATCTAAGCAATTTTTTTTTAAAAAGAAAAGCAATAACTCAGGAATTCTTCATGCACGTTATGGAACCATAGATATTGATGCTCATGGAGGATGGTAAGATTGTGATTTGAGAAAAGGTCTAGAATGATTTCGTAAGCTGTTTTATCCCTATCACCAGTAACGTGAGCGTAACTGGTCCAGTCGATATATGGCAAGTTGAAGTCACCACCTAGCATTATTGGATGATCCGGAAATTGACAAGGTATATTATTTACATTATTCCTTAAGGCCTCGGCAATAGTTATGCCTGGATCTGGTGGATGATAGAAGGAGCCTATCACAAATTTTGTCCTAGCTACTTTGAGCTTAATCCATAAGATTTCACGGTCGGAATCGACATCTATTTCGTTACATGGGAGGTACTTACTAATACCTATAAATACACCACCTCCATGGGAAAGCCACATATCCTTACAGAAAACGGTCATGCTGCTATTAAAGATTTCAGCAGAACTTATATCTGGTTTTAACCAACTTTCTGTGCCTATTACGATATCAGCATCTGTACTACGAATAATGTTTTTGAGTTCAGGCCATTTATTACAAACACTTCTGCATTTAACTACTAGAACTTTTAATGTTCGAGATTCCTTTAAGGTATGCCTAATACATGGTGTTGAATTTATCTGAGCTGTCTGTAAAAGAATATCCTGTTCAGGGTCATCCTCCCTTGGCCTAAAAAAAAACCCAATGCACTCCACACGGCCCCTGCCACCCATGTAGCGATTCACGTGTGTAGTGCACAACTGATCTATCCAGGGGATCCCTACATGACTCAACCTCAGGGTGAAGATCGAGGAATCTGCAGCCATGACTATCACAGAAATGCCGTAGTCTCTGGTTCGGCCCCTCAACAATTAAGACCCAGCAGTTGTCTGGTACCCAATTTATTCTTGTGTGACAGTTCCTACCTTCTGAGTTCAGAGAAGGTGTGTCAGTCTGAGAGGACTGATGGCATGGATGGTGAAGCAAAATGTGAAATTGTTTCTATCATGTGTCGTCCATGATGAGTTACTGGGTGGTTAGTGTTTCGGGTAAATACAGTTTGTTTCGGTCCGTTCATTCTTATGGCCAGTGGATTTGTGGTTAGACCTATATATGAGTCTGGGCAATGGCTGCAGGTTAATTGATATATTAGATGGGATGATACACATGTGACAAGTCCTGTGATGGAGAAGCGTTTGCCAGTTACTAGGTTGATGAATTTAGTGGAGGCTTGGTGCATGTTGCACAATTTGCAGCGGGATCTGTTACACGGAAAGGAGTCATGGGGCTCTCTTGTAAGCATGGGAAGCGAATGTTTATTGAATAGGAGTTGGATGAGGTTTGGAGGTCTAGGTGGGTGAGGGAGAATTTTTTGTAGGAGGGTTCTCATTCAGGGAAGGTTTGAAGGAAATCGTAACCTTGTTGAAAGACTCAATTGATTCCAGGCCTGGAAAGTGTTGGGAGACCAGAAATGGATTGTGGTTGGTTTTTGATGGTTTGGGTTGGTTTACAGGTAGAGCTGGTTATAATGTTGCATGTAAAAGTTGTTTATGAACTAAATTTGATTGTTTAATAATGAGATATCTGAGCTTGAGAGATGTTATTGGAATATAGTGTGAGGGCCTGCTGGTTAGAACATATGCACCTCCCACGAATGCCAAGGCTGTAGAGAAGTGAGCGTTTGATGTGATAAGAATGACAGCTGTCATAATAAAGTTACTGTTGTACGTATTATGACACATTGTTTGGTACAGTAACCGTTCTTCGCCCTTTTGTGTCCACTGGTTACACACACACACACACCACTATTGTAACAGCATGCTCAATACGAGCTGCAATGTCATGATATAACGTAATGAGACCAATCATTTTGCCACTTTCCATCTCGCTCTCATCCTAATATTGTGACATTTGACTTTGACGAAGCATACTGGCACTATGTTTCATGGCTCTGGACCAACTGAACATAGTTTACCACTGACCTGTCTAATTAGACAGAGGATACTGCTGATCATGTGTGCATGCCAGCTCTCTGTAATCTTAATCCCTAGTTCTACACATTCTGTGTGGCGATTCAGATCATTAGTTCTGGATACTGCAGTTTTTGCAAACAGTACTGTAGTTAACTGAAATCTGGCTAATTGGGGGAGGGGGTAATACTATTTTCTTTAACAGGCTGCACATATTGGCAGTTTACAGAAATGTTGGCAGAAAAGCGAACTGTGTAAAGTCTTGCTTATTAACCACAATGCAACAGAAATTCTGGGCAGACAAGATCAAATCCTGAAGCTTTACCTGTTGGTGTCACACAGTGTATGGATTCAGTTTTTGTTAAATTGATTTCACCGAGCGTGGTGGGTGAGTGATTAACGCTCTGGCCTCGCATTCGGGAGGGTGGCGGTTCAAATCCCCGTCCGGGCATCCAGATATGGGTTTTCCATGGTTTCCCCAAATCACTCCAGGCGAATGCCGGGATGCTTCCTTCAAAAAGGCCATGGCCAAATTCCTTCCCGTTCCTTGTCCCCCAATTCCACCCGCCTCTAATGACATCGACGAGGCGTAAAGCCATAAGTAAAAAAAAAAGTAAAATTGATTTCACGTTATTCATCTGTGGTTTGATCTAAGTTGCATGATTTTTGTCTCTATGTGCTCTAGATGTTTATTAAATATATTTTGCAACAGAATTCTATTTGGTAATGCACAATATGATTTCTATATCCTAGTTTATGTAAAAGATAGCCTCATGTGTGGGTATCGTGCCTTCTTTTTATAGTTGATCTACATCTTAATGCACAGCAATTACCTTGACAAGAGCAGATAAAAGTTTTGAAAGACAGTTGTGCCTTGTATATTAATACAGACTGAAGGTGCAAAGTTTGTGATTTTTCTTCAATAAGTATTGTTGATCAGAGCTTTCCCTGTATTATTAATGTGTAAACTAGCATGATATTACATACCAATGCAACATAAAGCTGTTATAAGTGGGGGGGGGAGGGGGGAATCACTATTTGTCCATAGACAGAAAGGCATTACTCATCTACATATATACTCTGTAATTCACAAAATTGTGGGTGGCAGAGGGTGCTCAGCACCAAAGCTAATCTCTTTGTTGTGCATTCCAATCCCTAATGGTACGAAGGAAAAAAGAATTCATATAAGAATCATTGCGGCACCTTATTTCTCTAATCTTATCTTTCCTGTCATTCCAGCTCAAATAGGTTGGTGGACGAAGTATTTCACTACACTCGTGAGTGAAAGTGGGAGTACACATGTTTACCAATAAGTTTAAACGAAACGTGCGTCGTCTATCTACCAGAGACTCCTAGCCTAGTATACTAATCAGTTCTGTGACGCTTTCATAAGGACTGTAGCAAGTGGTCACGAATCGAGTGGCTCTTCTCTGTACTTTCTCTATACTTTCGATCAACCCCTTACGAAACGGATCCCAAATGGCACAACAATAGTCCAAATGTGGACGCACAAGAGATTTGTACGCTATCTCCTTTGTTTGTTCATTACAATTTTTCAATATTCAACCTATGAATCTTTAAAGTATTTGAAACTTGATTGATTTATTTAAGTTAAGAGTCACATGCCTCAACAACATCATTAACGAGAATGGCCATGAACATACAGCAGTAAGTTACTATTTCGGAATGATCGCGAGACTTATTAAATGTGATTTTAAACTGACATTGACACCACTTGGGAGAAAACAACTGCTTACAATGGGAGAAATCTGGAATCATCCTGGAATGCCTTATAGTAGAATTGATGGAGCAACATTATTTGGGAAAGTTTCAAGAGTTACTCATGGAAGTGCCAAGGTCTGCATAAGCTTGATTATCAGTCCAGTGTGTATCATGATTTAAGATGGGAGCTGTAATGAACCTATGAACAGAACTGAGGCCACAAATTGAATAAACTGATAAAAAGATTGAAACAGGGTCATCAGAATGTATAGAAACATTCTACAAGTCTGAGTGTGGAATGTTAGAAGTCTAAATAGAGCAGGTAGATTAGAAAATTTTAAAAAGAGAGATGGAATAACTTAAGTTAGATGTCATTGAAATTAGTGGGATTAAATGGAGGGATACACACAATTTCTGGACTGGGGAACACAGGATAATTACCACACAAGCTGTCAATGGAGTCGCTGTAAGATTTTTAATGAAGAAGAGAGTAGGGAAATGGGTGAGTTATTGTGAACAGTTTAGTTAGAGGATTATTTTGATGAGGTTAGAAATTAAACCCGTCCCAAATACGTTAGTATAAATGTACATGCCGATGTCACAAGATGATGATGAAGAAATAGAGAAAATATATTCTGAAATTAAAGAATTAATCCAATATGCGAAAAGAGAGAAAATCTAATAATGATGGGTGATTGGAATGCAGTAGTGGAAGAAGGAAAAGAGGGGAATACTGTAGGAAGTTTGTGTTTAGGAAAAAGAAATGAGAGAGGAAGCAGGGTGTAAGAATTTTGTGAAAGATATAAACTTGTCGTGGCAAACACACTACTTAAGAATCATGCAAGAAGGCTATACACCTGGAAATGTGCATGGGATACAGGCAGATATCAGCTAGATTATATCATGGTCAAACAGAGATTCAGGAATACAGTTCTAGACTGTAAAGCATACCCAGGAGAAGACATAGGCACTGACCACAATCTGATAGTTTCGAAGTGAAAGCTAAAATTCGAGAGAATTAAGAGACAATACCAGCAGCACATACATGAAGTCAATAAATTGAAACAATTTATCATGAGAGAAAAGTTTGCAGAAATGGTATACATGCGTCTAAGAAGTAACTCTGAAAGGAGCTCAACTGAGTATGAATGAAATGCAGTAAAGACCGAAATAATCAAAGGTGGTAAAGAAACATTAGGCTTTACGGAACAAACTGCCTGAAAACCTTGGATCACAGACGAAATTTTGGAATTGATGGATCAAAGGAGAAGGCACCAAAATGCTCAGGATGAAGCAGGAAGATAGCAATACAGACAAGTTAGAAATCAAACAGGAAATGCAAAAAAGCAAAACAAAGATGGCTGCAGAAAAGTGTGAAGAAGTAGAGAAGGAAATGGTTGTAGGTAAAGTATATAGAAAATATATACGAAGATTAAACAAAAGAGGTAAAAACTTTAAAGCTGCCAGTGGGATGCTTCTTCTAAGATAGAGCTAACCGGTAGAAGGAATACATAGAGAAACAGTTTGATGGAGATGATTTGAACAACAGTGTATTCGAAAAAGAAGTTTATGTCGACATTGATGATGTAGTTGATCCTGTTTTGAGGAAAGAATTTGATAGAACTTTGAATGATTTGAAACCAAATAAGGCAGAACTTCTGAAATCTCTTAGGAGAAAAAGGAATCCAAAGATTATTCAAACTTAAATCAAAAAGTTTTGAAACAGGAGAGATTCCCACCGATTTCAATAAAAGTGTCATCTTTACACTTCCGAAGGAAGCATTAGCTGATAGATATGAGAATTATTACACTATGAGTCTAACATTACATGCTTCAAAATTACTGAGCAGTATAATATACAGAAGAACTAAAAGTGGAGTAGAAGGGATAATAGGTGAAGAGAAGTTTGGGTTTAGGAAAAATTGTGGTACAAGAAAAGCAAATCTGGCTTTAAGATTAATACTAGAAGGGCGGATAAAGAAAAACGTTGATCCTTTAAGGCATTTATTGATTTAGATAAAGCTTTTGATAATGTTAGATGGGACAAGATGTTCAAATTTTATAGAAGTCGGGTCTAAAATACTGAGATAGAAGAATACTTTATACTCTTCATAAGAATCAAGTAGCTATAATAAAAATAGAGAATCACAAGAGAGACATCAGTTAAAAAGGGAGACAATGTTGTAGTCTATCCCCATTAATATTCAACATATAAGTAGCAATAAAGGAAGTGAAAGAAAGATTTGAATGTGGCATAAGTGTTCAAGGAGAAAAAAAGCAGTATGCTACCGATTTGCTGATGACATTGTCTTGCTAGCAGAACAGGTTGAAAAGTTAGTGTCATGAAGAATATACTGACGAAAGGTTTGGACTAAATATAAATCAAAATAAGAAAAAAGTGGTGAAATGTAGCAGAAATGATACCAATAATAGTAGATAAAATATAAAAATAGGGTCTGATGCGATAGAAGTTAGGAAATTGTGCTACTTAGGAAGTAAATTACAATCGATGGCCGGAGCAGGAATGATGTTAAAAGCAAAATACTACTAACAAAAATAGCTTTCATGAAAAAGGGAAATCTTTTAGTTTCAAATATTAATCTATGATTCAGAAAGAACTTTTTAAAACTCTGTGTGGAGCACAGCACTTTATGGCAGCAAAGCATGGACATTAGGATTACCAGAAAGAAAGAAAATTGAAGCATTTAAAATGTGGTGTTATAAAAGGATGCTGAAAATTAAGTGGCCAGATAAAGAACGAAAGTAACGATTTTTGGAAATGATGGGTGAGGAAACAAGTTTGTTGAAAAGTCTTAGAGAAATAAGAGACAGGATGGTAGGTCATATTTTGAGACATGCAGGATTGGTTGACTTGTTAGCGGAGTGAACAGTCGAAGGTAAGAACTGCAGAGGAAGACGGAGATTAGAATATATGAAAGAGATAATTGAGGATGTGGGTTGTAAGGAGTATGTTGAGATGAAAAGATTAGCAGAAGATAGGAAGGGAGGCATCAAACCAGTCAAGAGACTGATGACAAAAAAAACCTATGGTATTCAAAAAATTATTTTTCCCTTCTACTTTAGTTTAGCATACTGTTTAACGATATGTTTATGTAGGGGATATCTCGTTAAATATTCTCCAACGTTTCGGGCAACACCATGATAATTGCAGTTTTTATATGTTTGAAGTTCTATATATTTCTTTTTAATGCACATATTGGAAAGGCATTTTTACTTTTCTTACTGAAATTTCATTCTTGTTTTATCTATTAGGAGACGTCCATTAATTACGTGAGGTATTTTTCCAGAATTCCCGACCCGCCTCTCCCTCTGGTGAGACTTCGTGAGATTTTTGAGCCAGACATTTTATTATGAAGTGGTATATTTTTAATTATTCTTGTTTAAATTGGTCTTTGAACCTGAAAATTTGTATTTAGCTCCGTTTATTTGCTGACCAGAGATTGGCATAGTTAGATCTCTCATATGTATTTATTTACAGGCAGTTTTATTGTTTGCTCCAAAATCCTTGTTTCCTGATGAACAATTTAACCTTGTGCCTCCGAGAATTTTGAAAACTCAATTATGGCTTTAAATAAATTTATCAGCCAGAAACTGTATGAAACGATACCTAATTGATTTTAAGTTGAAAAATACAGCAGTGCTCATAACTTTACTTGTTACTTTCTTTCAAGGAGTAGAAGGCTTTCGTTTTGTTACAACTGAAGTGTCAAATGAGATCATACCAAGGAAATACAGTCATTACTACTTATTATGCTTAAAAATAACAAAATTAGTATTTTAAAAAATATATCTAGTAATAAACTTAACTACAAATTGTCAGGTATCTTATAAATTTTGTAACTACATGACAAAATTTGTTCTCAGATCCCCGAGTTAGATTGGATAGTATTGCATAACATTTTTTAAGTCAGTTTCTATGTTAATTCAAGCTAGAAAGCAGATTTTTACAGTTTTAAGATAGTATTTTCTGTTGCATTCGCCTGGAGTAATATTGTAAAATTTTATAATACATCGAAGAAAGCATTTAGAGACTTCAAGTTCACACAGTGATCATTTTTTAATACAGTAGCACTCCAAGAATCTGAATAAACTTGGACCGGACCACATTTGGAAAATAAAAAAATTCTGATAGTTGGATTTTTCCGAAAAAGGTCCTATTTTAATTAATTATTACACGTATGTTGAAAATTGGAGAAAAAACTATTTTTAAAGAAAAAGAGCTTTTAATTAAAAGAAAAGGCAACCCTTTTACATGTTAAGGGTACTTACATGAATTTTCCTCGTTCTCACTCACTCACTCACTCACACAGTCAAAGTCGGGGGGTCTTCCAGAAACAGTGAACGCGAAACCATGTAGTCAGTCGGCCAGAAAGTTCATATCGAGCACTACTGTGCAACAGTTTTATTTTGGCACAATGTAGGTTCACTTATTCAGTTTTATGGCAAGGTAGCAATGAAGTAGTATTTTTACACCATATGGGGCGTCGGGATCACCTAAGTGTTGGTCGTTTCCTTACAAGTTGAATATTGGAAGCGTGTGTTGAAATTTTATTTGCTTTCACAAACTTAGCTAACTGTACTTTGAACTATGGGGTGTGGTCTGGCTCAAATCGGTTAATCGAACTTGCAATCATATCTTCAGAGAATTTGTCTGATGCCACTTCAGTTTCTGTCTTTGCGAACTTTTCAAGAATATATCTTATGTATACCAGCAATAGTCTTGTGACTTTTTATTTCTAACAACCTTTCACAGTTTGAGGTAAAACAAGCTAAGTGGTGAACAATTACATTTGCAAAGCTAGAAATGAAATATCCACGGTTTTCTGCGGTCATAGCTGAGACAAGGCTTTATGCATCACCCCAGTGCACAGCTCGGTTCTTACAAAATGTATCTTCCTTTCGCTTCAGCTTAACCTATTTGAAGAATATGATGGCATAGAAATTATATCACTACTTTAGGTCACAAAGCTGCTTCACCTCATAAAAGCATATAGTGCAGTTTCAAGATCTCACTCAGGCAAAGTGACGTGTGTGTGTGTTTGTTTGTATTTTTTACTGAACTCAGTAGCCATCATGGTAGAAAAAATATTTTATGGTGATGCTGAGGAATAACTTAGAAAGTGTTAATAAATGTTCTGAGTTTTCTGATGATGAAACTGGATTTAAAAATGTTTGTACTGACACTATTAAGGATGCACCTGGACTACCTAAATGCGAACAGAATTCGACAAAACTGCATAAAAATTTTCAGTTGGTAGATTTTATGTATTGACATGTTTCCAACCATATTGCCTGGGACTTAAATATGACATCATTGGATAAAGTCAGAATGATCATATTGCCATCAGAATATAATGGTGATACTGAATTTTCCCTTCTAAGCTGAAATAAATTTTGTTATTTTATAGTATAGTGTTTCTCCAGTTTCCTACACATTTTATTATAAATAATATGCCAGATGTGTAGTTTTTGCATCATTTGATATTTTTCATATCTCACACATATTTCAGTACAAAAATTTATATATTTTTGGTGTTTCTATAAATGAAAGACTTTTTAAAAGTATACATTTATGTAAATATCTTTATTGCTTTCAACAACACACAATTTAAGGAAAAGGCACTCATCCCCAGTCTTTATTGAGTACCTTCAAAAAAGGAACTTACTCTACAATGATCAAAAGTGGTTTTTCAGACATCATCTGGACACAGATTTGGGCAAGGAGAGTGATACCTCCCAAGCTGCCTCTGAATATCCTCTGAAACAATCATTCATCACATTAGAGTACTATAAATAAAATGTAATTACTTAAATATATATATCAAAATAAAAGTATATTGTGTGATTTTATCTGTATCATTTTTGTATGATTGCAGCCATCCTGCCTTCAACTATGGTTGATGATGGGTTTACTTTTGCTATTGCTTCAAAGTTAGTTACTGTTGTCATATTTCAGAATATGATTTTGTGATGAAACAAGACGTTTTTAAATTATAATTAGGAACTTTAAGGGGTAGTATTTAATTAGAATAAGAATAGTATTAAGGAATTTTAATTGTGGTAGTGAGAGTGGAGCAGAGAGATTTTATTTTAAGATTTTCAAATGGCTACAGACTACTGTCATGGCGGTTAAGCCATGCAGAAGAAGTTCAGCCACTCTGCACCAGCCCCGAGTTTGGCGCGCAAGTCAGCACGTTGCGGTACCAACCTCCAAGGCATGGGGTATCTTTGGAACCCTGTGCTGTATGCCATAAGGCAGAGGAATTTCTTATGCCAACGGGGAAACAAGAAGCCAAATTTTGTAGCTCCCTCCCAGGATACCGCATATTGTTAGCCAGGGCGCTACTTAAGACCACAAGGGGACCATTGTGTCCTTAGCCTTGACCAGTTTTTGCCCAGTGCTACACAGTGGAAGTTCGCGATTTCGCTCCGCACGGGTTCATGATGTAAGCCCATATTATTTTCCGTTTCTCTCTCTCTCTCTCTTACTCACAGTTTGTAAAGCAAACTAAGTATATGAAGAAGGAAGTTGTAATTGTCTAATCAAGATGATGATTTGCAGATTCAATATATGTGTTTGAACAGAAAACCTATAGTGTATCACCGTGTACAATTTATCAGGATATAAATTCAAATCAGTGTGGTGCATCTACCTAAATTTTATTTTCTTTGTAATTGTTCCGCCCCTTTTACCTGGATTAAATGATGGAAATAATGCAGTCAATCTTCGGCAAAGAGGTACGATAATAAATTAGCCGGAAAGTAATTAGAAGGAGGGGAGGGAACAATTTACAAGCATGGATCAAATATAAATGAGACTGAGCATGTAATAGTGGCTCAAGATATTGCGTGCATCTAAATAGGTTGGGTAGGAATGCCAGGAGTGAGGAAGTAGGGTGACCGATCGCTGGCCTATTAACATAGCAGAGAAAACAATGTGGGAATAAGAAATGGACCTCTTGATTTCAAAATGCATAATTATTAAATTCCTCACTTGTGATGGCAAGAAACCAATCGAAATTCTTAGGGAATTGTACACTGTCGAGGGCTCATGTGTTTACCTGGCACAAAGAATTTTTGAAAGACCTCAAAAAGTATAAAAATGAGAACCATAATCATCGACCATGAACAAATATTAAAGACTGGATCATTCGCAAACACTTTTTTTTTTTAACCAAAATAGCATTTTGCATATTGATTTTTTTTGTCCTTGTGTTATAGCAGCATACTACTGCAACCTTTTGGGTGAGGTTAAGCTTGCTTATTGCAGCAAAAGATGTGACCAGCCATTGGGGAACCTGCTTACAATTTGGCCCAGCACTTTACAGTTATATTAGAACCTATTGTCAGTCATTACTACCATCATGTGAAGAACTAGTCTCAGTTCATTAAGATGCTGCAGTTTGCAGTTATCCGACAGTGACATCATGGCTAGTTTTGAAGTTATATCATTGTTCACCAGGGTTCAGCTTTTGCATGTCTATTTTGAGATTAGTATTGTAGCTCTCTTTGAACATGTTCTTACCACTATGTAATTTATATACGGAGGAAGACACTATGAACAGACTCACAGTGCGTTGATGGGGTCACCTCTGTTGCCAGTAGTGGCCAATCTGTACATGGAGGTCTTTGAGAAAAGAGCACTGGAATGCATGTCACTAAAACCTAAGTGTTTTTACCATTAGATCACACAAACAGACTGCTATTTGGATGCCAGCAGCTACCACCATCCCGCTCAGAAGAGTACCATGTTATATATTTGGAGTTTAGGGCATGAGAAATTTGAAATGCAGGAAGCCTGCAGGCAGAACTCAAACATACATAACAAACAGAACAGCTTCTGAGAACATCAAATGGAAAGGGCACTTCGAACAAAGGCAAGAAAACCATTGGAGCAAGGAAACCAGTCAGTCTTTGGTCCTATATGCAGGAGATTGTTCTGTAGAGATAGGAAGATTATTGGCTCCACTACAAGATCAAGAGTATCTTCCTCCTGCCTGCAAAAATTTGGAACTAGCTTCAGCCCATGAAAGACAACTTGGTTTTAAGGATACTGAGAGATTTATAGCATACCCCATGAATGTGCAAAATTATACATTGGGCAGACCATTCACACCATGGAGTCATGCTGCACGGAACACAAACACAACCTTCACCTGTTATAACTAGTGAGATCCGTAACAGAACATATCATTAACAGTAGTGCAAATGTGAAAGTGATGACTCAGACCCCATATTTTTAGGAATCTGTAATAAAAGAAGTCATTGAAAAAAAAAAGACTCAATGATAACACCTTTAAAAGCCAATCCAACCACTGGTGACTTCTCGATTTTCAAAAGCAAGATATCTGAAGAGAACAGAGAAAGTTGTCAAAATGTAATCTTTTTATGACACAATCCTTCTACAAACCCATGAAGACTATGTCAGGCACTTAAATGCCGGGAAAATCTCTGTTCACACATAAGCCGACAATAGACATGATTCCGCTCCACATCAATGCTCAACTACACACAAAAGTAGAGAAAATGAATTGGACATAACTAAATAATTTCCTCTACAACCCTGACCTATAACACTGTGAATTTAATCTCTTTGGGTCACTGAAAGAAGCAATGGGAGGCTGATCATTTGATGACAAACAGCAGAGGGTATCATGAGCAATTGGCGACTTATACAATTCCCTTCCTTTATGATGATGGCATCAAAAAACATCCAATATGTTGAGAAAAGTGCATTTCCAGAAGAGGAAATTATGTTGAGAAATAGTATGTACTTAGTTAATTTGTTATGATAAATATATTAAAGTCTTGGTTATCTGTAATCCACTCTTGTAAATAAAAACAGTAACAATAGCAAAGAACAAACCAACTGTAAACTAGACCACTAATATTTCAAATAAGATAGTAAATATCAAAAACTAAACCTAAAGAGGGGCTGAAACATGTACCACCACTCTCAAAAAGTTGTGGTACAATGGTAAAGTACAAACCGAAATTGAATCATGTGAAAGGGGTGAGGTCAATACAATTTTTGATAAAATCAGAATCAAAAGTTTTAGCAATAGAATATGTTCTGACTGGGGGGGATTGATGTATTATTACGAGGGTAATTCGAAAAGTAACCTGCGTTCTAGCGTGGTGCTAGTAGTCGTGCACGGAGTGCCGCCATTTTCACATCTGCATGTTCCTCGATTCAATAAGCATCCAGCTATGACAGTAAGAATTTTGTTCATTTGCGAATTGTCTTGTTATAACCTTAAAACATGAGCGCTGCAATAGAAAATCCTGCAAAATGCTAAATGCGTGCTGTAATAAGATTTCTTTTGGTGCAAAACATTTCAGCAGCAGACATTCATCGTTAATTGTGTACTGTAAACAGTCAGAACGTTATTAGTGAAGATGTTGCGTGGCAATGGGTTCCATTTTTTAAAAGCGGTAGAACAAACATTCATGATGAAGAGAGGAGTGGTAGACATTCTGTTGTGAGTAATGATCTTGTCAAGAAAGTTGGCAAAAAAGTTCATGAAAATCGAAGAAAATCTGAATTTTCTGAACAACTCCTGCAAATTTCTCGTACGGTTTTGTACAAGGTTGTCACTGATAAATTAGGCTACCAGAAGGTGTGTACTAGGTGGATACCGAAATTCCTTACAGAGGTCCACAAAACCAAACGAATGGGCTCTGCCTTAAACTTCCTTTCATGCTACGACACGGAACGAGAAGATTTTTTGATGAGGATTGTGACTGGTGACGAAACGTGGGTGGCGTATGTAAATGGCAAAACAAAACAACAGTCGATGGTCTGGGGCGAAAACAATTCTCCATGCAAGCTGAAGAAAGCCTGCCAAATGTTTTCAATGAGGAAGGTTATGACTACAGTCTTTTGGGATGCCGAGGGAGTTTTGCTCATTGAATTTATGGAACGTGCCACTACAATCGCTTCAGATGTCTAGTGTGAAACTTTGAAGAAACTTAAGGGAGCCATTCAAAACAAATGTCGTGGTAAGCTGTCATTTGGTGTTGTGTTTTTGCATGACAACACTCATCCTCACAGTGCCCATAAGACTCAAGAGCTTCTTAAGCAATTCAAATGGGACGTTTTCAATCATACCCCTTACAGCCCCGACTTGGCGCCAAGTAATTTTCATCTCTTCACTCACATGAAGTGGCTTGCGTCGCAGCACTTCGATGACAATGATGAACTTCAAAAAGCTGTGAAAGATTGGCTACGTACCCAGACAGCTAAATTTTATGAAGAAGGAATTTGTAAATTAGTGAAATGCTATGACAAACGCTTAAGTTTAAATGGTGACTTGAAAAATAGTAAAAAGCTGTAGTTTTAAGATGTATATAATAAAATATTTTTTACTATCCAAGTTTTTTATTTATAGCCAAATGGAAGTTACCTTCCGAATTACCCTCCTAAAAACAAATATTTTCTGTAATATATGTGACATGAAATTTAACAGAACTTGAGAAATCAGGTTTTGACTTGTGACAATGTACTGTAAAAGTTTAAACACTAAAAACACTTTACTGCTGGTATAGTCAAGGAAGTGCTCAAAATCAAATTAGCCATTTTTTTTCTGCAAAATATTTGTTGAGAATTTAAAATTCCTTTTCACTTTTAATATATTTTCTTCAAAAATATCTCTCAACAGATGTCCAAAGAGCAGCTCCATTATATATGAAAAGTAAAGCTGCATATTCTATTCAGTCTGACATGCATACTTCACAGCGGGCTTTCCGAAAATAAATTTGACCAAGGTTCATGATAGCCAATTGTGCTTCAAGTGTAATACAGCCATCCATATGCTTGCAGTCATTCATTACTTTCTAAGTGATGATAGTGTGATTTTCACCTCATAATCTGACATTGAAATTACAATTAAAATACAGCAATCAACCAACATTGTGTAAGACTGGTTGAGGAAATGGTGCATCAAAATGTTCTAAATGTTTATTCTCCAGAACCCAGAAAACACTAAGTATCTGAACATTAAAGGCATGGAAATACAGAGGAATCCAGCAGACAAAGCAATAAATTATCTAGGGCTGCATATGAATAGTAGACATGCGTGGAAAAATAGTGTTAAATATAACCTGCCTGAAACCTACGATTGTATCTCCTCTTATATCCACTTCTAAAAAAGAAAAGCTCCCTCAGAGTTGACAGTGGTCTGTTATTCTATAAGTAACTAATTCATCCTGACCTCTTTTTTGCATGCCCCATATGTTGTACTGCAGCTCCTTCCAAACTTTGAACAATACAAGCTTTCAACAACAACAAAAAATCCTTCAACTGGTTTTGAAAACACTGATTTGTACGTAATTTACAGCTTCACAGAGAAACTAGTCTCCTAATTATGAAATCAATATAAACCTTCCTATTTAATATAAATACTGTTTCAGAAGGACAATTTTAAAACCTGTTATTTTATGGATCTCTGAAATGTTATAAACATTTTTTATTTCTAAATAATCTATCAATCTCCCTTGGTCCAAAAGTTATCCAATGCCATTATCTGTGACCATGGTTTTCTAAAAAAACAAAACCTAAGAATTGACTTTAAACCCTTTTACAAAATCAGTTTGAATAGTATATGACAACTATAACAAAATTCACTGAAATTGGTGGGATGCAACTTCCAGCCTTCCCTCATTAGTCTACAGTGTGAAAGTTGATTGAATCCTTCCAAAGTAGGTGTACTAAACCAATGAGGTTCCTTTTGTCTGAGCCCTACAGCTTAGCAAGGAATCCAAACCTTGAAGTGTCCTGGTGTACCACACATGTTCAAAGCACAGCCTGTAAATAATTTCTGCCTGGACTAGGATTTGAACCAGATTAATTTAATTTAGCCATTGAGCTACCAGACATTAATTTTATCCATCAGTCTACCTAACAAATTGCAGATACACATGTCAGGGTCACCGATTTTGATGTGATTTGGCATAGGCCTTCTTCATAAAAAAATAAATGGGCACCAGTCCCAGAATTGACAGCCTCTCATTTTTTTTTTACAAAGATCAAGCCATCAGATTAGTTTCAGATCAGAGGGTATCGATAGGGAGATAGGGACATGGGAAAGGTATTGATACTTATTGGTATTGAGTACATTTCTTTTGATACCAATACTTTTTTACTTGATAGTTTTCATACGACACTTTTATAAATAAGACAGGATTTTTTCCCTATCCTCACATATCACAGACGAAAGCAAGAAGGCCAGACAAACATGTAGAAAACTCACACAAAATTCACAATATTTTGCTTAATAACCTTAATCATGCTGGAGGCGAAATGACATTCCATCTGCCATGTCTCCTACATGACTAACGTTAATAACCAAAATACTGCGTTCGTGATTTTTAAGTGTTGTTCTGGCCCTCCTGCCGTCATCTGTGGTATGTGACAGGATATTTTTCCCTATCCTATTTTTCCTCTATTTTGCTCATATTATTCTATTATAATAGGATTGTTGTTTTTTCAGCTTGAGAATGTTATGAGAACTTGGTTTTGACATTTATCTTCGTTTTTATTTTAAAAGGAAGGAAGGAGTCGTTAACTCTCATCTTTGGTTATCGACTTTGTCAAAGCTTGGTTTGTTTGGAGTGTGCATTAAGAATGCATATTTGAAACATTAATCATTTAATTGCAATGTCCTATTTGCTAGATCCTATATATTAAAACATTAACTTCCATGACACCACAGCTTGTACCAAGGCTATGTCTGCTATAAGGTGTTTAGAAGCAGTAAACACCAATGTCACGTCCAGTGATCCAGGTAATGGTTCTTCTAGTGACACAATATCATTATATGATTTTTGGAGTCATCACAAGATGTTAGCACATATAAAACAAGAAAAGCAAAAGTCAAACATCAGGCTCCTCTTTACGGGTTACTTTGGCTGCTGAAAAGGATGATATGAGCATTCATTTGACAACAGCAGTGTCACTATTGCTGACTGACCCTTTGGAACAATGGGAAGATATGGAAGTAGTATTTCCTCACTTGTGTAAGTTAGCCTGTGAATACCTGACAATTGCAGCAATGTCAGTCCCCACCAAAATATTATTTTCAAACGCAGACTATAAATGTCAAAAACAAGTAACAGAATATCATCGAAAACATATATATATTTTAAGAGACTGTACAGGGGGAGCGTAAGATTAGTATATATTGTAGCTTCAAACTACCACAGTTTAATGAATCATAGCATTTTGTTGTTTAATTGATTTATAACTAAAATAAAAGTTGAATCTGATTAAGTTCAACCTTGATTTTAATTTTATATTTCTTCACATAGGAACATAAAGGAATATGGTTTATTTCATCATAAAAATATAATGACCGATTCAGCTTCAATTTAAAAAAAAAAATGTATATTGAAATTAACATGCAGATGCTTTAACTTAAAATTATTAATCCGAATGAATGATTTGAAAGCCTCACGTTATTAATACTTGGTCAAGGTATCAACACTTTTCTTCAATAATTTAATGAGCACAATACTTTTTTTCCGATACTACTCAGGAGTACAATATCAATACTTTTTCCTCTATACTGTGTCCCTTGGCAATGATATAGCCTACCTTCAAATTTAACTAATACATGTAGGGGTTGAAAACATGTCAATGTCAAGTTATTAATGATTTTATGTGCCAATGGTGTAGCTGAAATACCTGTGACTTTCATGGTATTACGAAGTGAATGTCACAGTTGTGCAGTGTGAGTGTTGGATCCTGCATGCTGTATTTATGCAATATTATCACAAGATATTTTCCTTGTAGTTTTACACCTCAATGATTTCGAGGGCATTAGAAGAGGGAAGGAACTAGTAGAAATTCAGCCTTTTGAAGGAACCATTTGCCTGGAGAGATTTCTGGAAACCATGAAAAAATGAAATTTGCCTGGCCAGGTTGGAATTTGAAGCTGTGTCCTGAATGAGAGGCCAGAGCATTACCACTCATCCAAAATGTTTGGTTTCATCATACAAACATTTGATTTGAGAAATATAAGTATTTTATCATTTGCCCTACAAAACTGAATGACAATAAATTGGATGATGTTTATTTTTTTCTGTATATTAAGAAAATACACAGATCATCACATTGTGTGGTTGTAGCTATTGATTGTATTTGGATAATGTTTTGAAACTGTATGAAACAATGAAATAGTAGATTCTAAGTAGTGAAAAGGAATTACAAATTACGATAGGGAAATGAGTCACCACTTACTTTAAATGATGTTTGTGGACCATGTACACAAATAACAAATGCAATCACACTTGCTATAGTAATTTTCAGGTCTTAGCCCTTTATCAACAAGAGAACATTGTGGAGGGTGTCAGTCTCCTACAACATGCGTGTTTTTGTGGCCCCGAACTGTACTCCACTGTGTGGACGTTAAATTTTATTTGCTAGTAAAGATTTTCATAGCTCAAATTCAGAACAGTTCACAGCCACTGCATAGACACAAAGAATAACACAATGGGAAAATGCACTAAAAATCCTTATCTTGATATGAAGTCTTCACGGGCTCTCCGCCGTATGGTGCTGAAGAAAAACAATGAGCTTTCAGCGGCTGGCTCTGTTGCCCTCTTCAGGTCTGATGTTATGCAGGGCCGCCGAAAACTCGTTATTTTTCTTCAACACCATATGGCGGAGAACCCGTGAAGACTTCATTCATATCATCGATACGCCGTGAAAGCCTTCATTCTCATAATCCTTATCTTGGTCCATAGTCAGATGTCTGCACCAGTTTTCCAAGAGATACTTCCGTACATGTTGTATGCATACAAAATAATATTAAGTAGATGCATCTTCACCAATATGAACTAAGTTTGCTTCCTGAAAATAACTTTGTGAAAAGGAAAAAAAAAAATTAATATTTGGTAATGCCTCCGCATGCTGCTCATGGTACTAGGAGGTACTGTGTTTTATGTTTTAATGACAATTTCAATATATGTGAGCAACATAATTAACTACAACCACATGTGATCTATGTAATTTTTATATAAACTGTCAAAATAAATTATGCCAATGCAACAGTATATTTGTTTAAAACAAAGTTTTTCGCTTTGAGGCATCATCAGCAACGAATTATTTACAATGGTGGTGTTCAGGTTGGTAGCTGCACATCTCTGCCTTTTCCCCAAAATGTGTGCTGATTATAGTTATTTGTCTGAATGTCATCAGCTACTTGTAAAGTGATCCTATTCAATAACCAATACATAGATCAACAGATTCTGAATTTGTTGCAAAAATGGCTAACTATGATACATTTGTCTTAATTTATTCAGATGATGATAAAGTAGATAGAAAACAAAATAGTCATCACTCAATTCATTTTTTCAATTAAAAAGTAAATTCATAATCTAATATATGGTAACCTAACAATTGGTAATTAATATACTCACCACTCAATCGAAAAGGGTAAAATAACTGTGCCCATTCATCAGAACCGTCACAACAATCACAAATTCCATCATTTACTCGACTTGAGACAACAAACTCTGTAAAATAAAAAATGGATTAGGAGTAAAGAAAAACAGCCTTCATTTATCTTCAGATCAGGATCACAATAACAAATTTTAGGTTGGAATAAACTTTAATGAGAACTACTCAGAACTTATCCTCAAAGTCAGAAAGGGGATTTACGGATTTTCACCAGTTATAGTAATATGATTAATGCACCACCGACAGAATTCAGGTTAAATAATGTCATTGTAACATTGATACTAAGCCAATTTTAGTAAAACTGAGCAACAACATTTTAGATTTCCCTACCTTTGGGCTTTAAACCTCAGTTGACATTGTGGTCATTAGTGATGGGAAAGGTCTGAGGGCAAGCAAAGGGTAGGAATTCAGCCAGGGCCATTTTGCAGGAATCATGCTAGGACATTCACCTGGAGTTATCTTGGGACAAGGAAAATATGATAAGAGTTACCTTCCTACATTCCGGCTATCTTTTTTTTTTTTTTTTTTTTTTTAACTGCTTAATGTCTCTTAACAGTGAGGTCTTTAGAGACGGTAGTATGGGAGCCAAGGAATGGGAAGGAATTCGGCCATGGCCTTTTGAAGGAAGCATCCCGGCATTTGCCTGGAGTGATTTGAGGAAACCATGGAAAACCCAAATCTGGATGCCCGGATGGGGATTCGAACCGCCGTCCTCCCGAACGCGAGGCTAGAACGCTAACCGTTACACCACCACGCTCGGTTTCCGGCTATCAAATGCAGAGATAAATGAGTGTAATCAGAAGGTAGGCTGTAAGAACGAAGACTTTCCCGGCGTATGACTCCAATGTAGTCTTCACGGGTGTACCGCCGGATAGTGTTGTGGAAACACAATATTTCGACGGCTGGCTCTGCTGTCTTCTTCAGGTGTAGAGACATCAGCACTGGTCGGCAGACCCACAGATACTGAGATGGTTTGGGTGCCGCTCTTCCATATATACATGTCCGCGTCCAGCGGCCGCATGGCCTCGGCGAAGGCTTACTATGAGCCAGGCCCGCAACCAACTGGCGGCTGGCTGCCCGTGGGCGTGGATAAGGTTCTTGTTCCAGCCCAAGCTAATATGAAGCCCTCTACGGCGGCAGCTGGACGGAAGTACAACGTTCTCTGCGGATATTTGCCAAGGCAGGTTTCCATGCCTCACTGAGACATAGACCACTGTCTCTGTTAAATGTGTCGGCCAGTCGAATTTCGATCGCTTCTTTGATGACAGATTCCCAAAAATGTGATGTTCTAGCCAATATCCTAACGTTATTGAACTCTACTTTGTGGCCATGGTCATACACGTGCTCGGCTTCACACCGGTTTTCTATGGTGCAGATCGTTTGACCGATGTGGGTCTTTCCACACTCGCACGGTATGCTAGTGTGGAAAGACCCACATCGGTCAAACGATCCGCACCATAGAAAACCGGTGTGAAGCCGAGCACGTGTATGACCATGGCCACAAAGTAAAGTTCAATAACGTTAGGATATTGGCTAGAACATCACATTTTTGGGAATCTGTCATCAAAGAAGCGATCGAAATTCGACTGGCCGACACATTTAACAGACAGTGGACTATGTCTCAGTGAGGCATGGAAACCTGCCTCGGCAAATATCCGCAGAGAATGTTGTACTTAAGGATTGCAATCCCGCAGTGTTTTCAATCCCGCGGGATCCGCGTGGGATTTGCGCCAATCCCGCGGGATCCGTGCGGGATTGGTACAAACAGTTTTTTAACGCATATATTTAAAACATAGTTACTTAAAACGTTAATAAATTAAATAATAATTAAATTAATAAATAATTTTTAATGTTAAATGATAAAAATTAACAGCTAATAATATTTTGATTGGCAAAATGACATTAAAACTTTTTAGCGTGTCTTAAGTGTATTTCGAGATTTTACATTTTTGTTTTTTAATCTAAACCAATTTTTAAATAAATAATAAAAATTGAAAATATTGAGTTTTAGGTCATATTATGTGCCTTACAATACATAAGTTTAAAAATATAGTTTGCATAATGGCCAAGTTACCAGATTTTTTAAAAAAATAATCCTAAATAAATGTTCCGTAACACCGAGAAAAGCATTCCATTTCACAAAGTGAAGTGAATATACTCTGTAAAGTGTAGAGTTGGCTCAGAACAAGATCTCATAACTTTTGTCACTGCACAAGCAAAAGACTTGGCCTTTTTTTTGCGTGATTCATTATTATAACTCCTGATTCCTTGTTTGATATTACAGTTGATTCAATGTTATTAAAAGAAACTACTCACCAAAATGTAAACTGTCAAGTATTTCAGATTTACTTATGTGGCGTAACGACGTTTTTAGAGTGGAAATTATTATTTTTTGGTAAGAAAGGAGACTTTCTCGGCGAATGATTGCGGTGAAGTCCTCATGGGTTGTATCTCCGGATTTCATTGCAAACACACGAAATTACACACGTGAGGAAGACGGCGGAGGCAGCCGTCGAAGTATGGTGCTCCTACAACACAATTCGTCGATACACCCGTTAAAAACTTCATTATAACTTTTTTTACCTTTAGTCGAAATAATAACAAGGAGAAGAGGGATTAATCGAAAGCCTGAGTGGCACATGTAAGCAGGTGGCTTTCGTCAAAGAAACGCATTGAGGCAGCGGCCAAAACAACAATAAGTCAAAGGATATACAATTTCCTTTTAATAGCTGTTAAATAAATTGGTACGCGATCGTTAAAATTACGATAACATTAGTTTCATATCAACGAATAATCAAATTTTCGGCCGCAAATTAGGAAATTGTCACAATTACTTTATCTGCAAATACAGAAAATGGGAATGATGAAACCGTGAATAAAAAGCTGTAACCGTGTAGTTCAGATAACGTGTGCGACACTTAAAAAATAATTATATAGTTAAAAATCGTACTAAATATGCACCATAACTCAAATTTCAGGAATGTGTACTCGAAACAAACGCAAGTTTTGATGAATACGTAAAAGTGTATTTATTTACTTACGAATGACGAAGGTTGACAAAAATAAACGCTTGTTCACATGAGTCAAATGCCAACTGGAAGGGTACAGGCAAACAGTGCAAAATATCCGACAGAGACCGAGGGGGGCAGCGAGTCACGCAGACTGACACGCGTTTCCGCCGGATTTTGCGGATTGCGGATCCGCTTAATTTTGTGCGGGATCCGCCAGACTGTCTAATGATGCGGGATCCTGCAGGATTCCGCTTTGCTGGATTGCAATCCCTAGTTGTACTTCCGTCCAGCTGCCGCCGTAGAGGGCTTCATATTAGCTTGGGCTGGAACAAGAACCTTATCCACGCCCACGGGCAGCCAGCCGCCAGTTGGTTGCGGGCCTGGCTCATAGTAAGCCTTCGCCGAGGCCACGCGGCCGCTGGACGCGGACATGTATATAAGGAAGAACGGCACCCGAACCATCTCAGTATCTGTGGGTCAGCCGACCAGTGCTGATGTCTCTACACCTGAAGAAGACGGCAGAGCCAGCTGTTGAAATATTGTGTTTCCACAGCACTATCCAGCGGTACACCCGTGAAGACTACATTGCAGAAAGTAGGCTGTCTCTCAGATTAAATCTGCATAACAAACATGGCATTGTTATTATTCCCATTAATCCCTATATGTATATTATTGGTCCAGCTGTCATCAGCCTATCCTCTGTTCAACTATGTTAGGCTTTTTTTTTGTGTAACTTTTCAAAGTGAATTTGAAGAATTAATCTAATACAGACTATGTCTTTCAAAAATAAATCATAACCTGCTAAGGAGGGAATAGTATTACTACAAGTATCAACAATCTCAAAAGAACCCTAATTTATATATTTTACAAAGACTATTAAAAATGTTAATTTACATGGAGCTCATGCCCTGGTGTTAATTTCCCTACATACTTACTTATGTTTCATACATATTTTCATCTTAAAATTCTTCACAGTCCAAAGCACATTGTTCATTACTTCAGATAATTTGTTCCTGTCCCTCACTTTACTACCTGCAAATGGAAAACTTTCCCACTCAATGATTTGAAATCAATGAATTTATTAGCATAGTCCTCTCCCTTTCTATTTGCTGTTTCTAAGTGTTTCACCAATATTTATATAGACCTCATCACCAGTATATGCCTAATACATGTCCCAAGATCCACCCGATTCCTGTCCTCCCAAAATTTATTCAAAAGTCATTTACCGAGTGCATCTTTTGATAATTTCCACTTACATATCTAGATGCCTCCTTTGTACCCTATCAACTACAGTAGATGATAACAATAATGTATGTCCCATTTCACTCCTCAATACTCCACTAACGGTCTGAACCAAAGTTTCGTAACCCATATCTCTTACTTCACTGATACAACCTTTCATTATACTCCAACAAATGGAATTATTGGAACCCCTACAACTCCCCAATGTTACCTACTCAGTTTAGCTTATTGTCACTAATATTATTAACTTATTTGTGATGGAGCACAAGCTTCAGTGCAAAACCCTTAGTCATCTAACTATCCCTTTTTGCTTTAATTATCTTATATAATTCAAGTGTTAAATTCCTCCACATCTACTTTTGTGATTCAAGAATTTTAATTTTAAATTCCTTCACCATTTTTGGTAAATTATTCATTGCTTTACTTGGTAATTTGTTGCAATCCCCGACACCCTTACCTACAAAAGAAAATTTTAGCACTCCCTTATGCATGAAATTGAGTGCCAGCTTGGGGTCATGGTCTCCTTTCCCTTCCACGCATTATTTCTAATTCTTTGACCAATATCCTTCCAAGCCACCATCACCAACATATGTCTTGTACATTCCCAGCACTCTCTTCACCCTCCTCCTATCTTCCAATGACTCCAAATCCAGCTCCTTTTATCATATTAGTTACTGAGTGGGTCATGTAATATTTTCCACAAAAAAATCTAGCTGCTCTTCTTTGCATGCCCTCCAACTCCTATATTTGATAGCCAAAATTCAACCAATGGTCTAACCAGAGTTTTGTAAACCAATTCCATAACTTCTCTGGTACATCCTCTCATTATCCTCTTCAGTAAATGAAAGATTTTGTAATCTTTTCCTATCGCCTGAAAATATGTTCTATCCAATTTAGGAAATTCCCAGATATTTACATTTTATTAATTGAATAAGCAATTCCAGTACCACTGAACATTCACAAAAAAAAATATTTTGTAACAGCGACAATGCTGAATAAATGAATGGAGGCTTTCCCAGTATATCAACCAGTCCAGCACATTAATTTGATACGTTTGAAGATGTTCTCGAACTTCATCTTCTAGCAAAGTGCCAGATCCCATCTTTATATAGTCAGCACCAGGCAATGGTTACCAGTGACATCACTGTTATGTGCACCAAGCTCTTCTTGGAACAGTGGGGCGAGAGGCGTTGTGGGGATACGTGCAGTAGAAGGGGTCGACTGGAGATCAAAATACATTCTGTGATGATCTCGATGCTTGTCTCTCTGCTTTCTTGACTGACCAATAACTGGGCACCATGCAACACTTAGTTGATATGCCATTTCTCTGTTTACAATGTCTTCCACAATCACAGAAGAAAGATTTCAAGGCAACAAAAATTCTAGCCACCACAAACAGATACTGTGACAGTGTGATTAAGGAGGCTGTGAACATTCATCTTGTGGAAGACATAGTAAACAGAAACATGGCAGGGGACCCAGTTAACAAGGCACAGACACACATCAAGATCTTCGCACAACACACTCTGAAGTCCAGCCAAACCCTTCCACAACATGTATCCCCACCAAAACGTACACCCCATCACCACTGCACTGAGAGGCACTTGAAGCACATGATCGTGAGATCACCTTCAACTATTTGCTCACACAGGCTATATAAGGGGCTGCACAATTTGCCAGAAAATGAAGTCTGAGAACGATTTCAAAATGTTGCATCAAATTAAAGCGCTACCCTGGTGGGAGGACCGCAAACATTTTATAGTGTTAATGCTATTGGGGAATGAAAATAAGGAGGGATAGGAAAATTAAACCCATCACTCACCACATGTGAAGGCAGGAAGACCACAGTAAACACTAACACGAACACATTTTCCCATTAAACCCTTAATCAAGCAAGAGGTGAATAGATGGCAAGGAGATTAGATGTGTACACTCAGACACACAACATAACAAAGGTTGGGAATGGCAATAGTGAAAGGAAAAGTAGATAAATAATAATTACAGAAAAATAAAACGGTGAATCAAATATGAACGAGCCCTTTTAAATAGTGCATCCGTCAGTTGTGTGAGAGGTATGACATGGTTTGTACAGTGAAGGGGGAACATATTTTTAGCACATCATGTGTTCCTTAATCCAATAACAATCATAATGAACAAGGCACAACCTGCAGTTGTACAACTTTTTGTTATTGAGTTTTTCTTCAAAGAAAACATAAATGTTGCTGAAATTTGGTGCCATTTACTCCAACAGTTTGGGGAAAGATCACTTTTATGAGCTCAGGTAAAACAATTGTGTGACAAATTTAAGAAAGCACGGGAGTGTGTTGGAAATATTACCCACCAGCGCCATCCACAAATCAGCATCAAAACACAAAGCCTTGGCTGGACAAGAACTCATGGAAGGCAATTGGAAAATAATTCTTAAAATCTCTCAGGAACTTCAGATCAGCTAGAAAGTGTGCAATCAATTCATTCAAAATGTGATGGGATTCTGGAAAGTGTTGGATCAATAGCTAGGCATACACACACACATTTGTGCGCCAGCAATTCCGTGGCGATCCATATAGACGATAAAATGTGTGTGTTAATTGTCTAACGATGAGCCGCATCACGAGCCAAATAACAATCGTTACATATTTGAACGTGGCGAGCATGAGCGACGGTAACCATACACACAGATATCTCACTTAACAATTTACTCATGACAGATAAGACTTGGTTAGTGTCTAACAAGTTAAGTGAGATGAGCAGAGAATTCGTAGCTCATTTAATTGTGACATATCAGCATATCCATTGTGCAAGGTGAAACCAAAAGAGTATGTGAATTGAAGTTTAAAAAAATTAGGATATAGTGCATTGATAGAGGTTTGTGAGAAATATAAAGAAAATCCACTCTTTGCGGAGTACTTTTCGCAAGAAATATATAAGAAAATGAAAATTCGACAAGAAGTGGAATAGGCAAAGACAAAATCTACAAAACTAATTTACGATATTACTACGACTTACTACTGTTTATGAGAGATCGACGTGAACCAATGGACAGTATCAGCAATATAGGAAGCCAAAATTATGATGGGGAAGATGTACCTGTGCATTCAGTGGCGTAGCTAGGTCAACAAGGGCCCCGGTGCAAAAAATTTATTTGGGCCCTCGGGCCAGACGGGCGACCTTTTTTTTGCTTTGTGTGCTGGTAGGGTCCCCCTGAACTGAGGATGGGGGCCCCTGAATTGTTCTTTAGGGGACCCTGTGCAGTGGTTGGGGCCCCCCTGAGCAGCAGCGAGGGCCCTTAGTGAGGGGCTCCTGTGTTCTCAGGGGTCCCTTAGACGACGGTAGAGCTAAAAAAAAAAAAAAAAGGTCGCCAGTTTGCCGTGAAGGCTCGTGGGCCCTCTAAACTGCGCTTGAGGGCCCCTAGAGGTGCGCTTAGGGGCCCCTTGAGGTATGCTTGGGGGCCCCCTGAGCGTGAGGGCCCCGGTGCACTGCACCGCCTAGCCCCATAGTAGCTACGCCCGTGTGCATTTATGTAATACTAAAGAAATCGAAGAAAGTGCTTTTAAAATAGTAAAAGTAGCAGTACATGATCGTGTTTATAATCTTCCTGCAACCACTTTTTAGTCATACTGTCCGTTTCTTTTTCTTTTTTACAGCTCTAATATAAGCTACATCAATAAATACATTTTTTTGTATAGAACTTAAAAAAACACGATTAATTTCAATAGTGTCACATTGTTTTTGACATAACCTCACTACACTTGGCTCGCGATGTTTTGGAGCCAGGAAATCATGACAGATAAATCCGTAGACGACTACCATAAACACAACAATTTGAGCGCAGTGAGCCAAATGAACGACAAATGTGTGGAACTGATGTTCCTGTGTATCGGATCTGACAAGTATAGGCTCGTGGCGAGAATATCTGCACGTAAATGTTTGGCGAGCTTACTCGCACGCAAATGTTTGTGTGTATGGGCAGCTACTGGGTTCCAAAGTTGCTGAATGTAGAGCAGAAAGCAGTGGGGTCTGAAATTTTTTGAAGGCTCCCAACAAGATATGAGGGGGGAGGTGAAACTTTTCTGGAAAAAATTGTAACATGTGATGAATCTTGAGTCCATCATAACAACCCTGATTCGAAGAGGACCAGTGTGGAGTGGTGGGCAGATGAAAGCTAAAAGGAGGTTGTCTGCAGAAAAGGTCTTGGCAACTGTGTTCTTGAACTATAAAGGCATTCTGCTTGTCAATTTTCTTCTATTCTATTAATGCTATTATTGTGATAATCTTAGCCAAGTTCGAGCTTCCTATCGGTCAAAAAGGAGCTGCATTCTGATCAGAAGTGTGTTGCTTCTTCACGACAACACCAGACCGCACATTGCAGCAGTAACACACAAAGTGAAAAAAATGTCCGAGATGCACTGGGCTGTCCTAAAACTTCCACCTTTAGGGTTACTATGCAACATCCATATGTTTGGTTCCTTGATGGAAACCAGTTCATAACAAATGAGGATGTGCAGCAGTTCATGTGCAATTGGTTTGATACACATCCATGAACTTTTTATGATATCGGAATTAAAAAAATACCAGACTGTTCGATGAATTGAATAGATAAAATGGGAAATATATAGAAAAATGTAAATCAGTTTTTGTATTTTTTTTTATTTTTTTTTTTGCAAAAGGCTCATTTATATTTGATCCGCTCTTGTAAAATCTCTGGAAAGGCTGCGCACAGTAAAAAAAAAAAAAAAAAAAACCTGATCCAAAGAAAATTATAACCAGAACTTCCCATGTGGCACAGAGTGCTGTGGCACAGAGTGCTGTGGCACAGAGTGCTGTGGCACCCAACATGGGATTGGGGAGGTTAAACGGTTTACTGGCAGTCTTGATTGCCATTTTTATGCAGTTTCCCCGCAGTCATCTAGGTGAACACGGGATGGTGCCCAATATTCATATCAAGCCAAACATTTCACAAACAAAAAATACACATCATACAGAAGACATATTGTCACGTGGTTTGCACACAGATGGCAACACAAGACTTTCCTCAAATAGATTAGGTATGCCCGGCCTAACAAGGCCATTTATACTTTGGCTCCTTCACTCCCCTCTCATGATTCACAGTGGCCAACTCTGTAAATAAATGGTCAGTGTCCATGCGGTTCTTTGTGGCTTAATTGGAGCAACAGAAGAAATATATTTTTTACAAAATTAATTTGGAAGACTTAAGTTACACAGAAGGAATCAACTTTTTCCTTTTAATTTTTGTCTGTCAGATGGGATGAATACAATTCATGCAAAAAGTACTTGTTCAATTTTGAAGGGATTTAAATTAATATACAGTTTGTTGTTCTGCAGGTAAAGTAGAGAATGTTTTATTTCCATCTTATGCTATAAAGTCGTTAAATTTAAGAACATTTTTCTAATAACCTCATACAGGCAAAAACTACTGGTTGGATGTGCAACTGGTATGTCCAATAATAGGAAAAGATTCCACTGAAATAGGATTGTAATCAGTAGTGACTGTTTTGCAGCGATGTCTATCGCGTGGGAAAGATCCATGACGTAGTCAGACATAAGCAGAAGATGAGTATTTGTGGACCAAGATGTTCTTGAGATTGGGTGATCTGCTGAGGCATGTGCGAAGGTCAGTGGGCACGATTTTGGGAAGAAGAATGCACATTTTAGGGAAGGAATGTAGAAAGTCATGCTCATGACAAAAAATCTGGTTAATAGACTGCGATGAATATAGGGGCTGTGGTCAGATTTGCACGGCACAGAATGCAAGCTGTGTAAATGGTCGGTAGCATGAGAGATTTGTTTATGAACAAAATTAGGGAGGTAGCAGTAGGCAATGGGGGCTTGTGTGAGGTTTCGAAAATGCTTTGAAAATGGGATTCATAATTGTAAAAGATGCATCTGGCAAAGATAGAAAGGTATAAGGAAGGTACAACTTGGGGTGGAAGGGATTGTAATTGTCGAAGCGTAGATCTATATATATAAAAATGTATGTATGTTTGTTTGTTTGTTCTTCATACAAATCCACAGTTTTCATCTGATTTCGATGAAAGTTTGCACACTTATCCTTTGAAACAAGCAGGGGCATAGCTACTATGGGGCTAGGTGAGCCTTCATGGCAAACTGGCGACGTTTTTTTTTTAGCTCTACAGTTGTCTAAGGGGACCCCTGAGACATAGGAAGCCCCCTCACTAAGGACCCTCTCACTGTTCAGGGGACCCCTAAGCACAATTCAAGGGCCCCATCCTCAGCTCAGGGGGCTCTTACCAGCAACACAAAGCAAAAAAAGGTCGCCCAAAATAAATTTTTTGCACCGGGCCCTTGTTGACCTAGCTACGCCACTGAAAACAAGGAGGAAAATACTGTCTATATTTAGTTGAAAAATTTTCTGTATAAATAATACATGTTGTCTTATAATTTCGAAAAATTACTGAACAGTGATAGACGCATAGGATGTGTAGGTCTCTGTACTGCCTTTCCATATAGCTGTCTGGTAGCACAGTGGTTAAAGCGCTTGCTTACTGCTGTTTGGATCATGGTCTCCGGTTCAAATCTCCATGGAGGCAAAGGTTTTTTAAAATTGTTTTTGACCGGTTATTTGGATTGAATGTTAAACTGTAGATATCACAAATTTAGGGGAGCAATGTAAGGCAAATCGTAGGTAGTCTTGCAATGCTGTAGGTGTACAATTTTTTGCATTACATTGATCCAGAGAGTATGTGTGTGATCTGTAGTAATACTACTATAAATGTGGAAGTAAGTCTCTCTTGTCTTTTTGTTACGTTTTGACGACTAAATGGCTTTTTTTTCGGAATGATTAACAGTTGTAGTCACGAAATTTTGAGAACTTATCGAATGGTGACAGAGACGGATGTGTGTGTTAGTCTGTAATGTTACGTCGGTTGCCCAAGCTGTGCTTTTTGTGCATTATGTTAGTGTAAAATTTGTTAATACATTTCGTTTAGAGAAAAAAAACGTATTATTCAGTATAGATGTCGATTTTCTCTGGCCTATTAGCTACTTTGTGTCTGCTTAAATGTTTCTGGAACCAGCTTATTTTGCCTTCTTTTTTGACATGCCTTGCGGACGTAAACTGGCCTAAGGTGTAGCTCTAGCAGAGCACGATTAGCTGAAGTTATTAGAACCATCACACACACACACACACACACACACACACACACACACACACACACACACACACACACACACACCTTCGTTTGTTTTTCTGTTTTTAAATATGTTGGAAATTGATTCTCTTGAAGAGACAGGTTTGACAGTAGAATGATATAGTGATAGCTTTCCTGTCATATTATGCCTACTCGGTGTTGTTTGGGACCAATCCATCGTTACCAACAACTTTCTATATTCAATTCTGCCAAAGAAATTCTTAATCCACGTGTACAAAGTCGCGGGTATCAGCTACTACTTTTATAAATAAACCTAAAATTTATAGAGGAAAAATATAGGTGGGTGCAGGAAAGGGGGAAGATGGGAATGTAGGGAAATTGCCACCAGAGCATGTGATCCATCGCAATTAAATATTATTAAATTTGTGTGCCTGATTTCCACAGATGTGTGAAGGGTATCTGGTCCTCAAATTGAGGAAGGTGTCCAGATGAAGTTGTTAAGGAAATAGGGGAAATAAAGGAGGTGACTTTCACTGTGAGTCATGATTATAAATATAAGATTACCAAAGAGTACAAACAGTACCTACGCTTCAACAGTTGTTATCCCTTCCACACCAAATCTTCACTTCCTTGCAACCCTTTTATCTGTGGTAGACATATCTGTTCCAATCATGAATCCCTTTCCAAGTATTCCCAAAACCTAACACAAGCCCCATTTCCATATACTACTGCACTGATCTTGTACATAAATAAATCTCTGGTTACCAACCACCGTTAGCACTATGTAAAGCTGACAACTATCCCACATTCATCACTCAGTTCTCTCCTTGTCTCCAGTCAGTTAACCAGATCCTTTACCATGGTCATGACTTTCCTTAAAATGCACATCCTACTTCCCAAAATCCTACCCAATGGCCACCACACATGCTCAGCAGACCACCCACTCTCAAGGTATCACATTCTTATTCTGTTGGCCTACCACATGGACCCTTCCCACTCAACAGACATGACTGCAAAACTTGCAGCAAGCAGTCAACCACCACCACCTACTTCAGTCCTATTACAGAGTAATATGCTCCTTGCACATATTTTTTTTTTTGCTGTCGTCAGTCTTTAGACTGGTTTGATGCAATCCTCCATCCCTTCCTATCCTGTGCTAACCTCTTCATTTCTACATATCCCTTACAACCCACGTCCTCAATTATCTGCTTCATATATTCTAATCTCTGTCTACCTCTACAATTCTTACCTTCAACTGTTCCCTACACTAACAAATTAACCAATCCAGCATGTCTCAAAATATGACCTACCAGCCTGTCTCTTCTTCCTGTAAGCTTCTTCCATAAACTTCTTTTCTCACCGATCATTTCCAAAACTCGTTCATTTCTTACTTTGTCTGTCCACCTAATTTTCAGCATTCTTCTGTAGCACCACATTTCAAATGCTTCAAGTTTCTTTCTTTCCGGTATTCCTAAAGTCCATGTTTCGCTACCGTAAAGTGCTGTGCTCCACACATAGAGTTTTAAAAAGTTCTTTCTAATTCCTAGGTCAATATTTGAAACTAAAAGGTTTCTCTTTTTCATGAAGGCTCTTTTTGCTAGTGCTATTCTGCTTTTAACATCATTCCTACTTCGGCCATCGGTTTGTAATTTGCTTCCCAAGTAACAGAACTCGCTCACTTCTCCTATTGCATCAGATCCTATTTTTATATTTTAATCTACTATTGGTATCATTTCTGCTACATTTCATCACTTTTGTTTTACTTTGATTTATATTCAGTCCAAAATCTTCCTTCAGTATTTTTGTTCCTGCCATTCAATAACTTCTCAATATCCTCAGCCCTTTCTGCTAACAAGACAATGTCATCAGCAAATCGTAGCATACTGATTTTTTCTCCCTGAAAACTTATGCCACATGGAAATTTTTCTTTGACTTTCTTATTGCTTCTTCTACATACCAGTTGAATATTAACGGGGATAGACTACAACCTTGGCTCACACCCTTTTTAACTGATGCATGTCTCTCGTGATTCTCTACTTTTATTACAGCCACTTGATTCTTATATAGTTTATAGAGTATTCTTCTATCTCGATACTTTAGACCTGACTTCTTTAAAATTTTGAACATCTTGTCCCACCTAACATTATCAAAAGCTTTTTCTAAATCAACAAATGCCATAAAAGTATCTTTGTTTTTCTTGATCCGCCCTTCAAGTATTAATCTTAAAGACAGAATTGCTTCCCTTGTACCGCGATTTTTCCTAAACCCAAACTGATCTTCACCTACTATCTCTTCTACTACCCTTTCCATCCTTCTGTATATTATTCTGGTCAGTAATTTTGAAGCATGTGATGTTAGACTAATGGTGCGATAATTCTCACATTTGTCGGCTTGTGCTTTCTTTGGAAGTGTGAAGATGATATTTTTATTAAAATCAGTTGGAATTTCTCCTGTTTCATAACTTTTTGATATCAGCTTGAATAATCTTTCGATTCCTTCCTCTCCTAGAGATTTAAGAAGTTCTGCAGGGATCTCATCAATTCCAAATGTCGTATTGCTTTCAAGTCATTCAGAGCTTTATTAAATTCTGTCCTCAAAACAGGATCTCCTAAGTCATCACTGTCGACATCACCTTCCTTTTCCAATACACTATTGTTCAAGTCGTCCCCATCATAAAGTTTCTCAATGTTATTCCTTCCATCGGTTAGCTCTATCTTCTGAGCTTAAAAGAGGTTTCCCATAGGCAGTTTTAATGTTCATACCTCTTTTCTTCATTTCTCCAAAATTCTGTTTGATCTTTCTATATGCAACATCTACTTTTCCTACGACCATTTCCTTTTTCTACTTTCTTCACAACTTTTCTTGTAGCCATTTTTTCTTTTGCTATTTTGGATTTCCTATTTATTTGATTTCTAAATTGCCTGTACTGCTCTCTTCCTGCTTCATTCTTAGTCATGTTTGTACCTTCTTCTCTGATCCATCAGCTCCAAAATTTCTTCTGTGATCCAAGGTTTTCGGGCAGCTTGTTCCCTAAAGCCTAAGGTTTCTTTGCCAGCTTTCATTATTTCGGTCTTTAATGCATTCCATTCGTCCTCGGTTGAGCTCCTTTCACAGTTAATTCTTAGACCTAAGTCTACCATTTCTGCAAATTTTTCTCTTGTGCTAGATTGTTTCAGTTTATTCACTTCCAGTCTGTTCTGCTTATGCTGCTTCCTTATTCGCTTGAATTTCAGCCTGCACTTCATTACTATCAAATTATGGTCCGAGTCTATGTCTGCTCCTGGGTACGCTTTACAGTCTAGAACTTGATTCCTGAATCTCTGTTTGACCATGATATAATCTAGCTGATATCTGCCTGTATCCCCAGGACGTTTCCAGGTGTATATTCTTCTTGCATGGTTCTTAAACAGTGTGTTCGCCACTACTAGCTTATATCTTTCACAAAATTCTAGCAACCTGCTTCCTCGCTCATTTCTTTCTCCTAGACCAAAACTTCCTACAGTATTCCCCTCTTTTCCTTCTCCCACTATTGCATTCCAATCACCCATGATTATTAGATTTTCCTCCCCTTTCACATATTGGATTAATTCTTCAATTTCAGCGTATATTTTTTCTATTTCTTCGTCATCTTCCTGTGACGTTGGCATATATACTTGTACTAATGTGGTTGGGACGGGCTTAGTTTCTAACCTCATCAAAATAATCCTGTCACTAAATTGTTCATAATAACTCACCCGTTTCCCTACTTTCTTGTTCATTACAAATCCTACACCAGTGACTCCATTGACAGCTTGTGTGCTAATTATCCTGTGTTCCCCAGACCAGAAATCCTGTGCGTCCTTCCATTTAATCTCACTAATCCCAACAACATCTAACTTAAGTTGTTCCATCTCCCTTTTTAAGTTTTCTAACCTACCTGCCCTATTCAGACTTCTAACATTCCACGCTCCGACTCGTAGAATGTTTCTATCCATTCTGATGACTCCTCCCTGAGCAGTCCCCACCCGGAGATCCGATTGGGGGACTATTTTACCTCCGGAATATTTTACCCAGGAAGAAGCCATCATGATATATGTAATTTGAGAGGATTACATGTCCTCGGGATACCCTTTGGGTCTTTAATGCAGTGGTTTCCCGTTGCCTTCTGCATCCCCATGCCGTTGATCATTTCTGATTCATCCGCCTTTAGGGGCCGTTTCCAACCCCAAGGGCAAGAGGGTGCCCTGAACCGCTCCCCGCTCTTCCGCCCTCCTTTCGGAGGCCGTTGGCAAGCAGTGGGTGACTCCTTATACCGGGAATCTTTCAGTCGCCAGAGCCTCGTCCGTGCAAACAGGGTGCACCACGTGAAGGAGAGGTTGACATTTGGTTGGAAAAGACTAGTATAGTCTCTCCCAAACCCTTACACAAACCCTTAACTATCTCAGTGGAAACTTTTACTTCAGGCAGAAAGAATAATCTGGATTGGTGTTAAGTTTTGGTAGCAGGCTCTTTAATTAATCGTTAGCTTGTGTCTGCACTTTGACACGGATACCTCACAATTAAGTAGGTACATCGAATTCTGAGGCGAGTGAGTCTGCCACAAGGACGCATCACATCTCTGAATCCCGTAGTACAGGTACCTGTATTTCATTTCAGCTGAAACACGAACTCTGCAGACAAAACTTCACATATCTGACAATAATGTCAAGGATGAGTGATGAAAGAAATCGACCTACAGCTGCCTGCGCCACACTTTCTGCCTGCAGAAGCCACAACTCAGAACCTCGCTATAATATCCTCATCGTGTAAGTGAAAATAATATTCAGTGATACCTGTAACGCTTTGAAGCAACCTTACATATTCTGGTGCTAATAAATTAACGTGGGGATAGCGAGAACTGAGCTGTCTGGGAGTTCAGTGTTTAAGGCGTATCACTAGAGATCGACAGGTCCTCTGATAGAAGCAGGGATTTTTAAAGGCCCTTAATCCAACATTCAACTACGGCACAGCTTGCTGTGTAGTGTTTGGCTCAGCATAAAGCTTCCATGGTTCGGATACCCCTTTACCCGGTAGGATTACCGGATTAGGTTAGTAAGGAGGAAAGGAACTGGCCACGCTACCTCCAACACGAGGTCCAACCAACCTTCGCGGTTTGAATACCAAGCTTTTAGTAAGAACTAAAACAATGAAGATACAATAACTACTATATTTCACTACACTCTATCTTCATTCTAATTTCGGATAGTTTTACAATTGTTAGGTGCAATAGTAGTTACAGATTCTTGTCACCGAACTGGTTACTGCTAATTTTTGTTGCTTCTGTTGTATTCAAACGAACACAAAGCTTAAATTCAGTTTTCACACCGAAAAGCTACACAGTGTCGATAAAAAAAAAGAAGCTAAAATTGAAATTTTGCGCGATCACGTCTTCCCTAACCTCCCTCAACATAACCACCTGCTTCCTTAAAAGTTGAACCTGTTCAACAAGGCGTACGCCGTCAGCGAGATAATTTTAAACCAGAAATTCTGCTTTATGAGAAAATGTGAGTATACAAGCTCACTACTACTACGACTTTGAATGTGAGAAGTGTTTAGAAAGAGAGAAGTTGCTCAAGTATAGAGTACGGATGAACCTTTGGGCTGCGTTTTTCAGCCACGTGCCATCAGCTCCTTTGATAACAATGAGCTCGCTCCACTACCCCGTTGAACACATTACCCGGTACAACGCAAGAAACTCGGTGTTACCCATCCAGTAGAAACGGGACTCTAACCAGACGACGGAAAATTTTGTCACAGCACTAACACTTCCAAACAACAACTTATAGTGCTACGCGGAATATAAGACACTAAATCCGGTGATTACTGTAACCGTCGGTAGCTTATTAGAGTAAATATAGTCTTCCGGTACAACCTACCCCTCATTTTCCGATTTCTATTCGTTTTTTTATCCATGGTATTAGTTTTCTTAATACTTAAAGAACAACTCTCATACTTTTCTAATTTTTGAATCAAGTTTCTAACTGAAGCAACTAAAATCATGGCTCTCAATAAATCGTAGTCAAAAGTGCAATCGACGCCACTTTAAAGGATTGCTTACTATAGGCTTCTCATTCTCTTTGGACATCAACTCGCTAGATGGCTGCATTTGACTTATCTTTTTGCTTATGGTTTTACTTCTCGTTGAATTCGAGGTATTTAAGAGATGGCAAAGGACAGGTACAAGAAACGGGAAGGAATTCATCTCGACTAATTTGGGAAAACCATGGAAAACCCAAACCTGGATGGGCGGAAGGGGTTCGAACCTGCGTCCCCCGAATGCGAGGACAGAATTCTACCGCTTACCTACCAAGCTCGGTGCGTCTGTCCTGATGATCAGTGATCGACTAACGAATAAGATTGAGAAACTTGAAAATTATCTCAGCATGCCTTGCGATTTAGTTAATCAACCCTCGTCTTCACACCGACGCGACGTCTTCCTCTTCAAGTGAATCCACTTCCACAAAACCTGCGGCATTCAGATGAAGAGAGATTCCCGTCAGGTTCACACTTTTTGATCACTCTAACTTCCAAATTTTAGTATTCTCTTATGGCCCCAAACTACTTGTATGACGTTAATTGCAGCTGGACAGATAAGTAGTATTTTGTTATAATACTGTCCGGCACTGGCTGTTAAATGAAGTTTGTACTCGGTTCTATGTTGTCAAGTATAATGTATTCTTATGGATACAGATATTCGACGACCTGGAGGGCAACAGGATTTCACAATGCCTTACTCAGTCGTAGTATATTGGAAGCTAGAGGGGGAGGGGTGCGACAAGAAACCAAAATGACGCGCCTGCCGGTTACGTCATCCGCATCCCGTGACGTAAGCGGGGCGTCGATATGACGCCCCCGCAGGAATGACGCGTGGCGCGCCGTCACTCCCGAGGGAGAAATTACTATCGTCCCGTCGAAAACGATGCCAAACACATGGCCTAGTACTGGCGGTGGTCCGATGGTAGCTTTTCTGTTCGTCGAGTGGATACGAAATCTTTATTGAAGAGCCATTCAGGTAGTAGGCTAACTAATGCAAATGACACAGTACACAAAAGATATGTTTCGTAGACAGATGGTAAAAAAAAATTTTCCTCCTGTAAGCTAAGTACGTCGGGTCAGACAAACTTGATTTGAATTCGGGCAGGATACAAGTCCTTTGCCGCCCCCTCCCCCTCATAATTCACACTGGTCACCTGTATAGAAACAGGGGCCGCTAGCGTGTTTCTTTAGCTGGCAGGAATGTAGGCTGAATATGGACTACTGGACGGATGAAATAAGTGTATCAGACTCTCACTTCTTGTTAGTTACGACAAGCAAGACTTGTATCTATATTTAATTGAGGTGCAGAGAGTGATGTCGCTGTAGACAATTTCGATTCACTTCTTTCTATTCTAACTACCACTGGATCGAAAAATAGTTATGATTAATCGGTTTCACTTGGGGATTTCTCTCAGCTTTTTCCTGACCGAAGAAAGCAGGAGGAGACGATACTTCGCTGCATTCAACGATAAAATGCGGTGTTTTTTCTATTTTCCACTAACCGACCCGTCCATCAATCAGTACGTCCCTTTAAGGTACCGTTTACCGCATAATGTCTCACACCTGTTTCAGAAGCAAGTAGTAAATTACAGGGTCGTTTCACATGGAAGCACTTTCTGTCACTGCCTTCGGGCACTCGTGATTATTAATTTAATTTAAAAAGCATCCTATCGATCAGTACTATACGTATCTTAAGGATTGTGGGTTTGAATCCAACCAAGGATTTAATTAAGTACTGTGTGTTTCCTTCACACTTTAAAATGGTGGAAACATACACAACAATAACAATACGCTGGAGTTTCCTGTGTGACTATATCTACCACATGCCATAAAAAATATCTCGATAAATGTTGAACGAAGTACTGATTAGCAATTGTTGGTAGAAGCAGAACCCTACTATGTATCTTTGTTGGCGTTGCTATTTCCACAGTTGTTGCATAAATGTATTAATTAAACATCGTCTATTAACAATTGTTTTATTAATATTTTTTCACCGGTCGTGTTTTGACCTTTTGAGTGGGGCATCATCAGTGGGAAAATCGAGCAGAGCTATTACATTCAGTCCGGAACATCACTTTCTGTATTTCACTGGACTGGACGTGGAAAAGTCAAGAAAGTTACCAAATATGGCCGAAAAGTGTCTGTAAAAAAAATAAAAATATTGATAGTGTTTAATTTAAAACATCTACTATATATATATCTCTTCATGTGAATTTGAACTCTAGAAGTTTGCAAGCAAATTATTCTATTCAGTTGGACCTACTGACGTTTGCAGACTAGCCACATATCAAGTTT
>JARYHS010013631.1:75857861-76081291 GCA_031002005.1 Vandiemenella viatica
CTCCGCCGTGGTAACATTATATTTTAAGAAAGGTAGTTTTCGTAATTCGACCCTTAAAGGGCCAAACTGTCAATATTTCCAAAATGCGTTTTATAAGTATTGAGCCATTTATCTCTCTGGATATCTAACCAAAATCGATAAATGAAGTAGGAGTGTGAAGAGTAATGACTCAGCTTTGGTGGCATCATATATTTAAAAAGTTTTTTTTTTTGGACTTTAACCCTTAATGGGAAAAAGTATAAATGGTTCTACAACGCAGTTTTGTGTCACGAGCCATTTATCTCCATTAATATCTAAGCGAAATGGATAAATTTGGTATCATTCTAAAAATTAAGGTTTCCGCAGCGGTAACATCACATTTTAAGAAATGACTTTTTCTGAATTGAGCTCTTAAAGGGCATAAATATCAGTATTTCTAAAATGCGTTTTTTGTGTTTCGAGTCATTTATCTCCCTCGATAATTAAACAAAATTGATAAACGAGGTATCATTTTAAAGATTGAGGTCTTCGTAAGGTCTTAGGTTCCGTTACACCACATTTTAAGAAAGAAATTTCTCAAAATTCTAACCTTAGAGGGCAAAAGTATTAATATTTCTACAACGCATTTTTCTGTCAGGAGCTATTTATTTCTCTTGATACCTAACCTAAATTAATAAATGAAGTATCGTTTTAAATATTAAATTATCCGCTTTGGTCACATCATATTTTAAGAAAAAACTTCCACCAAATTCAACCCTTAAGGGCCAAAAATATCGTCATTCTAGAACTTTTTTTTTTTTTTAACCTCGCTTTAAAACTAACCGAAGTCGATAAATGAGGTATCATTTTAATGACGAAGGTAGCTGCTTTGGTCACACCATATTTTATAAGAGATTTTTTTGAAAATCCACCCTCAAAAGGCAAAAGTATCAATATTATTTCTACAGCGTGTTCTTTTTTATTACAAACCATTTATCTGCTTCGATAACTATCCGAAATCGATAAATATCATATCGTTTTAAAGATTAAGCTCTCCAGTTAAAGAAAGAATTTTTCGGAATTTGGTGCTTTAACTGGTAGCGCGTATGAGAAAGTTCAGAGCCAAGTCCCTAGATTGCAGCAGCAGATATCACAGAGATGTCAAGAAACTTTTTTTTATTCAATAAATAGCTTTTCGGAAAAAAATTCATTTATGGAAACACTTTCGTTTTGCCACACAATTCCAATGTAAACATTTTATTCGCACAGCAACAAATATCACAGAGATGTTGATACGTTGTGTTCATTTTGTTCAGGTTGGTTGTATTCTGTTAAGTTCAGTGACAGTTTGTCGTAAATGCAGAGTATTTTAAATTTTCCTAACTGTTTCGTAATATGTTGAAGTATTTTGATGCGTACCTATTAAACTAAAAGAATAAATATTTGCTACAAAGGTATGGTTCTACTTTTCATTATATTACAACCATTCAACCTCACTATTCATCGCATTTTATTCACGAAATTTTAGCACGGGTCGTCTATTTTTTATAAATTGACGGTAGTTTGTTCGTAATATTATGCAATATGTTAACTACTATTGTAATTTTATCTAAACGACTGCAAATATAAACTGAATATATAATATTAAACGCACTGTTACGGATTAAAGATTAGTTTCCACTAATTACAATCCGCATAATAAATTGAACCTGTGTTTGAGAAAGAAGCGAAGAAATTGATTGAAAATTTTATGATTATTCCATGGACGTGTCGTGTTTTGATAGATTAATATGGTTTAAATGAACTGAATTACTGTTGTGAGTGTATTAAAAACAAGAGAGTGCATGGAATATTAGAGGACCGTAATTAAAAATTTTATGTGGGCCATAATGTTTTGAATGAAAGTCTGAATTTTTTAGAAGTGTTTGGTTTCGTAAATATACTTTCTATTTTCATTTAAAAACGTTTCATAATGATTTCAAGTAATTTTGTGTAAGTTTTAATTGTTTTTGTTCGATTAGTGTTGTTTTCGTGATTGTTGAACTCAAAAAAACGTCTGTCGGCGCGTTTACATTCTCAATATCTATTGTCTCTGCATTGCGTGTAGCGCGTGTTCGAGCGACCAAATCCAAACAATTTTAGATCTCATCGCCCTCGCGTACGCGCGAGACTCTTACAATGTATGGAGTCACTTTACATTCCCTGTGTCTGGATTGGAGCGATATCTTCGCGCGAATGTAGGCGTCCTGGCGCGAGCATTTTTCGAGTGAATACGCATCCACTGGACGGCCAGCCTAACGTTCAGAAACAACGCCAAGAAAGACTGCAGCTCGAATTTAACTTTCGTAATTATATGACAATAAGTGCACTACTCAGCAAAAATATTAACTTTCAGTTTTTAAGTACGTATACTTTGAGGAAAGTTTTGACGTTCCGGAATTCTGCAGAAGAGAAATCACAGTTTCATGTGAAAAACATTCCCAACATCTTCGCATCAATTTTGGGCAAATTTGAGCTGTTTGCTTTGGTAAATCCGGCTTCTATTGCAAATTTTATTTGTTTTACGGATTGGCATCCAGAAATAAATTATGGATTCACTTAAAACCTTAAATATATGACGCTCATACAGTCATACTTTCGATAGACACTAAATGCACAAGAACAAAATTACCGTTTACGGACTGACTTTACGCGCTCCGATTGACAGTTTGCCTCACCTGGCTAACCGCTGTATTTTTCAAGTTTTTACTTTATTAAAAATAATATATTTTCAGCTCTTATTCTAAAAATAAATTTGATTCTTATACTTTACTCCAGGTATGGGCAACCTTTGCTTAGCTGAGGGCGTAATTTCGGGACTTGATCAGGTCGCGGGCCGGACTTAATCAGTTCGCGGGCCGTAGGTAAGAAAGAAGTAGATAGTAGTGAATAAAAAGGCGATAAAAATTCACACATTTTTTATTTACTAGAATTACAATAGGATAATCAAACATAAAAAAAAGCAAATTAACAAAAACAGATAGAAAAATCTAATGAAAATTAATGGGAGGCTTGAGTATGAAGCGTTATTTGAAATTTCTGAATCGCTCGCGGGCCGGACTGAAGTTGGTGGAGGGCCGGATCCGGCCCGCGGGACGGGGGTTGCCCATATATGCTTTACTCTATCGTAGTTTCATAGGTTTGTTTTTAGTGTCAAGTACCCTATTATATGTCCGCTTTCTAGTTGCTTTCCCAAATTTATTTTTCTTCCCCGCGTCGAAAATTATGTCACAGATGCGAAGTAAAGCGTAACAGTAGGCAAACGACCACATCTGTAATAATAGTTACTGAAAGACGCAGATTTATAGCAGTCAGGCGACAGAATTTGTAATAATATTTGCTGACAAAGGTTTTAGAAATTTCCCTTTTAACTAATTCACTAGTACTATTTTCAACGTATTACAAAACAAATACTATATTGTAAGTCCAAGTATCGATGCGAAATGGTTTAGTCGTGTTTAAGCATTGACGAGCCTCAAGTGATAAAAATTATTCCATCGACTGTTTATAATAGTGGGCTTGGCAGCAACGGTAGATTGAGTCAGTATTTTCCTTATCTGTCTGTTAAGCATAATCGATGTAGTTCCTCTCCATAAATCAAGATGTAAATAAAACTTGAATATGGCGAAGCTCTGTGGCGTACAAAAATGTACAACGATATTATTCCCATTGATTAATAACAATCTACAACAAAACTTTTCTTTTATTGTAACACTCAAGTATTAAATGGTTAATTGAACTTTTATTCTTTTCAAATGATTTAATTTTGAAACTTCCCAGTAATAATTCTTTGATTACGATAAAAAGTCATTATCAAAATATGCTTTACCGCCTAATTGTTGGATTATCTATACCTGTTGGTTTTCTGATTGGACGCGCTCTAAAAAACGGTGATAATGGGAAATAACAATTTTTGTGCGATGTTTTCCGGTTAAGAGTTTGGTTAGTAAGTGTTCTGGTAATTATTTGAAATGTATTTAATTCAGGTAAGAATCAATTAAAATGCTGAAGGTTTTAATACAAGTATAATTTTTATTAAAAAAATAATATCAGTGTTTGGAACGTATCCGTTATGTTGCATTTTAATGCCGAATATATACATTAATCAATGCCGTGTGTCAATCAGCAAAATTTTCAGGAATATGATGCATCCAAAAATTGTTACGGCTGTCCTTCAGCCGCTTTCGGAGGGATGATAATGAGCATCGAATGGGCAGCTTCTTCATTTATGAATCCAAACTTAGGTAGTGAAGCCATTACTGCATTAAAAAAAAAAGCTTTGAATTTTGCAGGATAGTCTATACTTGAATGATATACTTGGTAATAATATTTATATATATTGCCCGTATATGGTAATATTTAAACTTCTGAACCCTGATTACTAACGGTACCTTACATTTTTTTTAATAGTGCGAACACACTTTATAATTTGAATGTCTAATTTGTGTAGTGATATGCATTTACATTAATTTTTCTTTAAGAAGTATAAGTTTTCATCTCGAATATTTTAGAGCAGCGAATGAATGACGTGGGCGGTATCAAATTTGGTTAAGAACATCTTTGTAGGGAACGGTTCAGCTGTCAGCTCTTGGTGCGAAAGTATTACGGATGCCTGTGAAATGTCGATGTGTGGGCAAAAAAAATTAGTTGAAGTCGCCTAAGTTTCATGCGATGATGTAAATCATTATGAATGGTACGATAGAGATCATGATAATAAATTTTATTGAAGTTTTTTTATTATTATTTTTATGTGGTCAGAAGCTAACAGTGCCTGTTTGTGTTGAATTGCCTACAATTATTGGGGATACAAAAACTTGTAGTGTGTGTGTGTGTGTGTGTATATATGTATATATATGGAAAAATATAAATAAATTTGCAGTTAAAATAAATTTTAGCGTTTTTTTTTTTTTTTTTAATGTATCGAGTATTGAAGTATATAGGTTATGTGGTACACATACTCTTCGTTTGTATATTTTCATTTTTATAATTATCTTATTGATACCGTTTTTTATACATTGTGAGCCTAATTAGTATTGTTTTGGCTTTAGACCAGCCATGGTATTGATGTAAAATTTACTAATTCACTGTACAGGTAAAAAATGATCACTGTTCTTTCCAGATAGTTTTTACTTACTGGAAATTCTTAATAAAGTCTATTAATCAAATTTTTTAACTGATAGAGGAGATGTGTGATATATGTCAATAATATGTATGTAGTGTTAACATTATTTGGAAGTGATTGTCCAGTTTAATTTTTTAAAAGTGATTAATATTGCTGACACTATTCATTATTTCATCCTTGACAGTAGTAATTGGATATTGTTTCACCCTTTTCCAGTCTGAACAGAATGGGAAGGACATGCGAAGTAATATTATGGATGAAAATTTGGTATCTGGTGGATTCCCTACCTGGTCACTGGGTACAACACTTGCAGAATTCTCCCAAGTGAGTATTTCATCTAGTATTTTTCAGTGTTTATGGTGTAACATATAGAGCATTACAACTTCAAGTTGTGCAATTGTGAGTATGGTTTTATTTTTAGTATCATTTAGATGTAGCATACATGTTCTAAACGTTTGCAGATTATTGTTTAATTTGTTTCTACAATTAAATAGATTCAAAGAGAACTTGTATATTATGTTTAAAACATGCAGATTTTGCCTATTTATTGTGTTTAAAGTGATTCTTCAGAGAATAGGGTAGGTTCACAAACCTTTTTAACTTAAATTTTTACTAAACTTGTATATATCTTTTAACCTCTTATTGAGTGTAGTGGGCCTTTAATTCCATTTTGCAGCTCTTCATAATTTAACATCCCATAGTTTATCCCACTGACATAAGTAGTTCTCCAAATATTAACAACCATTTTCATTATGAACTAAATATATTTCTATTACATTTTTGTAGTTTTCTTTATTGGCAAAATTGATATTAGCAAACTTAATGACAGAAGTATTATCAAAACAATACTGAGATTTATGCACTTAATACCATTGTTAAATTCAATTTTTTTTCCTCATATAGTATAATACAGATAAAGTACAATAGTTATATCTTATATCAGCTACAGTTATGGGGGTTGATGAAGAGAGCTTTAATGCTGTTGGGGGCAATCAAATAAGGTAAAAGTTTCGGGTAATATCAAGGTGGGGATAACATCGCGGCCTCGCATAGTAAACACATAGATCACATAGTGTATATGACATCATTGTGATGTATTAAGTCTGCACATTCTAACACTGTAACAGCTATAGATATTATCTGATCTGAAAATTGGATATCTATAATATCGCATGTTATGGTTACGTTTCACTTTGGTCCAGGCTGCATTATGATCGAAACACATATTTATAAAAATATGATTACGTCAATCATCATTTCAGTTTATGTTGTAATGCAGTCTGGACCATACATCACAATGATGTCATATATACCACGTGATCTGTGTGTTTACTACGTGAGGCCGCAGCGGTATCCCCATCTTGATATTACCCAAAGTTTCTTGCTACTGCTTTGAAGTGAACCTTTCTTACTTGAAATAATTATTATGCGTCAAATGCAACACTCCGCGATATGATGAAACAATCAGGACCATTTAAACTATTCAATTTCAAATAAATTTTTATGTTTACACTGTAAACAAACAACTGACGGACAACAAACAACAGTGACTACTGGATTGCATGATGATTATGTGGTTTGCATGAGTTCTGAAACACATGAATAAATCAGTATCTTCCTAAAAGTGATAGGTTGTATACAACTGATAGGGAAAACAAAATAGTTTTGGTTGATCTGATTCCTGTACTGACACAATTTGTGGTATTTGTGCTATGTTGACAGGATTTTGCAGATTTCTTCGAAATATAACTGAGTAAACTAAATAATAATATTAAAAAAAAGTAGGTCTGGCTAGTATTAATGTTGCTCACAATCTAGGTACTTCATCATATCATTCGCTGATTGTGTTCTGCCATAAGTTTCACATACAAATTCTGCTGTCTTCCTTTGCAGTCCCTGTAGCACCTCTATTTGATACTCAAATGGAGTTTCATGCTAACCCACCTTATTAAAGACTGAATGGTCTGACGAAGGTTTTGAGAGTCTTTAGGAGTATATGATGCCATTGGAACTACTTTGAAACTAAGGAAAAATGAAATGGCTTCCAGGCGATGTAAATAATATAGGAAAGAGAAATTAACCCGTCACATATCAAAGATGATGGTTGCGACAGGAGAAAACACATGAGGCGGACACACAAATACAATAGTTTGGTATTAACCCTCTTCATGTAATAGAGAATGAGGCATTTGGTTCCGGACGTGTGCGCACACAGTCATGGGATGACGTTCTGTGTGCACACATGCGAAGAACCAAATGGTTCATTCTTAATACTGAAGTATTTTATTTGTAAGTCCACCTTACATGTTTATCTTGTCGTAGCCGTCAACTTTTGTATGTGATGGGTTAAAATCCCTTTGCAACACTTGTAAGTAGTGTCATCCTGGTCCAAAGCATATTACAATTTATTTAAAATGTTTCATAATTGCTGCAGTATGTTGGTGTCATAAACTAATGTGGTATAATGTAATTTGCTGGTATTGTGTATTCCTAAAGACCTAAGTTTGTATCCTAGTTCCCTCACTTCCCTGTACATCCCCTCATTACATTCTCCAGTAAATTTAGGATTTTGAAACCTCTCTCTACCACATGCCAAATTGAATTTATCATCAAATTTTATGCCAAGATATTTTCACTTCATCTTAATAAGCAATTCCTCCTCAGCCTTACAGCCAAACAAAACCTTTATCTTTCTATCTGTGCACCTAATAAGGTGACTTTTTGATAATCTTCTTCATTCCATATTGGTTCCCTGCTTTAATTATAATAAATATCATTGTAATTTCCTAAAAAATTTAACTTCTGTAAGAACAAAGATCTTTCAGTCACTTGGTTGCATTGAAATATTCATGGGTGTACCTCTGGATTGTATTGTATAATGACTGATGTCTTCAGGTGTACACTGATCTGTTCAGGTCAGTACACTGACAGCTATTGAGTATGCTCCAGTGCCACAAATATCTCCTTTATAATGTTTTCATGCCTGCTGCATCTTTTCCACCACACTTGGCATGTGATTCCTTTACCCAGGGACAGTTGAGGGCTGGCTGCCAATGGGCATAGTCTTCTGATGTCTCTAATGTTACACCAGGGCGGGTAAGCAGCCATCAATAAGGTGAGGTGTGTTGAAGATGTCAGCTGGATGAACTTTATTTCTTCGTTTACTATTGAATCCCTGAATGTGACATCGTGGCCAGTATCTTTATATTGTTAAAATTGGGCCTTTTGCACTGATTGTAAATGTGCTCAGCAATCTCTGCTTTGTTGTACTGTCTTATTTATGCTCTTCATATCATTCTTCAACAGTGTTTTCAACATGTTTTCACATACTTAGTTTACTACTATGAAGAAGTGGGTGTAGTTGTCCTGGGGTCCTCAGTGTATCCTGCGTTCACCATGCAGGGTAGGAGCATTTCTCAAGCTTACATACTTTTTTTCCGATATGTTGACTAAATGATTGTTGTGTGGCTCCATGACAACCAGGCTTTAAATTGCCTCCTAGAGTATCCTAATGGAATTCACCTTAACTTAAAGTTTACAGTGGAAAAGGATGGTTACCTACCTTTCCTTGTTCTTTTAATTGAAATGAAACAGGATGGACAGTAAGACATAGCATGTATAGAAAACCAACCTACATGGATCACTACCTGGGAGCATAAATTTTTCACCAACCTGCACTGTTAAATACCTGTGTACATAGGATAAGGACAATTTCTAGAAGAAAAAAAATTGCTCTACTGCAAGAGTTGGAATAACTATTCAGGCAGAATGGATAAACCGAGGCAGTTAGAAATGTAATTTCATCATAACTCAGTCAAGGGCAATAATACAATACGACAGGAAGACGTGCCCCAGGTCATTGCTTTCCTACCATTTTCTGGAAACACTTCACAGAAAATTGGTAGAATCCTCACGCGGCATGGCGTAATAAGTACAGTAGAACTCCAATTATCCAAACTCCGACTATCCGAATCACTGAATGTCCAAATCGCTTTTTTAAGATGTGCACGGAACAAGTTGAAAAGCCTATCAACTGAAGGAGAGAAGGAAAAGGGAGAAACAAGCGCAAGAAAAGAAAGGGAAGAGACAGGAGAAGATGGGGATGACAGGTCACTTGAGGAATTAAGAAACATTCTTTTGAACATTTCTGGATGTTCAGAAGTTAGTGCTGAAGATATAGCAGAGTGGGTGGTGTGTGATTTGTTAGACCCTGGATATGAAATTCTAAATGATAATGAACTTATTGAAAGTGTGAGAGAAGGAAGTGTCGAGGAAGATGATGACCTTAATGTTGAAGTTGAAGCAGACACGGGACCATCAGCTAGTCAAACATTTGCCGGCCTGTGTGGAAGTGGATGGAGCATCATCCCGAGTGTGACCACATGTAACTTCTCATTGTCAAACGGATGAATTCAGTCAAACAGCTTACTCTGACCGAGATGTTCAGCAAGCAATGACTTTTATTTACAGTACGGTACTTATATACTGTACTAATGTACAGCACTTGTAAATACGATTAACATGTAAAAGTGTTGCCTTTTCATTTAATTAATTTAAAGCTCTTTTTCTTTAAGAATAGTTTTTTTTTACTGCTTAATGTGTCTTAACAGTGAGTTCGGGAAAGGATGGGGGGCAAGGAATGGGAAGGAATTCGGCCATGGCCTTTTGAAGGAAGCATCCCGGCATTTGCCTGGAGTGATTTGGGAAACCATGGAAAACCCAAATCTGGATGCCCAGACGGGGATTCGAACCGCCATCCTTCCTAATGTGAGGCCAGAACGCTAGCTGTTACACCACCACGCTCGGTAATAGTTTTTTCTCCCATTTTCAACATACATACCGTAATTAATTAAAATAGACCCTTTGTCCGAAAAAATCCAATTTTCTGAATTTTTGACTATCCCAATGGTGTCCGACCCCAATTGATTTTGATAATTGGAGTTCTACTGTATATATCTCCCTCTGGGCAAAATACGGGACAGCCTCTGTTCCATGAAGGATGTTCTAGGCATAAGACTTCCTGGTGTTTACAGCATTTCTTGTGATGTTGGAAGAATTTACTTTGGAGAAACATCCAGCTGCAGAAAAACAGTGAGTAGAACATAAATGCCAACTAGAACAGTACAGCAAATCCATGATAGCTGAGCATGCTTACCACCACCATCACAGGGGGGATTTTAACATTGGCCAGGACATTACATATTTGGGAAATTCATCTATAGCCTTTTCAGTTAACAAATGACTCAAGATCGGTTGCTCTATCACCACTCAGCAGCCATCACCCCTAAATGTGTTGGGGAAATTTGCCACTCCCCTATCTGAGCACAGCAAACAGCTTAGAGAGGTAGGAAAAGGGGGGTGATGAGGTGAGGAATCCTGCCAGTTTTGAGTGAGCAAGGAATAGTTCATACCTTCAACAAATACAGTGGTCTTTTTCTATAGTGGGGCATTGGAACCAGGCCTTGCAAACTTTGGAAAGAGCATCAGGCGTGCATTCTAATTGGCAGCCAGCTGATAACATTCCTGAGCTTGGTCATTTGACAGAATTATGTATGAAATAAATAATGCCGGGAAAAACTGAAATGTCATATGGTATCATGTGATGGAGGGGATGCAGTGGTCATAAAAATGCTATAAAACAAATGTGTGCACTGGATCATAATATATAGGAATTGGTCTGTTAGCGAACAAACTCTAAACAGAATGCTGAAAGATCTAGACGACGCTTGTGAAGAGTTTGAAATGAAAATCAATACAGCAAAAGCTAAGAGTATGGTGATGGAAAATAATAAATATCAAGTTAGAAAGAGCTGATATCAGTCAAGTAAGATCATTCAAATATCTTGGGAAGACGATCACTGAAGATTTGAGATGCCACCAAGAGGTAAAAACTCGCATTACCGAAGCGGAGGAAGCTTGTAATAGGAAAAGGCGGATACTAACTGGAAAAATAGACAAAGAACTTGGAAAAAGTCTTGAACAATGGGTTGCATGGAGTGTGGCTCTTTATGGGGCAGAGATGTGGACACTGAGACGAGAACATGAAAAACAGTTAGAAGCATTTGATATGTGGATGTAAATGGAGAGGATAAGCTGGGTGGATAAAATAAGTAATGTTGAAGTGCTGGACAGGGTTAGTGAAAGGAGAAAAATCTCTAAGTCATAATAGAGAGAAAGAAGAACTGACACTTGCTGAGAGGGGAGTGCCTGATAAAAGACACCTTGGAAGGTCTAGTTTGTGGGCTGAGAATAAGAGGGAGGAGATGCTAAATTACAGTCAACATAAAGGAAAACTGAACTACATGGGTCTTAAGAGAAAGACAGTAGAGCATGGAGAGCAGCCAAGTGAAAACCTGCCCTAGGGTAGAAAACTGATGATAATGGTCTGTTAGCCAGTATAGGTGGATTTTTACAGTTGAAGTAGACAGAAGAGTTAGCTGTCAAAGTATCATGTTTTTCAACACAATCTGGCATTACACATGTGCATATTTCATTGCTGTATAACTTATCACTAAACTATCAGCACAGTCATTTATTAGAATAATATCATACCTTATGGTACTCACCTCTTTTGATATTTAATTACCTACCCTAGTACATTGCTTCCTACCACTTGGGAATCAGCAGTTGTCACAATTTTTCAAGCATTCTTGTTCTTCCTTAATCATTTTGTCAATGGATTCTAGCTGTATGTAAAATGAGAAAGGTTGCATAATATTTTCTGCTGAAGATTTTTCAGATTCTTAGTATGACTGCTACCCCTTATATTAAAGAGCATATTCTTTTAAGCCCAAAGATTTTATAAGAGTTTATTGACAGTATCTGTCTATGAAAATGAATATACGAAAAACAGTTTTCACAACTACTTGTTATTTAATCAAACACTGTTTTAACAGATTCTGCAATACCATTAAAATTTATACAAATAAATAAACAGGACTTCAGACTCCCCTATTGTCGGTCCTAAGTGTTAATTTTCATGCATTGTTTCAACCTGGTGCTTCTGCCTTATTTAATGGTTTGCAGTTATTTGCAGAAAGTGGGTTATTTCCTCTTCAGTACACGGTCACCTTTCTTCTTTTAAATATTTTATAAAAAACATCTACTTATTGAAAGACGTGTAAGCAGTGCTTTTTTTTATAATAACTTTGACTTGTTTTACATTTTCTGCTAATACCAGTTGAACTAATCTCAAATAAATTCTATATCGAACTTCTTTCTGAGGTTGCACGATTCTGAATGGTATTTGTGGTGATTTAGTTCATCCTCAGTACGCAGCCATCTCTCAAAACAACCAACACAAAAAAAAACAACAAAACAAAAACTTCAAGGAATCAATATGAGTATCTTGGGAAACATAGAATAACATAAATCTGTGATCTCCACACCTAGTTGATATAAATTCAACAAAAAACCAAATCAGCATTTTACACCATTCACCCGGTCCAACAATTGTGATCACATAAATTACTGCAAATAGTTTTAATATTCACTGTCTAATCTCCAGGATACATTTACAGACTCATGTCAATTTCCACGATCTAGTGGACATTCTTTTGAGACACTTCATTCATACTTCTAACAAATCACTACCGAGACCAATGTGATCCTAACCTCACGTCATCTTTCTGCCCATGCCCTGCCTTCTGTCACTACCTTAGCATCCTTGTTCCGATTTCTGACTGGGGACCCCAGCATAACTTTTCTCATTAGAGAACCATTTAATATAATATACAGGGCGTTCGCCGGGAAACGCAACCCACTGTTAGCGCTACAAGGAAGAAACTGCTCCCGGCGAGCGAGCGCTCAGTTTCCGGCATTGTTCGACCGTCGGCCGCGGACTATTTCATAATAATTACGCTTCATAAACTTGTGTGCTAAGCATTTAAATGTGGCGTAATTCATTAGCTTACCTTATAAAAGATGCTGGAAGTGTTGACCCTCTTGTGTAATGCACATTTCACATCTTCTGAACATATTTCGAGACACACGCTGCCCTAACTGACTTAATGATTTTTTGGGTGACTGTTCTAGTCGAAAAGCGATATCGTTAATTTTCTCCTCTGTGAGAATACGGTTGACCGACAGTCTCTTTTTGTTAAAAAATGAACCCGTTTCTCTTACTTTTTTAACCAGACGCAGAATTGTTGATTTAGCTGGCAGTAAAGCGCCAGGAAATTCGCGACGAAATTTACTGCGACACTTTTTAAACGACTTCTTCTTCACATATGTATCGTAGAGAAATATTCTTTGTTGCAAACTGTAACGTACCATAATTATACTCACACTCAAACACGGTACAGATTAATAAGAGTATGAAGCCCCAAACCAGCCAAACCGCAAAGAAACGTTTATTCACAACACTGATTAATAAGAGACTGAAGCCACAAACTATCTACAATGCAAAGAAACCGTTCTTAACAATGTAAGGGTCACTGCAATGCACTGTTGGGGCAGCGGAGGTGTTAAACAGTGCGGTGATTCACGGTGGCGGTTGGCGGAAACTGCTGGGTCCACTGACCGAGCAAGTTGCCGACGGCAACAGACTGGGAGGGTAGCGTTTTCCGGCGAACGCCCTGTATATTAAAAGACATCTGTTGATACAAGAATGGATGTTAGTATATCTGAGATTAATAGACTTTGACACTGACCAATCACCATGAAAGTTGACACATGTATGTATTTTTCATGGAGAAAGTTTCTGACCAAAAAATAAAATAACTTTCCCTTTACACCCTTAATTTTTATACAAATGCACAGGTTTTATCCTATTTTGATGGATCTTTAAAACAAAATGAAAAATATTGCCTACATTTGGTTCACAGAAATCCTACCTCTCTTCCCCTTTCCACATCCTTAATTTTTGTCAATTTTTTTTTATATACAAAGTTAGTTTGTATCCAACTTTAAAGGAACTTTAAACACATATACTTTAAAACAAACAGAAAAATACTGTATACATTTGGTTTGCAAAAGCCAAACCCCTCTGCCTGAATAACACCAATACTCTCACTTTCCAATGTTGTATGTAGAAACCCACAGTTTTTATCAGATTTTGTTGGAACACTGCACGCACACACACACACACACACACACACACACACACACACACACACACACACATTTTAAAACAAAGAGAAAAATATTTTCTACATTAGGTTTACAAAAACCACCCACTCTCCCTCACCAACCTATTTAAACAAACGTTTCAGTATTTTTACAAATATCTCAAAAGCAGTAGGGTAATTGGCCAAAGCGGATAGGGATATTCTGATAGCCCATAACATTTCGTTTAAAACGACATTTGACCGATTTCGAACGGACTATTGCTGACCAATAAATTTGAAGTTGAAACTTAAAAATTGTTTTAAAGTTTTTGTGGTGACACACAAAACTACAGTTTTTATATGATCTATAAGGCATTTTGTTCACATATGCTTTAAAATAAGTAAAATATGATATTTACATTTTTTCCCCCACAAAACTGCGCCTGCTCACCCCCTTCACCCCTCTTAAAACAAATTTGCATGTGCAACTTTTCTGTTGTCTTTTTTCCATTTATCTCAAAAAACTGTTGCGAAATCAGGCAAAGTGGAATTCTGATGCAGAATGTTTTTACAATGTTCTGATCGGGCAGGATAAAACATCAGAGCTTTCATATCAAGCCTCTGAGCAATGTTGGAATTTCTGCTTTTGCAGAAAATTAGAAAACTAAAAATATTGTATATCCCAAAGCATTCTAATAAAATTTATCAAATTTAATCTTATGCATAAAAATTGTTTTTCATTTATTTTTTACATGAGATAGGATAGGGAAAATAAACAGATACCCATCACTTACCACAGATGAAGGCAGGAGGGCAAGACGAACAAGTAAAAAAACAAAAACAAACAAATAATATTTCGACATAAGTCTTAGTCATGTTAAAACTGATATTTCATTTGGAATAAACTGTTTGTATTTAACAATTTGATCTCTGTTGGTTAAATAATTTTCTAGCCAGTTTAGAAAGGATTCCACAATTCCATAAAAATTAAGTTTTAAGTCAAAAGCTTTGCCAAAATCAGTTTAGATACTATGAACTTGATATCCATTTTTCAGTGTAGATAAAATAATCTGATTTACACGTTCACATGGCAGGCATATCAGATCTCTTCACCAAGTATCTCAGTTAGTTACTCGTAAGACTAAGGTTCATCACTGAAATATTGTGTTATGTTTGTGTGCCTGTTGCTACGTCACTGCCTTCATATCTGTAACATGTTCAAATTGTGGTGTTCTTTTGAATCATTCATTAAAGTGGATTGAATCATTGTTACTAAGTGTAATAAGTGAGTAGTTGATGTGGAGGCCTCGTATTTTGAAGGATGATGATTTGATCCTGGTCTGGTCATTCAGGTTTCATTTCTCTATAGTTTCCTGAAATTACTTCAGGTGAACGCGAATATGTTTTCTTCCCTGTTTCCTTCCCTCACTTACCTCTCGTCTCTTAATGGCCTCAATGTCAGTGATTCTTAAAGTTCCCTCTCCCCTTTTTCAATAATAATAATAAAATAGAGTGTCATTGTCAGTGCACAGTAAGTTTTTCAATTGCTTGTTAATCATCTCGGTGAATACTGAGATATTCCCTTGCATTAGTAGCTAGCATAACACAATCTATAGTATAACATCAAAATTAGCTTGTTCCATTTTTCCAGTTTTGTTGCAGACTTACTATTTATAAATTTAGCATTAACAATTTTTTCCCCTAATCATATTTATATGATATTTCTTTTTCGATATTCCCACAAATATGTGTAGCAGATAATTTATGTAATTTACTGAAATATCAAAACAAGTCATAATAAGCATATATAGGTGAAAACACTTTTCTACTCCTTCATTGTGATGCGGCGATATGTCTAAATACAAATGCTCAAATGACATGAGACAAGCTGTGTAAACAAAATTGTTTGGTCGGTGAAAGAAGTCAGCAGAGTCTGGCGGCGTTCACCAGAGTAGGTCGGTATTGTTGCATACTTTTGTTTGTTTGGCTGATAACTGCTGTATTCAGCAGAGCGAACAATCGGCCAAAGTCAGTTCCAGTGTAACTGTACCGTAAGGTTTATCACTGAAATATTGAATTAACAATGATAATCAGACTTTATGCCAAGATATATATATATATCTTTCTGTGAGGCAGTCTCCAGCTGCACCCACCTCTTATATTGTTCTCCCGTTGACGAAGGGTTTATCCCGAAAATTACTTTATTATTTGTGTTTGTTTCTTTTCTGTGTGTTCGCGCCCCACATCCATCATCTAAAGGTAAGTGGTGGCTCATTTCCCTATCCTAATTTGATTCCTTTCCGCTACTTAGTGTCTTGATTTCATTGTTACTATATATATTATTTTCTATGAAACATCAATAAATAGGGTTAGCAATACGAATTTTTATTGATACTATTTAGTGAGGTGCAGTCATATTAATTGATAAGGGCTATTTGATATTGGTGCTGATATCTTTGAATTTGTTTGCATTTAAGTTGAAATGCAACTTGAAAAATGTAAAACTTAACCACAGGCCTCAATATTTCGGATGCCCTACTTCATGACCTATGTGTTACAATTATTGTGGTCCAGGCTGCATTACAATTTAAGCTCGAGCAAATTAGGTTTAGGCTACTGTCCTATGAGGAGTGGTATCAGCATGGGATTGTTAGTGGAAAATTAACCAAACCATTGTGTGGGACGCCCTGGATGAATCGTTCAAAACTTACTACCTGGTCGACATTACAACCTAGCCACACAGCCCTGTAGTATAAAATTATATTTTATACCTAATCATCCAGGGTGCATTACAACCTTAGTACAGAGTTTTTTTTTTTAGTAAGAAATTGTATTTCATTTTGTATGGCTGATGTTAGTAGTAATTCTTGCCATGTATAGGAAAATGGTGTCAAATATAATTCAGTGTGTAGGGACCAACACACTATTAAGAGAATAATTCTTTTGACTTTTTTCGTTAAATCACTGTGAAGGTTACATAATCTGAATGGATCAGTGGCATGCATTGTGCTTTTTCCTTTTTTTTGTGTGTTTGTTATGATAAGAAAATGTTTTTATTTGCTATCTTTAAATCGATGATATCTCTGCTACACAGAGTTGAAATATTTTTTACCTCTCCATAACAGTACTTTGTACTAGAAAAAAAAGGGTAGTATTTCTAGGCACATGCTAATATTATAGTATTTTTCTTGTTAAGTTAGTAAAAAACAGTTGAAATTTGATGATAATAATGATACACAGCAATATAGGTTCTTTTTATGTTCTAAATAAGGGTTGTGTACTTTCTCTGTATTGGTGATAACATAATGTGTTTGAAAGGTATGCTATTTTTGTAGGTTGGGTTTTCAAATTAATTAACGACTATATTTTGAAATACAAAAGATGCAATATTTAGCTTAAGAGTGAGTAGGTAAACTTGATCCCCGGTCACACTATATTCGCAAAATAATTTGTGGGGTTAAAGATAATGCCTTGTTTCTTGTGTCACTTAATGGTTGGTTGCTGCTTGTGATTAGAATATGCCTCAGCCTACAAGGTATGGAAGCAACTAGTTCTAGTGGTATCATATTATTCGGTATTAGTGAAATATGATGCTGAAGTTTGTTTCTTCTTGTTAAATATGAACTATGTTTTGGTAAGGTTCCTGACTAAGAATTGTTTGTGTATTTAATACTTTTGATTATATTGACCTAATATTCTTTCCTTTATCTCTCAATTCGCCTATAATTAAGATTTGATTTTATTTGACTTGTTTATCCTTACCACTTTTCAACTTTACTTATAATTCAGTGTTGCATGGTAGTATTGTTGAATTGTATTTAAAAAAATGGTTATCTGGATACAGTCATTGTTTAAAAGTATTGTAGTTTGCCGCCTTTTAGTTTATTGTCTAATGTGTGTGTGTGTGTGTGTGTGTGTGTGTATTTACAAAAATTATGGAACTTATTTGTATTAAGACCCCATCACATTTTATAATGTAAACATTATTGATCTAGAAATAATGTAGTGTGTCAAAACTGCCATAGTTATATGGGGCATTGTAGCTAAACTATTTATTGTGGAAATGAGCCACAAACTCGAAGATAAAATCTTGAGCATGGCAGCGTCAACAGCAACGGTATTTCTTCAATTGTACTCTGGCTCTGTGATGCACGCTGGCTGCCGGATGGTTAGCCAGATAATAAATTTTAATGTGTGACTTTAGTACAAAAGTGTACTATTTTACTGAAAAGTGTTTTTAGATTTATGTAATATATTTTAACTAGTTTCTGAAGAAGATTCCCTTAAGGCGGGTCGAAACCGGTCAATAAATTCATTGAATATTTGCAACAGATTTGGCTGTGTTTTCATTGTACAATCAAAGATAAAATTTTAATCTCCATTATTATTGTTCGGTAATGAAAAGTTTGGGGTTGAACATTTTCTCATGTCAGTGACAGCCTCAGATGCTGGTACTAAATGATTTGCCAATTAATTGACTAAATTTGATACATTTATTCCAATTTGGGAACATGACAGCAAATGTACTGTGGTTTGGGTCTCACCACAGGGATATGTGGTGTTTTGGTAGTGTCCCAAGTATCCCTATGAAGTTAGGGTCTCTTCAAAGGCCAACACTGACTTAATGGGAGTTCAGTGACTTCAAGATGGGCCATGGTTGTTCAGACTTAAGTGATAAATGCTCTTTCTGTTTGATCAGTCATATTCTTTCACTGCTTGGTGTTTCTTTCAGCAGCGTCATTCGGGATTTTGATCTTCGTGCTGGTGCATATCCACGTGAAGGGTGTTATGTGTCTGTTTCCATTTTGAGCCTTGCAGTGTTAGTTGCTACTTCCCAATGTATGTCTGTAGGACAATACTAGCCAATATCTCACATTTGCAATTTAAATGTCTCTTGCATTCTGAGATTGCCTATCTTGTTGTGCAGAGCAAGGCTTGATCTTTACACACTATACAGCAGAATAACATAATGCTAAAGCAGAAGTGCGGAGGGTGCTTGTTCTAGTCAGCTTAAGATGATTATATGTGTGAATACTTTCATCTTGATATTATAACAATTGTTTTTGAAAGTGAGTTCTTTTTCAAGAGCCACATGGAGATATTTTAGGTTGTTGCTGCATTTTTGAAGCCATTCCATTTCTTGTTCCTCTTTACCTTAGCTAATTTAGCAAGTGAAACATGCAGACTTCAGTTTTTGTTGGGTTTAGCTTAATTAATGGTGCTTATACTAACTACCAAGAGATCTACAATTTTACATAATACATATACTCAACAACTTCAAATGTTCTATGTTTAGCTGCTAGAGCAAAATCATCAGCATAAATGAATGACTCACAATAGTTGTCCAGAGAGAGAGTTAGTATAAATTTTAAATTGTCCTGATGACAACCATTCTTTGGTTTATGTGGATGGACTTTGATATTTTGGAAGCTTACTCAGAATTGCTGAGGAGTAAATGGAACTATTTTTGTGAAGTTCAAATTCTGTCATGTTACATATTTTAGGGAAAAATTTCTCTGCATTGGTCATATTGTAGGTGGTTGTCAGGTCAGTGAAAATTACTCTAGTAACTAGACCCTTCTCAAAGCCATCTTCAATGTGTTGTGTTAGATATAAGATTTGGCCTGTACAAGAATCGACTTTTCTAAATTCCGCTTGTTATGGTATTAGTTTATCCTCAACTGGGTTAATGCGTTTCAAAGCTTTGTCTCAAAAATTTTGTAGAAGAAATGATTTGGATGGCATCTTTGGCATAGTCTGGTGGCCTTTCTCCAAAGCTTTGGATCTTACAGCTTTGTAAGCACCTTTTAAACATTTTGAGAAGCAATTTTTACTGTCCTCTCCATGAGAAACTTGATTTGCTCAGTATCCATGTAGCCGGCTCCTAAATTATTTGTTTTGGAGATCTTTTAAGCAAATTTTTAAATTGTTATTTTTCTGTGGCTGATGGGGGCACTGTTGGATCTCTCTGGCTATTTCTCAGATGATCTTGGTTGCTGTTGCTTTTACACTGTTAAGAAGAGCTGGTGGACAATGTTATCAGAAGTAATCATATATATTATTTCTAAAATGAGTTTTTTTTTTCACAAGCCATTTTCTCCTTTCATACCTAACCGAAATTGATAAATGAGGTTTCAGTTTAAGGGTTAAGGTCTCCGCTATGGTCACATCATATTTTAACAACGGAATTTTTCAGAATTCGATTTGTGAGGGCAAAAATATTATTATTTCTGAAATTTGAGCCATTTGTCGATGACGGCTAATCATGTTATTGCAATATAGAAGCACCATATATCGTAGGGATAGCAATGCGTTTTTTGTACAATAGGTAGCTATTCGTATATTTTTTTCTGTTATGGAAACATTTGTGTTCTGCTATACAATTTTTATGTAAACATTTTACTCACAAAATTTTTGCGCCGGCTGAGATCGCATATCATTAGATAGCAGCACCACAAATCACTGAATATAGTCTACTGTGTGTGTTTTGCTTAGCTTAGTTGTATTCAGGTGAGGTCTATGACAGTTTGGCTTACAGGAAGTGATGGCTTCAAATCTTTACTTCAAAGTAGAGGGCTGCAGAATAGCATACATCAGTTGAAATTGGAAAGATATTGCTACAAATGGGCCAGTTCTTCTTTCAACATACTAAAAACCACCAACCTTGATATTTATTGTATTTTATTGCAAAATTTTTGCACCTGTAATCTAGTGTTATTCAATTGCATAGCTTGACAAGAGGCACATAATAATTTTTTAAGAGTTGCCCAAACTGTTTACTATTGTGTGTCATATCAGCTTTTTCTGTTAGGTCACTCCAGGTTTTTGTTCTGATTGTTTTAATTTTTTGCATTAGTAATTCTCTGCATTCTGTAGTGGCTTTGGTAAATGAATATTGTACAATATTTTATGCTTTTAGCAAGCGCCATATTAAACAAATATTCCACTTGCTTTTTCGGGTTTCACGCTGCTTTGATCGATGTATTACTACCGATGTTTCGGTGCCCAACCTGGGGCCTTCATCAGGACTTTTTAGAAGTGAAGTCTCACTTGCGATGGTTTTCACACCACTCTGTCGTTTATTTTCACATTGAGCTAATTGTTTTGGTTACCGGCAGTGGGTGTCAGCTCTTCCAAAGATGTTGTTGTCGTTTGAGATTTTGTATTACGATTGTCCACGAGTGAACATTTCCACATTTCACTTAAGCCATAGCCGCTGTCTTTATTGAAATGTTTGGGTTATTTGAAAATTTCTATCAATTCACTTATTTTCCATTCCAGCTATCATTTCCAACTGCAAACTGACAAGGGGTTTCATAATCTGTCAGTTAGGTGTGTGAAAACTTTGCAGTACACATGATAGTTTTATGTTGAGTAAGGTGTATTGAAGATAAAACCTGGTTCTTGCACATTTGGTTGATATAATTACAATAAACAAGAGGTTACTGTAAAAAGATTTTGATTGCTTTCAGTTGTGAAGCAGTCATGTTGTTGGACTTGAGCAGAGTTCTAATGCCAAACTGCTTGTGTTGCTCTAGAATAGCAAAAGTCAATGTGATGCCTGTTGAAATCTCTGATAATAATCTTGTTGAAAGTGATACTGAGGTATCATATCTCCCAAATTATGTGTGTGTGTGTGTGTGTGTGTGTGTGTGTGTGTGAGAGAGAGAGAGAGAGAGAGAGAGAGAGAGAGAAATTTTGCAATAGTTTAGTTATTGTACCAAAATAATAGCTTGGAAATAGTTGCTGCAAGACTACTATGAGGATGATGTATAAGCAAGAGTATCCTCAGTTTTCAAAGACATCATAGTTGTTTTTTTAATTTCATTATTTCATCATCATTTCCAGTCTACGTTTGGGAACACAATCCGCTCCATCATATTCTGTTCTTCCACTGTTACTAATTTCCTTATTTTTGTATCTGATAACTTTCTTTAGAGTTGGTGATAACTTGCCTTATCCAGTAAATCTCTTTTAGAGAAATGTCCAGTAGGTTTTGAAACCAGCTTCCTGGATCACAGTTTACTGCATGAATATGTCACTGTATTTCTATCTAGGGAAGGATGTTTAGTGCAGGTTAAGATTCTGGGATCTGTATGATGATTATCCTGCTTATAGTGGACTCTAGGATGTCCTTAATTTTCTCCTCATCGTTACACATTTCAGTGTGGAATAACATTACAGTCTTAATGTGTGCAAACCCTTTGTAATGTGTCTAGTTTCTCTTCTGCATGACTAATGGTTTACTTGAAATACTGTGAATTCTTTTTATTTTGTTCATATGTGTGTGTGTGTGTGTGTGTGTGTGTTTTATATCTGTCCTTCACCTCAATCTTTGATAGGTAATGGTTTTACTGTCTCTATTCTTCTTTGTTTTTTTCCTTCTCATCACTCTTGAAAAAAAAAATTGGTTAACATACTAATTTTTCCATCATTGTAAATATTGCAGTCAACAATGCTTCATTTTCTGGAATCAAAGGATCCATATTCTTTCTCTCTTAAGTGGTGTCCTCAACTTCTCACCAGCTTACATTACTGAATGATGAGGAAATTTATTCTTCTGTAGATATGATGATGTTTGATTCTCACTATGAGTTTTTAAAATGTGAATGACACTTTTTTTTCCAGAATGGACAAGAAAGAGAAATACTGAATCAAGATGGTGCTATATCCAACAACACGATGGTGGATGATCTGGTGGCGAAGATTTTGGATGATGAATCACTGGGCACAAATGGATTAAAGGATGGGTTCTCTGGGTGAGCATTTAAGACAACACTAATTGCCCTGTAATGCATCTGCTCTTTCTTATTCTATTATAATTTTTTGTGAACTGGACTGTCAGCTCTGAGAGCTGAAGATTCATCTCCATGAGGGGCAAAATTTTCTTTCTGTTTGAACTGTTGTATTTGAATATACTCCTGTACACAAAATATGTAATAAAAGTTTTTATGTATTAATTAGTTATTAGTATTTCACTTCTAAGAGGTACAGTGATTGTAGTCAAGGTGTTTGGATTTTCCATGCGGTACCTTCAGGTGCAAAGATAATTCATTGGGCATACACCAGCCTAATTACTTAGTATAAAATTGACTTGCCCAAATTGTTGGTTTTTTGTTGCCTGAAATAATAAGAAGGTTTTGTAGAGATTTGTAATGCAGTGTTGGCAGTAATGTAAACTGTAAAGTTATTCTTTGCTTTGTATATAATCTCTCTGGGCTTTCTGTGATTCTTGTATTGTGCATTGAGTGTGTAAAGTTCAATAAAAAGTTTTTAGTGTGTAATCACGTGTTGATTGCAGTTTATTTACATGTTACACACACTTAAGAGCTGAAATTAACAACAACAAAATGGTTATGGTCCCAGATACACTGCAGTCATATAAACAGTTTGCAGCATCGGTTTAAAAAAGTTGTTTAATGGTTCTTAACATGAAATTTGCGTCAGATACTGGTTGTTTGAATTGATTCAAAACATGTGATCATGGGTCCACGACAATAACCAAATGGCATAAATGGTGTTCGTGGAGTTACTGGATGAAAATGGTAGTGATGGAAAGTGATTTATTTAAACTGAAAATAAGAAGAAAGTTGTTTTTATTAAAATTGATGTTGCATTAACTACAACTGTAGATATTTACTATTGAAAGTGGAGAACAAGGGTCATTTTTATGTGGTGAGAACAGTACCTAATTAAAATAAGTATAGTAAACTCATTGCACTGTGAAAAAGGAATATTAAAAACATTAAATTTGTGGCATCAAAGTCTAATTCATGTTAGCAAGAATCAGTTTACAAAATACGGTCTGTAATTGGTTTAAACTGCGATTTGACAATCCCTACGCCATCTAGTGACTGTCTAGCAAAAGGGTTCCCAAAGTGCGCACCACTGAGTCCTTAGGCCCCCTCAAATAAACTGAAAACTTCAAATCTTGTGCGCTGCACGACTCATTCTTATTGCATTCATTGGTTTGTACCTACGTTCATTCACTACCACCCCCCTCTCCCCCCCTGCTGTGCCGACAGTCAACTCATCCGCAATCTTTGGTCCTATATTCACTCAGTGGACCAACATAATAAACATTTCTTACTCTCTCATTTAGGTGACGACACAACGCAAATATCATGGTGTGCTAACATTGCAGCTAGCACATACTTCGCCAAAATTTATGTTGGCTGTGTACAGTCACTGTACATATTGTCTGCTTAGTACAAGAGGAGGTTGTTTGTTTTGTTTTAAGTTCGTCACAAAATGGAAAGATCCTTTTTTTTTTAAATAAGCAGACTGACAGTTCCAGTGAGAGTGATCAAGCATTGACAAGTGGTGAGGGGGGGGGGGGGGAGGGGGCAAAAAATGTATTTACATAATACATCATATTATGTAAATCATAAATACAATGATAGTTATGGAGGTTTTGGCTTTACATCGGTACATGTAAACAATGAAGAAAGACCGCTTTGTGTGCTCTATTTGAAAATTCTTGCAATCAGAAAGTGTGCTTCCAAGTAGTGAATCTTTTAGTTTCAAATATTGATTTAAGACGTAGAAAGAACTTTTTAAAACCTAAGGTTTGGAGCAAAACATTTATGGTTGCGAATCATCGACTTTAGGAATACCAAAAAAATTGAAGAATTTGAAATGTGGTGACACAGATGAAAGCTGAATACTAAGCGAACAGATAAAGTATGGAACGAACATGTTTTTGAAATGATGGGTGAAAAACTAAGCTTCTGGGAAAGTCTTACAGAAAGTAGAGACAGGATGGTGATTCACATTTTAAGACATCGGCATTGATTAATTTGTTAGTGGAGGGAATAGTTGAAGGAAAAAATTGTAGAGATAATTAACCCAATCAAAGTCTAACTGATAGTTTTTTCATAAATTGAGTTCACAAAAAATTATCACTTTTACGAATTCTAATCAGAATGAAACATAGCATTTTAACAGCAGGATCACAGGCTATATACTGTATATATTAATTGATACTCCATCAAATCCAACAAATAGTTTTTGCACGGCTCACATCCATTGAAAATTGTGCTATATTTCTTATTAGAGACTATGATTCAGCAGTGGGATGGTATAAATAAGGAGAATGACCTTACTTATCCATGCACATAGAAATAAGATGACTAATGAATTTTAAATTCATGCTTAGGATATTCTGAAGGAACTAACAGTCCTAAAAAAGCACAAAGGGGATAGAGTATATAATAGTACTATAGATGTCTTAGAGTACAATGTCACATTCTGTTATCTTTATCTTGGAATGTTGTTTAAATTGAGTCTGGACACTTGCTGCTTAGTAAAGGACTGGAAAAGTGTGATAGTAGTATTGATCCGTAAAGAAGGGGCGACAAATCGGTTCAAAAATTACAGGCCAATCAATTTGACATCAGTGGTAGGTAAATTAACTGAGAAATTGATATGCAACCCAATCAGAAATGTCTGTGAGGAATGTAAGTGGTCTTCAAGCTGACAGCATGGATATTTATATGAATCTCGGTTATTAGGTTATGGGTTACTTTGGATGATAAGGCGGGGGTGGGGGGACAAATTTATAGTGTAACTCTAATTCTTACATATGCTTTTGACTTAGTGAGCCATAAAATGGTATTAAAAACTATTGGAGTGGATGAAAAAGTTAAGGTAAGAAATGTAGAATCAAAGGAACTGGAAGTAAAAATGGGAATGCCACAGGGTAGCATACAGGGACTATTGCTATTTGTTGTTCTGTTGAATGATTTTGTTGATGGTTAGATTTTTTGAGATAATGTTATGTGATAGGATCAAAGCAGGAAATGACTGATCAGCTGCAGAGTGATCTGGACGGGATATGTAGCTGGTTAACTCAACTTGGAATGAAGATAAATGCCAGCTTGTTATGTACGCAAATAAAAAACTAAAGGTTTAGTGTAAGGTGGGAAAAGAATAGCTTGTTGAATACTTGACATGTAAATAACGTGGCGTAATATTTGATAGCAAACTCAGCTAGGCAGAACACGTTGGACAGGTAGTAGGAAAAGGTTTCAAAATCATTCACTTGTTGCGGATAGTGATGAGCGAATGTATCACAGAAATGAGGTAATTGGTTTACCAATGTTTGGTCAGACGATTGCTAGAATATGGTGGTGTACTAGGACTACTAGATTTGTGTCTAGAAATTACTGGTGATCTGACTAGAAAAAGGAGCTGGAATGAGATTCATTCGAAGATATGAAGAAGGGTGAAGAGAGTGGTGGGAGTGTACAGGGCGTATATTGGCGAAAAGGCCTGGAAAGGTATTAGTGGAAGAATTAAGAGAGGTGTGTGGAAGGGAGAAGATGACTATGACAACAAGCTGACACTCGATTTCAGGCGTAAGAATGTAGGAAGATTTTCTTCTGTGGATAACGGATTCAGGGATTAGAATAAATTACCAGATAAATGATGAATAAGTTACCAAAAACTATTACAGAATTTAAAGTTGAAATTTGTAGGTGTGGTGGTACAGGTAAGGTGGAAATGTAGGGAAATTTCCACTAGAGCGTGCATTCAATTACAATTAATTTAAATTAATTTTTTATCTCAATTCCAAATGAAACATGTCCTATTTTACCTGCAGAAGCATGGGCTTTGCATTAATAGAAATGTCTTCAAAATCTGAATAAATGTCCACGAATAGATTTCATGACAGAACTGATTCTAATGTGACAGATTTTTGAGCTTTCCAAAATGGCATCAAATTAAAACATATCCTATTTTACCCACATTACCGCAAGCTGCAAATTAATCTACACCCCATCAAAATTCAACAGTTATATTTCTTGTGAATTATGTTCACCTAAAAATGATAAATTGGCGAAATTATCAGTTTCCTTACATCACTTCAAAATGAAACGTTTGCTATTTTATCCAGTTCACCACAGATTTAATTGAAACACCATCAAAATATGACCAATATTTGGCATAAATACATTTAATGAAAGGTTGTCCTAAGTTTCTCATTTTTTCAACATCACATGAGTAACAATCAAACTCTATTTTATCCACTAGCTGTAAATTAATCAAACCCCATACAAATCCAACCAGTATTTTTTGCGGGAGTCGTGTTTGGTGAAGAATTATCTTAAACTTATCACTTTATGATGTTACTTCTAAATGAAACATGGCCTATTTTACCCATGGAACCAATGGCTGTACATTAATTGCTACCTCATTAAAATCCAATTGGTAATTTTAATTATCTTAAATTTATCACTTTATGATCTCAGATAAAATTGAAACATACCCTATTTTGTCAGAGGGACCAAGAACTATGCATAAATTGAAACTGAATCAATATAAAACCAGTAGTATTTGCATGAATTGTGTTGAAAAAAAAAACAAATCAACTTTTCAACATCACCTTAAATGAAACATACCCAGATTTACCCACAGGATCACAGGATATACATTAACTGTAACTCTAACAAAATCCAACCAGTAGTTTTAAGTAGATTACTTTCAACTGAAAACTGACACATTTTTTAAAAAATCTTTGTAACATCACATGATAATGAAACATACCCCATTTTAATTCACAAGACCGTGAACTGTAAACTAAACAAAACCACATCACCAGTAGTTTTTACATGAATCGCGATTAGTGAAAAACTAATACTAATTTTTTTTAAAATTTATCTTTTTTTTCTGATGTCTCATCAAAAAGAAATATATCCTATTTCATCCATGAGCCATAGGTTGTATATTAAATAAAAACTCATCAACATCTGATCAATTGATTTCTTCTCTGTAGCGTACTAATTAATAGTACACCCAACTCATTTTTAAAAATCTCTCAGATGTATGCACTTCTTCCTGGTTAAATTTTTATTATAATTATAGATATCAAAAAGGCATAGAGAATGTTTATTTCTCTGTGTGCATTTACTGTTGTCTTAATGGGTGTCACACGTATGGTTCAGAGACTGGGATGATTTGACAGACTTTCTTGGAAATTTATGTAATTTAGCATTTGAATTAATTTTATACTACATGTCTTGGATTTTACTGTCAACTTTTTAAGCGCTTGTTTTCCACCAGAGATTCAAACTTATATTCGGTCTACAATGGCGGCTGCCTATCGTCATTGAACTGGACAGAACAATACCACAATGGCTCAAATGGAGCATCATTTGGCATTCCAAGTAACTTCAGTTCGCTGGATGGAATAAAGATTTCAGATCTAGAAATTCATAACACATCTATCACAAAAGATCATGTAAGTATTTCACTCATTCTTTTTGTTGTAAACTAATATTGTATTAGGGTTTGAACTTTAATAGTGGTAACACTGCTGTAGCATTCTCATTCTATGGAACTAAACTTATGTCACATATTAGTTACACATCTACCTTACCTCATAGTAAACGGACTCTCCCTTCTCACATCACATGCATGTACAGTGTCAAGGAAAACAATCTCTCGTTTTAGCTGGCTGTCAAATATAACGTTGTCATAATGTTTTCAAAATAGGATCAGCGGAGTTGGATACAGATTGAATTTGCCATGGGCCATTCAGCACAACAGTGTCATCAAGATCTCCAAGAGCTTGGGTAAAAGCCTTCAACTAGGGATTCAAAAATGCGGCAGACATGCATTGGTCAGGTTGTTCTAGTGTCAGTGAAGTAGTAGTGTTTGATCACACTGCAACTGCCTTACATAATCCTGTCTTTTGAGCCAGTTCATGAATTGTTCGGTGTCAATCACTGTCCAGTAACACAGTAAGAGCGTATACTTCTTCCCTGACACTTGGAATTTTTAGCATCCTTCATTGAAGGCATTTTACCAAACTTGATGGCTTTCTGTAAGGCAGTGAAGATTCCCCACAAGCCTCTGGAAGACCTTGAAGATACTGTCATTATGCATAGCCTCTGACTCATTCAACCTTTATCCAACTCTGTTGGTTCTGTTTTGAAACTTTTACTCCCACCTAACACAAGGTTTCTGTTCTTCTTGTCACAGAAGATGCAGGTAATGTGGGAAGGGAGAGTCCATTTGTAATGAGGTGAGATCGAAATGTAACTAACATGTGGCACAACCAACATTATTTAGTTCATTTGCATGATTTGTCTGCAGCAGTGTTGCCTCTATTAAAGTTACAACCTTCGTTATCGAATAAAATAATGTTTTACTTACTCTGGAGTGTAACATGTATCGAGTTGTTGCAATTTTGGTGAATTTAGTGTTTGTGGTTAAATAAATGTTTGGAAGCAACCATTGAAAAAAAGAGTCTTAGTTTTATATATGAACGAAGTTTTTCTTGGAATTGAGAAATAATATAATGTTCCTGGATGACTAGTAGAGAACATTGCGTTAGTACTAGTTTTATTCAAATATTTTGTTGCTATGCTACATCTAAACTGTAAAATAATTCAAAGTCTCTGGCTGTTTGTTTTGTGTGTGATAAAGTTTATTTTAGTGAAACTTATGTGTGATTAATTTTCTTCAAATTACAGAATGCAAATGGTGAGTTCCCTTGTATTGATTTGACAAGATTAGATCAGTTGGATTTTGATCTGAACATGTCACCAGTAGATATGAGAGGAATGAATCACATTCCACCCATGTCAGTTCCTCCTCCAACCCAGAGTCGATGCTTGCAAGGTGAATCATATGGTAATCACCATAGTAATCCACATCAAAACAATCAGGTATTTAATATTTTCTTTTATCTTTTTATCTGTGTAGCATACATTGTTGTTCATTTGTTTAGTTGCCAAATGGTTTTTTCAGTTATTTTCTCAGTAATCTATTAAACTATTTTATAGAAATTTAACTAGAATGTGTTTATTACATTGATGTTATTTTCTTTGTGTATAGTTTTACTATAACTTTCAGTGCAGGAGATATGCACTGCAGAATGTTGTAAGGTAAATCTAAGGAATTTTTTATTTTAATCACAAAGTTCCCTCGGTGCCATTTTGATTCATATTTATGTATTTCTGAACTGTTTTACCCATCCAAGATTTAGTAGTCTCCTTTAATCTCACTTTTCAGATATTTGTTTTCTTACCTTCAGTTCTGTACCATACCATGCTCTGGATCATCACCAACTAAAGTTTACTGACTGTCTTGTACTTCTTTCAGTGTTTGTTAGCAGATGGCCTCAACAGATTTTTCTTGCGTGCATTTTTTATGTTCATTGATCCTATCATCAGTGATTGTATTACTGTCCAGGTATAAAACTTTTTCTAGTTCGTTTCAGGGCTTTGGTCGCTTATCTAAATAAATAAAAATGAAATTCTGTTTATTGGTAACTGCATCACTTGAGAACGGCTGGACTGATTTGACTAATTTTTTCTAAAAGTGTTCAAAATAGTTCAAATGAGGTTTTTAGGGAAAGAAAAATTGAAGAAAAACTGAAAGTGTTTTTTTTTTTTAAAGTGAAAGTGCTTTTTTTATGGACCAATTTTATTATTATTTTTTTAAAAAAGATCATAACAGTCCAAATAAGGTCTTAGAGAAAGAAAAACTGGAAAAGTTGCCTGAAAAATTTGAAATTTTAGGAAAAACAGTGTTTTATTTGTATGGACCGACTTGGCTAATTTTTTAAAATGTGCGTAGTAGTCTGAATAAGGTTTTTCGATATAGCAAAATTGTAAAAGTTTCCCAGAAAATTGGAAAATTTTTAAAGCTGAAAATGCTTTTTTTATGAATCATTTTGGCTACTTTTTTTTTTTAACATTCATAAGGTTTATAAGGCATGCAAAATTGATAAAGCTGCCAGCAAAATTGGATAATTTGTGAAAAACTGAGTGCTAAAAAACTTATGATTCAAATGATAGATATGCGTAATTCTTTTTTTGTTTTGTTCCTTGTGCTACCAGGATGGAAATAGCTCTATTGAATGTTTTCCATTGGAAAAAAAACCCTGGAAGATCTGGAGAAAAATCTGGAAAAATGCATTCAGGCCTAAATAAAATAAAATTAATTTACTTTTATTTTTGTCTTGTTTTGCGATCTGTCCAACAAATGTTGTTATTTTATTTCTATTCCATTGATATTAATTGAGGATATGTGCTTGATGATATCGAACAAGGTATCATCTCGATTAGTCATTCTCATCCAATTGTCCGAAGCACGATACATGAAAAACAATATGATTGTGATGGATTTAGAGAATCAGTTTGAACAAATGTTCCACTGTGGAATTTGGAACAAAAATATGCTCATGAAAGTTGTGAACAATGGAACTAGATTTTCTTTTGGAATGTCGCAGTGATAATAGAAAAAAACTTTTTTGATCTAATTGGTTTTGGTAATGATTCGCTCAGAGAATAAAATTGCACTTGCTTCATCAGGAATTGCCGCTACATTGTTGGAAGATAGCTCATTTAACATTCAGGTTGCCATTGAATATGCAAATCGATGAAACTCTTAACATGTAACCATTCAAATAACTGTCTGACGACCAAGTTCTGCATCATTACAAATTGATTGATTGAGATGAATGTACGATGTCATATAAAATGCCTTGAACGATATAAGATTTAAGAAACAATCAAAACCAGTTTGATTGTGCAATGATTGGAATGTAAATAAAACAACTTGAGATTCATCGAGATTTTAAATTTAATGGAAGAAAATAAATCATTTGGTTAACAAGATATTCTGACTTATTAAAACTATATGGTTCCACATTCCAGACACATCACATATTTCGAGCGTTTCAGTCATGTACTGCTGATAGAATTCATCTCACATGTAAATTTCCCCAATTGTGTACTTTTAGAATGTACTCCTCATCGAATTGAATAACCATGGACACAGTTGTTAATAAATACAATGATCACTCTGAAATATGTTTTTTCTTACTTTTACTTTGTTCACACATTAATAGCTTTTCACCAATTCACAAAACAAAGAAATTTATTTAAATTTGGCCACGACAACGTTTGTCGGGTCAGCTAGTTTACAATATTTTAAAACTGCTGGCTCATATACAATGAATATTATACAAAGTGTTACATAAGAGTAGAAATAATTTTCCATGCATAAGATCTTAGATGTTTTTGTTGAAGCCATCAAATTCATGTGTCCATCAGGTCTCGTATTGTTGTAGACACGCTGAAGATTTTACACAATCTAATTTATAACTTTATCTTATTTCTTCAAAAGTTGGACCTTTCATACCAGGTGTTGAAAATGTGTGAAGGCTTTCTTGATCAGGCTGGAATGATGTTTTTAAATCAATAGTTATAAAAATTGAAATAGCATTGAATAGATAAAAAAATGCCAAAATACTACTAGCTACTTTGTTGTCTTGGAGGTTCCTCAAGCTTTCCGGAAGGTTTGATTTACATTTTATAGGTATTTTAACTGAAGGAATGAATAACTGAAGTAATGCAAAAATATGTGTAAATCAGCCAAATCCATACAGAAAGCAAGTAAAATATCTATTGTTTGAAAGGCAGGGAGAAAGTATCACATATCTCAATTTGGGCTCATTATGATGTTGTAGCGCAAAAAATAAAATAAAAATAAATAAATAAATAAAAATAAAAAAAACACCATTACTTATGTACATTTTACAGTTACTACTAGGGTGGTGTATATCAGTAAGTGGGTTTCGTTTGTCTGTCACTTTGGTCAGGAATTATCTAACCAATTTGGATAATATAATTTATGGTCAACTGGTCCATTATTATTATATATTTAAATGACTCACCATAGTCCTGCTGCAAAGGAGGTCATTTGGGGTTGATTTACTCCTTACAGCATTTTTAGTCACCCATTCAGAAACATCTGTACCAAGTTATATCGAATTGGCACCGGTAATTCGAACCTGATGCTATTACAAACATACATGCGTTGACTTCTGCATCTGCAAGGCGGAACTAACCACCAGTCAGCTTGTTTGCTGTACGTTTTTAGAGCTAGGTTCTTAAAAATCTTACTTTAGGTGCCTGTAATAGGCTCTATTCTAGTGCAAAATAGTTTCTAAAAAGTTCAAATATGCCATAAAAATTGTGGTTATGTTTTAAATAATCATCAATTAAAATGTGACAATTTAAAATATAACTTAGAGAAGGATAACACAGCAAAGTATTTAGAGTGATAAATAGATAATAACAATATCCCTTGTAAAGTTAATGTAAACAATTAACAATAATACACACATTAGTTTACCAAGCAGTTATACCGTATTTTAATTTCAACAATTGTTTAGACTTTCATCTAACTAAACACTAGATAAAATTTGTTATTTACATTCACAATAAAGCTATAAGAACATTACTCTTCAGCACCATTATTTGTTTTGCTGCAAAGCCTGTTCTTTGTTGTCGCAGGACTGCATACATGCTACCCCGATTCAATGTCGCAATGTTGTTCTGATGCCCCAATGCTGCCCCACAATAAAGAATTGTGTCCACACGGCCAGAAGCATCCGGATTCAGTTTGGAGATAATTTTCTTGAAATTGAGATGTCCAAGACTATTGTACTTGGTAGAGTATCAGTAGCACTTCCTTTGCTCGTTGAAAATGGATGCAGAAAAGAAAAGAAAGGTGCTGGTGATCTCTTCAGTTAGTAAGAATAGAGATATTTATGCCCCGGATATCCTCGAACTTGAAGATGGGATCAGTTTCAGAAATTTTATGAGAATGGCTCATATTGATTTTTAATATCTCGATAATGGTTGTCCACTGGATTTCCAAATGAGAGAGAACATATTTCTTGTGATATAAAGCTGTCTGCCACACACTGATTCATTCCATGTGAAGATTCCTACACGAGTCTTCGTGTACCTTCAAGTTTTGGAAGCTGATGATATTACATTGTACAAGATGTTTGAGGCCACTATATTTGTGTTACAAAAACACATTAATGTAGGAAAAACATGTTATATTTAGCAAAAGTTATGTTGTGCAAGTAAAATATAAACTGAAAAAAAGTCTTATATCCATACCCCTTAATTTTCTGAGAAGTTTATAAAATACAATTGCATGGAATAACTACAATCCTGACCATCAGAATTTGGTGATTAAAAAGTACCAAGGTTCAAAAACTTCAGAATGTAATGTCGCTGAGCTAGATTTGAAGAGTTTGAGGTGTATTGCAGAGGAAGAAGTAATTGGTATTGCAGTTGCTGAAGCGAAGAGTCTCAGGCAGGCAACAGAAAGCATTTTTGCCCAAATTCCATTTCTCTAAAACCATCTTTTTATATTCACTTTGAACGTATCCCTTCAACATGTAGGTCTTCTTTTCTACTTCAGCCAGTGAAACTTTAAATTGTTTCAGTTAACTTTTTCATATAATCTGCTTTCGTACATCTATTTTTGAATCCAGATGATGAAAAGTCTCAAAGACAGCGAGGGGCTCGCAGATTTTCTGCTAGTTGACTAATGACCTGTGAGGTGCGCATAGTGACAGGTGAAATTTTAATGAATTTTAATTCAAGAAAGCAAAACAGCACATGCATTAACTATGCACTACCCACAAAACTTCCCATGAGCACAGTTTGAAAGTTTTGAAGGAATTGTATCAGGTGCAGTGAGTTAGGAACACATCCACACGGTGTTTATCATGTGACAGTGTGTCCGAGAATCCCATTTCACAAATATTCTGTTATGCAACATTTGAGACTCAATATCCAGTGTCGCAGATGCAAGTTGAGATGGATTCTTTGCCGTGATTCATTGTCGCAGGTTCTCCTGGGATGCAGAACTGCAACACAAAGCTTAAATGATTTGCATCCCCTCCCCCTCCCCAAGATTGTCTATTTATAAATGGCATTGCTTATAATTTTTTTTATAACCAAAAATAGTGGTTCCACACATGTCTTGTACAAAATGTCATATCACCAGCTTCAAAAATTTGAAGGTATATGTAAGACTTGTCTAGGAATCTCCACATGTAATTAATCGGAGTGTGGTAGACAGCTTGATCACAAGAAATATGTTCTCTCATTTGGAAATTTGGTGCCCAACCATTTTCAAGATATTGAAAATCAGTACGAGTCATTCTCACAAAATTTCTGACCATTATCGCACTATGTAAATCAAAAATATAAGTCATAGATTCCTCTTTACAGTTAAAGCACCATCACTCATTAAACCACAATTTATCCTTCTTGGCTCATAAACACTATGTCCAATATTAACAATCTGTGATAATTACTTTAAGCAAATTTCTCTTTTGAAGAAACTTTGTTTTTCACTCTAACCAAAGTAAATATCTATTTTCCATGTTTAAAACATTAGCCCTGCATGCTAAAAGTTCTTTAACTTTTCCATATTATATGACTCGCTTTCAACAGGCACCAAAATTCACCACTACAAACAGTGAAGCATGCACATTCTGCAAAGGCAGCAATCTAAAAGTTTGACTCCACCATCTGCCACCCTATTTATACTTTTGCCAAAAAATGTGATGTTTTCCCTTTGTTTGTTGTTGACATTTCCCATTTGATGATGTGGCAATTTCATGTGACCAGCAGTAGTTTAATTTTTCATGCTTGTCAAACTTTAAAATTGTTTAATTTCTCTCAAATTTTTACATTGGGCAGCCCTGATTGTTTTAAAACTTTTGCATTGGTAAGATAATCACAAAATATAGCTTCATTTCTCTGTAATAATTACTGGAAGTTTACACTTCGCCCTGTGGCCTTACGTTAACTAAACTCTTGAACGTTTACTTAATTTGCAAAATCCTATTAAAAATACTATCCTACTTATCTTTTCCAAAATCTGTGCAGGAAAACACTATAAATTTATTTTCCTGAATCAGTTATTTCCCACTACTTCTGTGATACGAAACTGTTATCTGTTGCCTTCTTTCAAGCTCTACAGATGTTTTTTAAAAAGAATTTTATTTCCTGATTAATCAATCTGAACTGGTATTTTAAATAATAGTAATGACAATTGCTATCCCTCCTGTAGTCCTGTTAAACAAGGTAATTAAAATTTTACTTCATACTATCTAGTTATGTATATTTTTTATAAAATTCCTGAAAGCAATTTATAATTTATCCCTCCAAACGGAACTATCTATCGCTCCAAACAGAACTATCTACCCTTTCAAAAGTTCTACCTCAAAATATGGTAACATGATTTCGCTATTGTCTGTGATGAGATACTAAACGTTAAGCTACTGGGCAAAAAAATCCCTAAATACATTCTTTAGAACTTAAAACTAATTTCACAACTACAGTTCTTTAAAACCTGTTAGCAACAACATCTACAGAACATTGTCTAATTTATGTCACTCCACTGACCAAAACAGTCTAACATCTCTTATGATTTAAAGCAGGGATGGCCAACACATGGCCGCGGGCTGTTTGTGGCCACCGTTGGTCAGCATGCAGCCCACGGAGTTAGATCATTATATACGTCAGGTATAACTTTCAATGATGATAGCAAATGATACAACACTCAGTTAAGCTGATTCAATAGGACGAAGAGTATTAAGTCACAACACAGAGCACAAATCACTCGTATTCATTTGGAGAACTTGTTGCGAGTAACCACAACTTCTTTCGACATCAACATTGATGCACCAGGTTCCACCAAACAAAGTCACAATAAAGGAAATAGCAACAAAAATGGATATGAACCACACACAGTTGACACAATAAACAGAAAAATAACTAACCAAATGAAAAAAGAACACATAATAAACAACACAACCAAACTGCAACCACATAGATCCCACCAGAAAAACACATCTACAACACACACAGTTCAAACAAACACACAAACCACACAGTACAATTAAAACAAAAGGAAATGGCATGCAATGACATATTCTAACAAATACACACCGAATTGCAAACATTTTTAAAAAACAAGGCATTAACATTGCACTGCGAACTGACAACTCACTGCAAAGACAAATTAGACCCCATTCAGTCACAAACAAATACCACAATTCAGGCATTTACCAACTCACGTGTCAAAAATGTGAAGTAGTATACATAGGGCAAACACGAAGACAATTCCAAATCAGATACAAAGAACACATGAGAGCATTAAAATACAGTAACCATTCCACATTTGCCGAACACCTCATAGAAAATGACCATTCACCAACAAACATAAACACAGATATGCAAATTCTCACTATCAACAACCACAGACACAACACAATCACTATACAGGAAAACTTATATATACAAAAAGCAAAAAATGAAGGCAAACAGGTACTAAACGACCAAGTAAACATCACAAATAAAACGTTACTCAATTTAATATACACAAACTCGACAGACAAAACAAAATAAACACAAACTGTATAATAAAACCCCACACATATATACATCACACATAAATATAAAACATTCTAACAAGACCATCACACATACACACACTTTTCAAAACTCGCGCTATCGCCCCGAGACATGACATATACAAACAAAATAGCCACAGCAGACAACCGAAGGACGCGACAAGACATAAATAAACCAGCTGACGCTAACAGGCGACTGAACGATGATAACAAACAATATTGTAAATATGATACAGGAAAAACATGCGTTGTATATGAAAACGGAGATGCACAGCTGCATACCATAGTAACAAATGTAAATAGTAAGTAACTTTTAGCTATAAAATATCTCATGCCCATAATTATGTAATAATAGGATAAAACTGTATGTAAAAACTGTAACACAGATTCGTCGCTGATGATGCCTCGATGAGAGGTGAAACGTGTACGACACAGCAATAAATAAATTAAACAGTTGCATTGGCGTGTTCTTTCAACTAGTAATTTATATTTCATTTTAAAAGTTTTCTTTTCCTTAATAAAAATTTTGAGGTATTTTTGAGGAATGCGACCCGTTAGAAAATTCTATTTCTAATATTTGCCCTGGTTGCTGAAAAGGTTGGCCACCTATGCTTTAAAAGCAAACTGCACTCTATTCTGTTATAGCGTGTTGATGAGCTTTTCGGTTAGTGATTATCTCTTACTATTCAGTCATCAATTAATGATATTTTCCTTTATACACTTCTTCTTCCACAGGTTGCTGACTAGGTCACCAGGGGGTTTTACCTTTCCCCAAAGGTTACTGATTACTAATTTTCTTGACGGAATCAATAAACGACAACACATAAATCACTTTTGAATTAATATTTATTTTTCCGTGATCTTTAAGATAATATTAGGCATCAGACTTCTCCAAAGACACTAAATTACAAATATTCCGGCGATTAAACTCACGAACAAAATTTCTGACATCGCCTGACAGCTAACTTTCATCTAACGAACTTGTCTCTGTCACTTGTTTTTATAGACGCTACAGAGAAAGTCGACCAATGATTCTCGAACGGCGATAATACACCTAACAATCAAAAACACACTAAAACAATCAGAATTAATACAAAATAATTCACGATCATCATGAAACACGCGGAAATGAAAATTAAAGGTATTTACAGGTATTTACACACAAAAGTATCAACATAAACCAGTCCAAACAGTTGAAAAGTGTCCTCCAAACCTCATGGCTTCCCTCAACACTTACAAACTTTTAATTAATATATATGGTGGGTAATGCAACATCAAGGTACACACTTTGACAATAAATTTGGCCGCCGCTGAAAAATTCTATCACTCTTAGTTTGCAAATTCTGACATCAATGTCATCCTAAGAAACAGTAACGCAATACTGGCTTGCCAGTATTACTGGTAGCTTATGTCTTCAGTTATTTGTATGCTCTTTTTATGCTGGTTATTACTACAATTAGTCCATGACACAGATATCAAACTCTTAAAATATTTAATCTTTGTAGTGCGCACAAGTCAATGAAATTATATATATGGTGTTAGCTTACATTCTGTTTCAACGTGACATCAACATACCGAGGGGGAAGGGGGGGGGGGAAGTCACTAATTTAAATGGCTAATAAAATATACCCATTTAAAATCATCTTTCATAAGCCTTTTCACATTTGAGATGTTTACCACAATTAGCGCAATGGGTGTTTGAATTGTAAAAAACCAAAACAAAATGGCTTTAGAATTAAATTAGGGATTTCACTTCATATTTTATAAAATCTTGTCGTATTTCTTAAAATAATTGTTTGTTGAAATATTACTTATTTAAAACAAGTCCTGGAACGGCTCGCCATGTCGTATTTCTTAAATAGCAGTTGGTTGCTTATTCATTAAGAAATATGCCGTGTTGTATTTATATTGTGATTCTATTTATATTATTCCGGAAGATAACTTTTATGCAGCTTAATCAAATAATTAATTTGTTAGTCCCTTTTTTTGCACAATTAAAATCGCTGTTTTATTTTAATTGAAATACATTCATTAAATACATTATCGAACTTTTCCTAACAAGCTCTCCTTAGCTGCTGCTGCTCTAATCAATCTCTTAGTCTCTGTGTATCTCCCGTTGTTATGGAAACTTAAGAGTACTAACTGGCCCGTGGCATGGAACGCCTACCTCAAGGATGTTATTACCATCGGTTATGCTTCAGCCCCCCCAAGTTTACCATACCATTTGACATCCATACCATTATAAATGGTTATGGTAAACTTTCCTGTAAATGTCACGTTTTAGGTAAGGAGAGCTTATATTTTACATTTGGCTAATAACACATTTTTCCATATCACGAGTACCGATGTCTTGAGGTAACTTTCCCTGGTGGTTTTCCATAAGCCGCTACTGGTTGGAACGGCATATAGTCTGTAACACACATTTCGACACAGAGTTACTGTCCTTATCACTTAAAAACCAAAATTACAGTAAGTATATTATACTACAGAATTGTTATTCAATAACATCATCTTTAGCTGTCATGGCCTCCGCCTGTTTACCAAGCATACCATTCAAATAATTTAAAAATTCTATTACCTGCCCTTGGTACATTATATTCTTCATAAGACCGATTCTTTTGAACCATTTTACTGTTGTATAACCGGCAACATTATTTAAATCACATATTTGGTCCCTGGACCAGTACAATCAACCCTCGCTAATGCGACTGGGACACCATTGTTTCTTGCTAATCTAGCATCACCATCACAGCTTCATTTTATTTTATTTCTTGAATACATTACATTATATTCTCCCCATAAGTAATAACTTCTCTCCACTTTACTTCATCTAGAATATATTCACATCTAGGCTATGAGATGTAACAACAGAGTCATTTGAAGGTTCTACCTGGACCTCAGCTATGCCTGTGTTAACCAAATCTCGAACCTTTCGGTATCATTTAAAGGCAATGCCTAGATAGTGGCCTTATTTACAGGAACTGAGTCTTGACTGTGCTGTTGTACCCTCTCTATATGATATTTTACTTCTTAATTCATTACACATTTATTCTATCATAGTAACACCTCGTTTCTTCTCCACTCATTCTATTCATTCTAATGATCCGGTATACCTTACAAACTATATATTTACTAAAAGAAAGTCTTAATAGACAATAAACTTTTATGTAATGGTATGCTGTGGTAACAGCCGAAGACTGCACATCTGATCGAGATCATCAATATTGGTAAGTGACAGCTTCCACTTAATGGTTATAAACTTTTACTATCATTACAGTTGAATTGTGCTCAGCCACAACAGTCAGTACTATTTACAAGTGTTTTGTGGCACTGAATAATAATATGTTAACTACAACTTAATAATAATAGGGAATTCCAATATGATGGAGTTTATTTTACACACCTGTGCCTTGCACTAGTGTTAAATCTTTTCATTCATCTTAAACTAAGTCATCATTTTCTGAGTTGTAGATTCAATGTCCTGATTGATGACACAGGATGAGGCAGTAAGCATAGCTTACCCCTCTACAAAAATAAGAAAACCTTTTTTCTATATTTCCAGTTCACCTTTTCCCAGTTATTCATACAAAACAACCTTCTGTTTACCATTAGTCTTACTTTGCCAGAACAGTAACAAGGCAAACCAACTTCAAAAAATATGTAAAGAACTCTGAAAATGTTCAACACCATTATTCTTTAACTGCTTTGATTCATAATCACAAACATAATTCTCCCCAACAATGGAAAAAATGTCACAGTTTACTTCCTTCAAAATCATCAAACTCCCTAATCCATCTACCTTCATTAAAGTCTCTTCCATCTCTTTTACCTGATCAAAGTCACCTGTTCCTTTAATGGCTCTGATATCAAACATTTTTATAGACTTACAACCCTTTTCTACTGATTCATCTGTCTTCGTGTAAGTTTCCACCTGGTTACTTTCATGCTTAAACTCATCTTTTAAGTGAAATCCTTCTTTAACAATTTGTCTATCCTTTGCATGATTTACATCACCATTAATTGTAACATCACTCATCTCATATTTTTCCCTTATAGTATTAGGCCTACTATCATTACTTTCAATTGTATTACTTAATGATACACAATGAATTGCATTCGTACTTTGTTCAAACACTCTAATTACTAGACTCTCATTGCATGCCTTTAGTTCCTCATCTATCTTTGTATACTGTTTTTCAGCCCTTTCTATATACTTATCTAACTTTGCCTGTACATCAGTTTCTGATCTAATTATTCGGTCCTCTAAAGCTGTAAGTTGTGCTGTTAGTCGTGCTGTTAGTCGTGCTGTTAGTCGCGATTCAAATCGAAATAGTATTTTTTCTAATGCACCTAAAGTGACTGTTTCATCTTTCTTATTTACCGAACCCGAAGGATCATAAATAACCATTGCACCTGGCATCTGATTAGCCATTCTGCAATACCCACGTCCCACAACTAGTATCAATAAAAATGACGTGAAATAATAAATTATTTGAATAAACAACAAAAATCCGAAAAGATAGGTCTTGAAAACACTTAACTTTACGTATTTCGTGGCTGGCGGTTGAACTTTTTCTCGTCTCAGCTGTTGTCTTCTCTGCTGGTTCACACTCGGCCGCTAGTGGCGCTGCGTGTTTCCAAATTCCAAGGATTCTTCTTTCTTGTTGTTGTCTGCTATATACTCAAAGTCGTAAATTTATTTAGTAATTCTTTGTTCCTTCTGCAGCACCCAAGTCGACTGCACGATCGCCATGTCGTGTTTCTTATAAACACGTTTCTTGTTACTTCGTTAAGAAATATGCCGTGTTGTATTTATATTGTGATTCTATTTATATTATTCCGGAAGATAACTTTTATGCAGCTTAATCAAATAATTAATTTGTTAGTCCCTTTTTTTTGCACAATTAAAATCGCTGTTTTATTTTAATTGAAATACATTCATTAAATACATTATCGAACTTTTCCTAACAAGCTCTCCTTAGCTGCTGCTGCTCTAAACAATCTCTTAGTCTCTCTGTGTATCTCCCGTTGTTATGGAAACTTAAGAGTACTAACGGGCCCGTGGCATGGAACGCCTACCTCAAGGATGTTATTACCATCGGTTATGCTACAATCTTTTCGTACACGACAGCAACACCATTCCAACATTGTTAGCAAAGAAGCTAGGAGAACAATGCTGCTATCTGCCTGTTGGTAATCAACAATCATAAAATTAGTGGCGGTTTTAAGGGGTGGTAAAGAAAATGATGAACACAAATATGTTTAATATATTTACACACAGCCTTTATTTAAAAGGAGTGGTGGATATTCAACAAAGAAGAATTAACAGGACTGCTTTGCTGCTTTTTCCTACCTTCCCAACATTTCTTTGTTACTTTGTCTAAGAATAGCACAAATCTCAAAGTTGCGAGCAAAGCTAGTATTATTACACAGCATTATGTCATCTGCAAGTAGCCTAGCCTTGTGAATCAACAACACAGTTATTCACTAGAATAATAAACACCAATGATCCAAATACATTATCCTATGTCACATCTGTTCTCACTTCAATGTACACACTTTGACAACAAATTTGGCCACCACTGAAAAATCTATCACTCTTAGTTTGCAAATTCTGACATCAATGTCATCCTAAGAAACAGTAACGCAATACTGGCTTGCCAGTATTACTGTTTCTTGGGATGACATTAATGTCAGAATTTTCAAACTAAGTGTGATAGAATATGTGCAGGTTTCCATAAATTAGTTTTTGCATTTGGAGTGTACACACTGACATAATTACAAAATTTGTAGCTTTGTTCTCTGTATCATCGAAAACTAAGTTATTGAACTGCATAAATAGTATCTTGTATGTTAACATATGACATACGTCATTACTATGCAAAATTTCATTGAAACACATTAGTTTTTGGAGGTGCACATACAGATAGACAAAATTTTCAAACTTTGTTTTTACCATGGTATTATCAGAAACTACATTGATAATATGGATAAAACACTTTCTGTGTATTTCCTGATGACGTAGGCCATCACTAAAGTTTAACAAAAATCTGTACATTAATTTGTATGTGATATGTAGATGGACAGGAAAAATTTTCAAAATTTGTTGTTGGAAGTCTGTATCATGGGGAACTTAGTAACATATTTGGATAAATTTTTCAATATCCTACAAATGACTTAAGTTATTACTATCTAAAGTTTCATTCCATTCATTAGTTTTTGAAAATATACAGATAAACATAGACAAAAATCTCGAATTATGCAGTTTTGGTATCTGAATCAGTAGTGAATATTGCAATTATACTTTTTTGAAATAAATTTCATGTACAAACACAATTTGATTATATACAAGGGCAGATTGTAAAGTACGGTTCCAAAATGCTGGGGACTCGGGGAGAGATTTTAGGTTAAATCCAGCAACTGCTCCCGAAAGGAAACATCTAACAAACGCTTGTCAGCATAGTCTCCTGAATATTTATAAATTTTAACTTGTCTGCAAATTCTTCCAGCGATTCTCCAGTTTTATGCTTCAAACTCTTTAATTTCTCATGATAAAACCTGGCACTGACTTTTGATTCATTAAAAAAGAAATTAATCCTCTTTTAATCTTTTATATGTTGTTGATAATTTACAATTTTCTTCATAATGGCTTCGTTTGTACGCCGTACCATTAGCTGACTTTTAAGAATTCGTAACTTAACCTCTGTTAGATCAGTTAAGTCTAGAATATTCTGTAGCTTTCCGAAAAACACTTTAATGTCTTGGCCATGATCCCTGCTGAAAGTTATCACATAGGACTGGAACATGCTAAGCAATTTCAAATTCTTAACATCTTTTTTTTTGCGATTCTAATTAGGGTAGCTAAGCTTTTTCAATCTTCTGATTTAAATTTTCAACATCCTCCTGCATGGTTACACTCGATTATTTATTTGCCACAATATGGGAGAGTTCTATTCACCTATTGTAGACTTGCTGTGCCACTCCAGGGTGTGGTTGCCTGATGTTGTAGAGTTGCTGTTGCAACCGTATAGCAATCAATCTTTCTCCGTCTCTCAACTCTGAATGCCACGCCTCTAGCTGCAGTCTGTCCATGTTCCCTTGTCTTTGCGCCAGCTGCAGTGTTGTCAAGTGTCGCCCACCAGAGATGTCAGTCTGTCGTCGCACTGTTGTCCTCGGCCATTTCTTTATGCTGTCTGATGATTTCTGTCCGAAGCTTTCTCAACCCAATTATTTACTTATGAGGCATCAAAAAGTGCTCTAAAGGACCAGGTACATCCAGTTTAGTAAATACCACATGTAAATGGCTGTTTTGACTTTTAGCCATACTGTTATGTTTGTCAGGTATGGCCAGTGCGAAGTTGGGTCAAAGTCATAGATTTTGCATTTACGTGGAGGGATTTTCAGCTGTCACCATTCAGCCAGCCCGAGGTCAGTCTTCTCAGATAGCTGGCCTCTCTTCTTGAAGTGCTAATATTGACTAAACATCTGACCCCATTTTCATATTTAGGGGACTAGCTGGAGGTTTGGTTCTACTGCTAAAATGAAAGCCAAACATGAAGTATCTCAATTTATTCAGACACAAAGCTGTGCAAATTATAACTGTGAATATGCCAGAACAAGAGTGAACGCCACTTTTGAAAGCAGTCAACAGATGGAAATATTATAGAACTTTCAGACTATGGGACTCCTGGAGTATGCAGGTCAACCACTGGTCATCGAACAGGGAATGAAGCTAAGTAATCCAACGAACAAGTGAAGCTAAGGAAGAAGCAGTACTTCTCTGCCGTAATATACTTTTGAGTCACTTGGAGCAACCCCATGAGCAGTAACGCTCACCGCTGACTGCTGATGGATGGATTTTAACCAATCAGTGAGTGCCACCAAACTTACTGGCAGTTTAAACCTTGACATGTTAGTACTCCTACATGTGACCAAATTCCATCAAATTCCCTTATGCACAATTGAATTTCTTGATGTAAATAAAATTATCCTACCAATTCCAAAATGACCTTTACAATATGTTCCATTACTCTGATGCCCTGACAGTGGGGAATGTTGGTATACAGTAGGGACCTGGGATGAAACAGAAAGTATAGGAATGGGGAATGTGTACAGGTATTGAAGGAAGTGTAAGGTGTCTGATAAGGGAAGGAAGGGTTTACACGAAAGGGAGCATCCATTAATTATGTTCGGTGTTTTTTTCTTAAATTCAGACCCCTTCCCCTTGGGGAGATCTGGTGTACCATATGGCCCTCTAATGTTGAAGATGTTGATTCACTAGTGCTGAAATCTGTTCAGAGCACGATCCATACGCCACAACTATAGGACACCCAGTATTACCTGCCGTGTCGATCATGTGAGAAGAAGGTAAAAAAAAAGGGGGGGGAAGGAATGTGCAGCGATTCTGAGGTGTGATACAGACTCGTACCACCAGTTCTCACTCTGCTGTGGCACTATTTGCTTGGAATATGTGAGCCAAATTTCTTGGCAATTTTATGTTTTCCTTCAAGGCTGTTGGGAAATGAGATCCATTCTCCCCAAAATCTTCTCTGCCTTCCCCAAATGTACTTCAGCTGGCCTCCTAACCTCAGCCAACTTCAACTCCACAAATATGGTCTCCCCACCAGCCACCCCATGGCTCTTTTCATGAAGTAGTCCCCACTGCCTCATGTGCAACGTACACCATGTGTCCACCAGTTTTACCAAACCGGTCACTGGAGAAAGTTTTCCCATTGTAGGAGACACCACATTTGAAAATCCCCTTGCAAAATGATGTTTAGAGAATCGGTCCTGTTTCTAGGCTATCCTTTGCTTATAGAAGTATTTGTTTTTTAATGCTTGGCTTCTTGGCGCAGTACCTTATCACTTGTTAGGAGGATAAAGTGCTCTCCTGTCAACAGTGTCACAATTTAATTCCAAAGTTTCAGATTTGAGGCACTGATGACCTGCATTTCAATTTAGGCCATCTGCTACACTCCAGCACAAGTGGATTATGTCCATATACTAAAGTTCCTTATTTCCGGTTTCGTTATTCGCGGTTTCCGTATTCGCGGATAAAGACATTGTAACAACTCTCTGTATTCGCCGCTTGAAATTTTTATTATTGGCGGATCTATACAGTACATTCAGCAAGAGTCGGTTTCCTTTACTAACGTGTCGGCATTGTTTGAGTATTGCTGACATGTGACGGGAGTCACTCTAACAGAAAGGACTAAAAAACTAAAATTAATGTTCATTGTCAAAAGCCATCACGGCCGCTCTATCACACATTCAGCTATGGCCTTTGATAAAAGCCGCTCCATCATGATCGGCTCTGAATCTACCATTACTTCAACTTATTCATTGTAATAACAACACGTGTCTCATCTGCTTTGTTCACAATTTATAACGCTTAGAAAACACAAAGATAAATTAGTTCCTATGTGGAAAAAAGTTGTGTTGCCGCTTAGAATAAAAATAGAAATGCTTTACTGTTTATGCCTTGGCGAGTCGTTTGCATCCATATCACATTCTTTCAATGTTAATGAATCAACTATATGATTCATCAAGAAATCTGAAGACAAATTACGGAATTCTATAGCTTCAATCTCAGCAAAAATTGTTCGTGATCCAGCAACTGAAAAAGTGGAAGCTGAGTAATCATTATGGATTGAAGACCGTAACTAGAAAAGAGAGCCCTTAAATGGTTGTATAATCTGCGAGATGACAAAGCGTCTCTACGCACATTTTAAAGAACCTGGTGATGATCGTACAAATGGAGGATTTCAAACGTCGGTAGGTTGGTTCAATAAATTCAAGGTGCAACAATCATTGCATAGCATCAAAGTTGTTGGAGAAGCTGCATCTGCAGACACCATCGCAGCGGAAAGACATACAGAAGAATTTGTAAACATAATTGTTGATGGTGGATGCAAACCTGAACAAGTGTTTAATAGAGATGAAGCTGCCCTGTTTTGGAAAAGAATGTCAAACAAAACTTTGATATCCAATAGTGAAAAGTGCACGTCTGGTTTCAAGGCAGCAAAAGATAGTTACACTGCTTCTGTGTTCTAACGCCTGAGGTGATTGTGTTATAAAGATCTTTAAAACCCCGTGCTTTGAAAATTCAAAACACGGACAATGCGCCAGGTCACCCTCGTGAGCATGAAACTATTTATCAAAATGCAATATTATTGCCTCCTAACACGACAGCTTTACTTCAGTCTATGGACCAAGGAACAATCCAGGCCTTTAAGCACTATTACATTAGACAAAACTTCAAAATCATACTGGACACCATGGAATGCAATCCTGATATGAATGTTATGCAATGCTGGAAAAATTTTGACATAGCAAAATGTACTGTTACAATAATAGAATCGTTGCAAGAACTGAAGCCATACACTTCGAAATCATGCTGGAAAAAAATTGTCTGATTTCACTGTCGGAAATGATGGAGAATCCGTGCAAATTCAAACATTGCTCAAGTTGCTAATGGATGAGACGGTTTTGAACAGTTAGAATCAAATGACATTCAAGAGTTGCTAGAATAGCAAGAAGATTTGACTGAAATCGACTTGGGGGAAATGTTAAATCCCCAAGAGGCTTCAACGATCACTGAAATGGTGACATTTAATTTAAAAAACCGGAGTGAAGGTCTACAGATGGCAAACGAGTTTTGTGATTTCTTCATGAAAATTGATCCATCTATGGAAAGAAGTCTTGTTCTTAAAAGTCAAATTGTTAATGCCACAGCTGAATATCAATCCAAATTGAAAGACCTTTTAGAAGTGGCAAAACAAAAAAAGATGACTAAATTCTTTAAAACATTGCTTAAGCCTGACAATAATAATTAAAGCATGTTGCTTAAAATCTCTTAATAAATTGATTTTAATTTGACTTTTTTATGGAATGTATCCCCCGTGAATGAGCTTTTACAGTGTGTTTTTGTATAATTGTAGGATTTGAAAGCATAGATTCTAAGAAAATTGTAGCACATTTCTTACTTGAGGTAATTCTTTGCTTCGTTTCTTTGATCAGAGAAAAATCAACTTTAACATTTAGTCACTAGTTTTGTCACTTAGACTAGAATTAATATAATAATTTAAAAATATCAAAGTGTTTAGATTTCATATTAGTGTAATTAATGTGTTAAACATTAAAGTTTTAGCTATTGATAATGAATACAAGGAAGTGTAGTTTTAGTTCGTACTGGCCCTCTTGCCTTCATCTGTGGTAAGTTATTGGTTGCTTTCCCTATCCTTTCTTGTTTTCACTGCTTAACAGCAATTTTCCCCCTACTAATCGGTGGTGTATGGCAGATAAGTAGTTAACACTTAGACCTGACATGCAGGAGGATGTAGATTGGATCATCTATTAGGTCATCCAGGAATTGATTTACATTGGTTTCCTGAAATAACTCCAGATAAATGTTGTAATGGCTCATTATGAATGTGATTGAATATTCTCCGTTTGCTTCAAAATTAATTGACAAATAATGTTAGTCTTTTCCACTACTTTTTTAAAAAAAACTTGTTGTACAGAAATTTCGTTCCTAAAATGAACGTTGCATAGTCTTCAATTCTACTTCACATGTTTTTATGATAAATACTGATGTTGATAAGGAAGATGAATTAGATATTCATCATTATAAATTAATAATAAAAATGTAACTTTGACTCCCCTCCCTCCCTTCCCTTGAAATTAACCACAGTAAACTGTTTACCATTTTGTTGGGGCTGAAGATCTGCTTTTATAATTTTTTTCCTTCCTCATTTTGTCTCTTGTGCTAGGATCATGAAAGTATTCTTGAAAATAAAAATGGTCATAACAATTTTTTAATGTAATTTTTGTAGTTCCAATTATTTAAAATTGCAAAAAAGGCATAAAAAAATCGTGTGATATGTAGAGAATTGGACCTTGCTTTTCCTGTATGGAAATCTAAAATTTTGCCATGGAGCCATGCCCCTGACAACTATCAGTAAAATATTGTTTACGTTACCTGCACCTAACATGTTTGGAATTATAACTTTTTTGTGAATGGAACTATGTTAGAAGGAACTGCTTCGGATATGAGCTAATTCATAAAATATTTTTCATCTGAGCCAGTGAACTGGTTTTAATGACCACTTCTTCACAGCTCTCTGTTTCCTTCTTGTATAATAGACTTTTCTACTGCTGTCTTTTCATACTCTGCCATAAAAGAAAGCTTTGCCTACCATCATCAGTTTTAATATATCACAGTTTTTTTTTAATGCTTCAGTAGCAAAAATGAAGGAAAGGCAAACTTTATATTTTGTCAGAAAATTTTGGCATCTTAGCAAATGGATGTTTTTTTCAGATATACCATTGAGTGCGATGTCTTTTAACAGATATTCAGAAATGCAATCAGTGTTGTGGGACACTTTTATTTATTGTGTTTTATCAAGGTATGAAGTCCTAAAGTTGTTAAGAATGTTTTCCCCCTCTAATGTTACAACCACAAAGCTAAAAAAATTAAGATGATGAGACTTGATAGACACATCCAACAAAAATTGTTTTGTGTATGCTACAGACACAAGACTTTTGGGTTTTCACATTATTCTATTGAAAATATACTTAATATAACAAGCCCTGAATCTGTGTAGTGTGGTTTATGTATTTAAATAAGATGATCACATGGATGACACAAGTTAAACAGTTATTAAGTTTAATGATTTTAATAAATCAATAATTATATATGTCCAATGTGTCATGGGTACAATGTTTTCAGCAGTAAAGTTTTACATTTGTACAAAAGGTCATAGAAAATGTCGGCATCCGGTGTTTTTTGGGGAGGCCCATAGTATTTATACATTACAATTATCAATATCAACTAATAACTTTTATGTATAGTTTTTGAGATGTGAAGGCCCTGTCACATTGATAAACATACTCATTGAATTTACCAACAGTTTTATTCATCGCAAATTTGATCTTCCTGGATAGGTATCGCTGATAAGCCTTTAGTATAGTTACTTGAGAACTTGCTGAATTTAAACAATGTGCGTTTTTCCATGTTTAGACATTTCAAATAAGACTTGCTTTGTGAAGACAATAAATTGTTGCAAAATTTGGTGGTTGATACCAGTTAATGCTTCTTATCCTAATCTTTCATTACTGCTTGTGGAATGACACACTGAGATTATATATTTGGGAATTTTAATTTCAAAGTCAGAGTATATAACTCCTTATTTAATTATCATTGTCCCATATGGAAACGATTACAATATTATTACATACATTATCAGAAGGTACTGAAGTACCTGTAGGTAGGTGGGATAGCCACGAAAGTGAAAAGTTTTGGTTTTGAAATGTTTGTGTTCAAAAAACATTTGATCTTGTTTGATGTATGACATAATTCCAAGTGCTTATTTTTTCCTTTTTTTGTTTGGATTGTACTAGTGTTTCTTAAAAATATTGTTCATTATCATTCAAGTATTATAACCTTCTTATTTATTTGGTGGTTTAGATGTGGTGCTATACGTTTGTATGATAGCTTAAGGAGGATTCAAATTAATCACAATATAAAAGCCGCTAAAGCTGTTTTATGCATGCCCAACATGCACTTGTAATGTTTTTTTTTAATTGTATGTATGTTCATCCATTGTGGTCTTGTCTTCTCTACATTTTACCCTTTCTTCCTCCTACAAACCAGGTGTGTGTGTGTGTGTGTGTGTGTTTGTTTGTTGATAGGTAACTTGGTAATTACTTTTGCCTGATGTTTATTCCTGTCCTGGAATCCATGCATGATAAGCTTTACTGTTAATGACTAAGTCTTGCTATTTAGTCCTGTGATCAATTAACAAAATTTTCCTGTATTTATTTCTTTCTCCCACAGTTCACTTAGTCGCCATAGGATTTGACCTTTCCCCAATGGTTACCAATTACTCCAGTTCTTGACTGAATTAAATAGTTCTCCAAGTGACATCACACGAATCACTTTTTGAATTAATATTTATTTTTCCCGTGAGCTCTAAGATTTATTATAAAGACAATAAAGTGCACATATACAATATTCCAGCGCTTAACATTCTGACAACAACTGACAAGTAACTTTCAATGAACTTGCAACTAACTACTCGTCTCTGCCGCTTGTTTATATAGACACTACACGAAATTCCAGAATAACGCCGAAAAAGCTGCTCATGTTTTTCAAATGGTGACAATGCAGCTAACGATCAAATCCATATTAAAACAATCAGAATTAACACACATCATTCACAACCATCATGAAACACACAGAAATTAAAATTAATTTTGTGTGTAAAAACTTGTAAATATCTTTATCGTCATAAACCAGTCCAAACAGTTGAAAATTGTCCTCATAACACCAAAATTACAAACTTTTAAGTAATGTTTCATACATAATACTGTCCTTGACTGTATAACATTTAATTTACACAGTTTTTGTCCATAAAACAAGATTCATTTGCATAACACATATACACAAATTCACAACTAATCAAAAGAAAAATAGTCAAATCCACAATTGATCAACTCCCATTTTCCTATATATAATGCTTACGATAAAATTTACTTAAAAGGCTGGGCCTGAGGGTTGTTATAACACCTCTCCATGATTCTTTTGATTTTACATACTTTAAATTGATTGACTCCTTCATGAGGTCGAAAGATTGTATGAATGCAGAAGGTTAACATAGAGAAATCACATTTAATCAATTATAATACTGCTTATACTTGTACAATCAAAGTTCACAATCCATCATTGCATTCAACATGAATACACATTTTACAATTGTTATACCTGTCACAAGAAATATTTATCTATTTACAAATCATATCATTTTCTTACAAGTTCACATTGTTAATTCCTATTTTACCAAAAAAATCTCTTAATTAGATCATATTAAGCATAAGGTACAAAGTCATTCATTCACTGTGAGTTAAATGATACAGTCTGTCAGCTTGTGAGTGACAAGAGTTTGTTTACATTTTTACAATAGTTGAATATCGGCTGTCATCACATTGCAGCCAACCCCAACATCATGAAAAATTCCAAAAGCTGTTAGACAAAACTGTTTTAGTTTATTCAGACATCTGAATCAATTACTTTTGAACATTATACATCATTATTCTTAATTTCTTATCTTGAGTACACAAACTTGTCATCTATATACAGTTCTCAAATCATATATTAACACAAAAGTCCCAACATGTTACATTGAAAGCGGGTTTCAGGATTTCCCTGAAAACGCAAAACTATATAAATTCTTTTCTTTCGAACCTTCCAGTTTTCTACTACTTTTATCTGAACATTTAGTACTACACTTCTATGTCTACATAGCTTTATAATCCATTGAAGGAAACGTAAACATTTAATGACACGCCAACAGAACATTTGATGGATCATATGGTTTTGTTTTCACGAATTGTCTGTCACTACACAGCAACATTACTAAATCAAACAACAGCACCAACTTACAATCATCTCCAATACAGTTCGGTCTCTCATCACTTCCAACTTCATTATCAATTAATTGATAATTATTAGGCATAGCTGACAAATTATCTGAATCTATCTACCCTTTTCCTGACATTTGACTCACAGACTTCCTCTGCAACATAATTATCCTTTCCTTCAGTTATCCCTATACAATTTTCACCTATATCCATGAGATTGCTCAATGTTGTGTCAGCTAGGTCACATTCTCAAGTTAGAAATCGGTTCAAGGAACTTCTTACTCCCACCTGTTTCTTCAATATTATCATCTGCATCAGAGGATTAAGCATTGTGTCAGCTACGTCTAATGCAGTACATTTTCTTAACTTAGGAGTCGGTACATAAGTCTTTTCATTCTCACTTTCATCAGTGGACAAATATCCTACCTCACAATTTTCCTCCTCATCGGGATCTTTTATTGAAACCACAGTATCACCCTCATCTTCAAGATATTAGAAGAAACTCATCAATTTCAGCTCTTACAAACCTTCTCCACACCTATCCAAGCAAACATAGTCCTAACTATGCCATGTTGTAACACACCATTTTCCGATAACCATTGTTTTTGGTAATCAAACTATGATCATTCTGTAAATCTAATATACAAAAATGAATGTTTGTTCATTGGTTTGTTTGTCTTCTATAAGTTCCTATACCATTCATCTGATTATGATGAAACTTGGGCTAGTTATTCTGTGCGGCCTGTGAAGGTTTCTGGGGGGGGGAAAAAATCCTTAAAAACCCATCCCCTGTCCCCCTATTAGAGGTGGGCGCCGCTTACCAAAATCTCAGCTGCGGTGCGCTGAACATTTTCAGCCGGCGGCGGCGTGACTATTTTATATAAGATACTAGACAACCTTTGCGAAAATTTCGCTAGTAAAATACGATGAATACTGAGGTTGAATGCTTGTAGTATAATGAAAAGTAGAACCACACTTATATAGCAAATATTTTTTTTTTTTTTAGTGTAGTAGGTACGCATCAAAACATATTAAGAAACAGTTAAGAAAATTTAAAACACACTGTACGTACGACAAACTGTCACTGACCTTAACAGAATACAACCAACCTTAACAAAATGCACACAGCATATCAACATCTCTCTGATATGTGTTGCTGTCCAAATGAAATGTTTACATTGAAATTGTATAGCAAAATAAAAAAATTTCCGTAACAGAAAAAAAAAAATCTGAAAAGTTATTTATTGTATAAAAAAAGTTTATTGACATCTTTGTAATATCTGCTGTTGCAATCTAGGGATTTGGCTCTGAACTGTCTCATATGGGGGACCACTTTAAGCATCAAATTCCAAAATTCCTTAATTTATGATTTTTACCTAATTTGAGACGATATGCCATTTATCGATTTTGGTTAGATATCGAAGGAGATAAATGGCTCGTAATTTTAAAAACAGTTGTAGAAATAATATTGATACTTTTGACCTTTAAGGGTCAATTTCCAAAAAATAACTTTAATAAAATATGGGGTGTCCAAAGCAGACACCTTGGTCTTTAAAATGATACCTCATTCCTCCATTTCGGTTACACATCAAAAAAAAAAAAAAAAAAAAAAAAAAAAAAATTGAAATGGTGATATTTTTTGCCCCTTGAGGGTTGAATTTGTAGAAAGTTCTTTCTTAAAATATGATGTGACCAAAGCGGATACTTAAACATTTTAAACGATACATTATTTATCAATTTCGGTTAGGTATCAAGGGAGATAAATGGCTCGTGACAGAAAAATGCGTTGTAGATATATTAATACTTTTGCCCTTTGAAAGGTCCAATTTTGAATAATTCCTTTCTTAAAATATGGTGTAACCAACCGAAGACATCATTCTTTAAAATGATACCTCGTTTATCAATTTTGTTTAATTATCAAGGGAGATAAATGACCCGAGACACAAAAAAGCATTTTAAAAATATTGTCATTTTGGCCCTTTAAGGGTCGCATTATGAAAAATTGCTTTCTTAAAATATAATGTGACCACGGCGGAGACTTTAATCTTTAATATTATACCTCATTTACCTATATCGGTTAGATATGAAGGAAGATAAATGGCTCGTGACACAAAAACGCGTTGCAGAAATATTGATATTTTTGCCCTTTAAGGGCCGAATTCAGAAAAATTCGTCTTTATATGTGATGACACCAAAGCGGAAATCTTAATCTTTAAAATGATACTCCATTAAACGATTTCATATAGGTATTCAGGGAGATAAATGACAACGTAACACAAAAAAACAGCATTTTAGAAGTATTGACATTTTTACCCTTTAAGGGTCGAATTCCAAAAAATTCCTTTCTTATAATGTATAAAGATAATTTTGTTTGGGCAAACTGAGCTTAGGCTAGACCTTTTCGTAGAAATGACTAACCTAGTCACAGAAAATACTCTTTCACTTGGTGTGCTTGTGCAGGCACATAAAGAAAAGTCTAGGTGAGAGCAGAAAACTGAGAAAAGTTTTTATTTTGTTTTATTTTTTTGTTTTTTTTTTGTTTGCTGTTAAAGTAACTTAAAAGATTTTCATCTTTAGGATCTGATGTATCAGATGAAGATAAATATCTCCAACTTTCTGGAGCGATCGGATACTCATTATCGCTATACACACGATATTTCATCGATAGTTTCTGCAGCAACGATGTATCATTGGTGGGTTTTGTAGAAGCAATAGAATCCCTACTTTCATTTATTTCTGGCACATTAAAGGCAGTGATCACTTCCTTGATATACAAAGCAAGAAAGGAAGTACTGGTCTTTTGTATTGACTCCAAATATGTATCTGCTTCTTTGAGACCCATAAAACGATAATCCAAAGGTGATACTGCTACGACCGCTCTTGTGGCAGCGAATCGTTTGCTAACTTCTGCCACCATGTTGCGAGTAAGCCGAAACATAGTCAATAATTCGTCATCTAAGACAGAATTCATGATCTCAGTTATTTCAGAACGGAACAGAAGACTCACATTCATTGTACATATTTTTGAGACGACATGACCTCAACTGCTTCTCGAAACCTTATCAAAATTTTACTAGTTTTTTCATGTCTAAAAGATTCGGCTCACTTTGCTTTATATCATCTTGTCCAATCTTTCTAAATATCTTGTTTATTATGTCATAGTTGTATGGGTTAAACTTCCCAGCATGTCTGGAAATCTATGCCAATGAGTTGGTCTTTCAGTTTTGATAGAAGGAGTGTATATAGTATTTCCTGATCCTGATATGAATAGCGAGCTCTCTTCAACTACTTCATCCAATCTTTGTTTGTTTACTTGTTACATCTAATCATTTTCTAAAATAGGAGCGTTTTCATCATTGAACGACGGTATCAAGGAAATCCATAAACTCTTTTTCCATTTTTCGGCATATGCTGACAAGGGGTATCTCTCGCTCTCTCTTGACAATCTTCTTGCATTCTTTTTATGAGCCTTTCAACTTCTGGAACTCTGTTTAGGCCTCCACTGTAATGAGATTATGGATCCCATGACTAAGACACAGATTGATGTTCCATATTAGCTAGCAAACTAAACTGCTCTTCGCACGTTTTCTCCAGCATCAATGACAGCTAGAATCTTCTATTCATTTAGTCTCAACTGTTTCTTTATATCTCTTATCAAGCCTTCTATTTTGCCGCCAGTCTTCATTTCCTCCATATGTTGAGTACTCAGGGTTAAATACGTCACTGTTTTTACCGCATTTAGGCTAGCTAAGCAATAGACTTGATCGGAATTCACGATTTTCTTCTTGTTGGCATTTTCTATCACTAAACTTCCGAAATATTTCCAACAAAAACTAGTTTGGCTTAGAGAGTCATATAACACTACTACAGAGAGTTTTATAACATTAGTTTTAGCTAACTCGGTCATTTTAACACCTACTTATTAACTCAATTTAATGAAAAATTTAAAAAATGCGTTGTCGTGTTAGGAAGTGTTGCTCAAGGACACACCGCGAAGCAAAGGGCGGCGGCGCGCCACTGAGACACGGCGGCGTCATGCCGGCGTGGCACCCACTTCTACCCGCTATACACCACTTAATTTTTTTTTCAAATATTGGATACACAGACCCACAGTTTTTATTCGATATTGATGAAATGTCACACACATAAACAGAAAAATACTGTCTGCATTTGTTTTCAAAAAACCCATCCATTTGCACCTTTACCCCCACTTCCTAAATTTTTTACTGCATTCTTCATACAAGCACATGGTTGTTATCCTATTTTGACGGAACTCTGCATATGTATACTTTTAAACAAATAAAAAAAATACTGTTTGGTTTACAAATCCTAACCTCTCTCCTCCTTTACCTTCTCTTAATTTATGCCTATGTTGTTTATTCAAACCCGTAGCTTTTTACCGATTTTGATAGTACTTAGCACACGTGCTTAAACATAGTTAGGTTTGGTAGCTCAGTGGTTAAGGTGCTAACTTCCATGAACTATGCCGGGGCGGTCCGTGGTTGGAATTCCATGTCATATATAATAGAAAAGAGTTGTCTGAATGCTCACTGGTTAACGGGCTTACTTTTGAAAGTTCCCAAGTTTAGATCACGGTGGAAGCTGAAACTTCTAAGTGTGGTATTTGATCACATAAGGTACGCCAAATCTGTGATATGAATTCCACATTGTGCTGTAGGTCCCACGGGAAAAGATCTTGCTGTCCTACATGTGTCACAATAGCTTAGTAGTACGTACACCTTTGGGATAATCCAGCCAATCTTTGGTATGTGGACTAGGTTAGAATTTTTAATTTTTATTTAACACAATGAAAAATACTATCGAGATTTGTTTTGCAAAAAGAAACAACTCTTCTCCTTACCCCACCCCCTCACCTTAATTTTTGCCCATGTTTTTCACACAAACCCACAGTTTTTAATCCACCTTTGATAGTACTTACCACATGTATGCTTCGAAACACAATGGTCTAGCTGAATAGTTAACACGATTACTTGCGGATGTTTCTGCCTTAGACCATGGTTTCAAATCCAGGGGGAGGCAGGAATTTTTAGGATTTGCTTTTGTTCATCTGTGCAACGCCCGGACTTCCTTGGTTCCGATTCCACATTAAACTGTAGGTCGCAGAGGAAACAAATTGGCCGTTCTGCCTCTGACACAATGGGTTAGTGCTTCTCCCTCGGGTTGTGGACTGTTTCTTTACTTTAAATCAAAGAGAAATTAATAAAAGAATTACTAATGGCTGGAAAGTAATCGGGATGCTAAATTCACTTCTATGGAGCAAGAGTGTTATGAATAGAACAAAAAGAATTATATTTAAATCATTATTTGAAAGTATAGTCTTATATGGATCAGAAACCTGGACAATCAACCATAAACATATCAAGAAGCTGAAAGCATTAGAAATGGATTTCTGGAGAAGATCAGCAAGGATATCAAGAAAAGAAAAAGTAAGGAATACAGAAATAATAAGGCTAATGGAAGTGAAAGAAGAAATGTATGAAGTTATAGAACGAAAAAGACTGGAATGGTATGGACATGTAAGAAGGATGGAAGACACTAGGATACCAAAACTAGTATAGGAATGGGAAGTTAAAGGAAGGAGGAAAAGAGGACGGCCCATGATTACCTGGCTCCAAAATGTACAAACAGCAATGAGAAGACTTGGTGCAGAAGAGGAAGATATACACGATCGAAATATCTGGAGGAATATTTTGAGAAGATGAAGTCAAGATCTATGTTCCGAATTCTTTATTGTTGTCTTGGAGAAAAAACCTCTGTAGTGAGGAAAATCTCTCTTAATAATAATAAAAATACTGTCTACAGTTGGTTTACAAAATGCTAATCCCTTTCCTCCTTTATGCCAGCCCTTAATTTTTGCCAATGTTGTTCATTAACCCGTAGTTTTTATCCGAGTTTGATAGTACTTAGCACACCTATATTTAAATAACATAGCAGTCTGGTAGCTTAATGGTTAACCCCTTACTGCATGATTTTTTGTTTTGTTTTTCTTGTTAAGTCCAATTCCGCAATTTCAAGAAAAAGACTAAAAAAATTCCAAATCTTATTTGGGGGAGATTATTATTGATTTAAGGGTTTGTTCCATATATGGGATAGCATGCAATAATGTCTAACATGTTGTGATACCAGTTTCGAGATGGATGCTGCAACATTTGGAAAATACAGTATATAAGGTATATACATATACTAGTAGAACTCAGTTTATTTATGTAAAATAAATACAATTTCTATTCATTAGAGTACACATTTATCTCAAATAACACTAATTCACTTTCCATTTAGTCTATTTGTTATGAAACATGATAAAGCAGTTTCTCTCCTTGCCCAACCACAATGTTGCACTGCACTTCAGACATGCTATATAGGATTTTCATTTGCAGTCTGGATAATTGCAACAATTACAGTTTCACAACCAAACGGGCATGAGATCTATCCCATCCTGATACTGCGGAAGATCTGCCGCAGGCGCTCTCTTCTTCTTACTGTCCAGCTGTTTTTTGTGGATTTCATTTTCTTGTCCTACCCAGTTTCTTGGATAAGGTTTCTTTGTTTGCCAGAGGACATCTGCTACTTGAAATAAAATAGGAGCATTGTCGTCGGTATTTCTTCTTGTCCACACAGGCTAGACTGCATATTGTGCCATATCTGTCACAAACCCTTTTTTCAATATTATATATATTCTATTGGACAAATCTATAAACTTACCTCTTTATAATTGTCCATAGATGTCCTTTTCATCCTAGAAATTGTATAAACACTGAAATCAAATGTTTACTGTATCAAATACAACTGTTTGTACGACCGAACTTGGATGTAAACTGCTCACAGCGCAAAGCAAAAATTCATACTTTATATTTCCTTATTCTCTCAACAGATCACATTTAATACAGGGTGTCCACAAATGAATATCGGGGTTTTAATGCTTTATAAGATTTATTACATTATCCTTACAGTTATAAATGATATGTCAAATGAAAGAGCAACTCAAACAGTTTTATATACAAGCTTACAAGTGTTCTATGTGGGCACCATTTGTCACACGGCACACATCAAGTCTGTAGCCGAGTTCTTCCCAAACGTTGAGCAGTGTGTCTTCAGTAACTGTTGCAACAGCTGCTTCAATCCTCTGTCGTAATTCAAGGAGGTTGGCTGGTAACGGAGGCACATACACACGATCCTTGATGAAACCCCAAAGGTGAAATCGCATGGCGTTAGGTCAGGTGAACGTGGAGGCCGCGCGTAGCAAGCTCTGTCATTGGGCCCCTTGCGGCCAATCCAGCGGTCGGGTACAGTTACGTTCAACCAACCGCGTACTTCGTTATGCCAATGAGGTGGCGCACCATCTTGCTGGAAAATGAAGTTCTCTGGTTCATATTGTTCCAACTGAGGGAAGAGCCATTGCTCTAGTGTATCAAGGTAAGAAGTACCAGTTACAGTCGGTTCATAAAAAAAGACAGGTCCGTAAACTTTCCGCCGGGATACATTGATTTTAGGGGAGTCTCGTTGCACTTGTACGATCTCTTGAAGATTTTATGAGCCCCAGATCCGCACATTATGAGTGTTATTATGTCCACTGAGGTGAAAGGTCGATTCATCACTGAAGACAACATGATGTAGAAAATCTTCATCGTCACGTAACAACATTTCGTTAGCGAATTTGGCACGTAAACCATGGTCTGCAGGCTTTAGAGCCTGTAACAACTGTAAACGGTAAGGACTTAGTTGCAAGCGTTTCCTTAAAACTTTCCAAACAGTCGACTTAGAAACTTCTAATTCGCGACTAGCCTTCCGAACAGATTTCTTTGGGCTACGAGTGAACGACTCTCTCACTCGCTCAACAGTCTCTTCGCTAACTCTTGGTCGTCCCGCGCTCTTCCCTTTACAAAGGCAGCCTGTATCTTCAAACTGATGATACCATCTACGGATGTTATTGACACTTGGAGGATCACGCCCGAACTTAATGCGGAACGCACGCTGCACAGTAACTACAGATTCAGTCTTTGCTAACTGTAAAACACAAAACGCTTTCTCTTCACTAGTCACCATCTTTGCTACTACCGCATTCTAGCGGATCGCATCGGAAACATTTCACGCACATGCGCACTAGTGCCAACGAACAAAACTGTTTGAGTTGCTCTTTCATTTGACATATCATTTATAACTGTAAGGATAATGTAATAAATCTTATAAAGCATTAAAACCCCGATATTCATTTGTGGACACCCGGTATTTGTTCTTCTTGATTATGTGCTGTGTCTGTCCTAACATGCAGTTTCAAAGTATTTGCTCAAATATGAGTTCCACAAACAAGATATGACCTAGTATGCAGTAAGGGGTTAAGCCTCTTACATTCAAAAGTTTCTGGGTCTGGTCCCAGGTTCAAATTCCGGTGGAAGCAGGAATTTTTAAGTTTTACGTGATCAATTTCTTAGTATGCCCTCTTCGGGTTGCGGACTATGTTAGTTTTTTTTTTTACTTTAAAACAAAGTGAAAAATACTGCTATTTAGTTTGCAAAATCCAACCCTTCTTCTCCTTTACACACCTTAATTTTTGCAAATGTTCTCTATACAAACCCTCTGTTTGTATCTGATTTCAATGGAACTTTGCGGACATTTACTTTAAAACAATGAGAAAAATATTTCCTACATTTGGTTTACTAAAACCCACCACTCTCCCTTAAGCAAAATTTCCACTGTGTTAGGAGAAAACGAAAGGCCTAAAATATTGTATAAGCCAAAGCACTAAGTAATATTGAAAAAATTTATTCTAAATTCATAAAAATCATTCTCCTTCATTTATTTTGAACATGTAAATGTGTCTGTTTTGTATATGAATACCCACTTGAGAAAGAAAAAGAGGCATTACAATATATGCCAGGCAAAGCTAGTCTTGTATACAAAATTTATTACTCTCATCTACTGAAGGAACTGACACGGTACTCCGGTGGTCACTATCCTGCTTTACCTGATCATCAACCCTTGCATTATCAACATCATTAATTATATTATATTCCTTTACTACACCATCATCATGAAGATAAATTCTACTCCCTCTTTTATATTATTTGCCACAGTAGGATTACTTGCCACATTACATTCATTAACTTCCTTGTCACATCTTGGATTTACAACTTTGTCATATTCTAAAGATGATACTACAGTTACATTACTATCAGAAATGACTTCCTTTACATTCAAATCAATTGCTATGTCATTGTTAGGAATGACTTCTATCTATTGGACTATCTCATTCACAGTATTAGAGCCAAATGTTTCTTCAGGACTTAATACTACAAATCTACATTTATTGTTGAACAAACATTATTGTAAATTTTAGGTACTACATCAGTCTGATCCAAACCAGTTCCTACTGCAAAATCTTTAATCCACTGGAAAAGTCTTCATCTACTAGCTTAATTTTCTGTTCTCTATCATTACCCAACCCTCAAATGTACTTAATTGCCATCCCATACACAAGCTACCGTACATTTCCTCCATGATTTAGACAGTTCCCCCTCAACACTACTTATTTGTACAATATCAGAAAATTTATCAAATTTAGTTCTGAGCTTGTAAATCCTATCTTCTGTTTAAAACTTTAATATTAGCTACGTCATGAATGATTTTAGACTGTTTATCACTCCATTCTCCAATTAACCTACTTAGATTATGGTTTTAATCAAACTATCCCTACAATCTTTCCCTTATTCTTCCTTGATCACAAATTTCCAAATTAATCCCTTTCACATAATTTTCAACATATGTTTTAGAGGATGCAGCTGATTTAACCTTCAGTTCCACTGACCTTTTAGAAGATTTACAATTTAAATTGATATCGGACTTAAATTCTTTTATACAAAGTTTAAGACCATTGACATAATAATCATCATCAAATTTCCTTTAAATAGAAACATTTTCTGGCAGCTAATATGGCAGGTCTGGAGCTAATATCTCAGGATCAAAGTAACTCTGAAACTCCTGGTTTTATATAAACAACTACAACCTTTAAAATGAATAAACAATTAAACAAGAAATAACTAAGTACAAAGAATATTGTTTCATTAAAGTCTCACAATTTTTGTGCAGAAATCTTCGTCCATTAAACAAAACACTTTTTCCCTGACTTAAAACACTTTCCCATTCTTTCATGACAATTTTCACAAAACTGCACCCACGAAATCACTACACTTCCCATGTACATTGTCGAAACACGCAGTCTTGATGCTGAAGAAAATGCATCCTCAAGTGGAAAATTTTGCTACTTGCCGTTGGAGGTGCTTCCCATGCTTGTTACTCACAATTAGTCACTGGTTGGATCCCTCCTCCAGATTTCCAAATTGCACCACTTCTCTCAACTCTTTCTGCATCAGAATTTCAAGCTGTCACCTAGTTTATAACTCTGACAATTTGCACTTTAGTTACAGGTTCTTTTGGCGTTATCAGGGCCGGCTTAAGGAATTTTGAGGCTCCCTGCGAAGTTTGATTTCGGGGCCTCTACATCTTTTCTAGACTTTCTTTTGTCTACATTTAACAATAATTTTCGTGACCTCTCTCTCTCTCTCTCTCTCACACACACATATATATAATCTGTGTGTAGATCTCAAACAACGATTAGAGCCGGACTGAGGTTTCTCTAAATCTGTGTACAAACAGGCCAGCAGTTTATTGAGTATTAGCTGAACGGGACCAACTTCGCCGAGTCGTTGCTGTTTTATCAGTGCATCTCATATGGATCTCCCAACTACTGTCGCTTTCATTTCTGGCTAAGCCCTGCTGCCCATTGTTTCAAATGAAATTGTTTTTCTATTAAATTTTATAGCTATTATATTTATAATAAACTTTTTGTATACGACATTTATTTTCTTGCTTTTCTTTGCCTGTACATATAGGTTTTTGGGGCTGGAGACACGTTAGCAGGCATATACATTTCAATTCAATAACTTTTTATATGAAACGTCAAAAGATGAATGAGTTTATTCGAACAAAATTAGGTAAATTGCTGAAACAGGCTCACAGCAAAACACACCCATAAATATATAGGCTTATTTCAATTACATCAGATACGACTTTCTCAAAACTGAATCTGATGAAGGACTTCTCGTGAGACTCCACGCCTCGGAAACGTCTATTGTGAACGGAGTTTGTCAACATTCTAAATTTGTAGATGATTTATTTTAGCAGGAAAATTGTTCGTTAAGTAAGGACAAATTTTGAAGGGGATTGTGGCGGGGCCCCCTCAAGCTTGGGGCCCCCCGCGACTGCAGTTCTTGCGGTAGGCTTAAACCAGCCCTGGGTGTTATGACATCTGTTAACTAACAGATGTCCTTTTATTACCTGTCTGTCCACGGTTGACATGATAGGTAACTCGGTATTTACTTTTCCCTGTTGCTTTGTCCTGTCGTGGAAGCCATGATAAGCTTTACAGTTAATCACTAAATCTTGCTATTCAGTCCTGTTGTCAGTTAACAATATTTTCCTTTCTTCACTTCATTCTCCCACAGGTTGCTGTCTTGGTTGCCATGGTATTTTTCCTTTCTCAGAGGTTACTGATTAGTACTGTTCTTGAATATATTAAATAGTTCTCCAAATGAGAACACACGAATCACTTTTTGAATTAATATTTATTTTTCTTATGGACACTTAAGATGATATAAGCAGCAGACTTCTCCAAAGACACTAAAGTGCACACTTACAAATATTCCAGCAATTAAACATTCTGACGACTGACGATTAACTTTCAATGAACTTGCAACTACTACTCATCTCTACTACTTGTTTATATAGACACTACAGAAAATTGCAGAATAACACAGATAAAGTTGCTCGATGTTTCTCAAACAGCAAAAATGCAGCCAACAATAAAAACAACATTAAAACAATCAGAGTTAATGCAAAATCATCCACAATCCTCATGAAACATGCGGAAATGAAAATTAAAGATATTTGCAAGTATTTACACACAAAATTATCTTCATAAACCAGTCCAAGCAATGTTTTACATATATAACTGTCCTGATTGTATTACATGTAATTTACATAGTTTTTGTCTACAAAGCAAGGTTCATTTGCATGACACACATACTAAACTTCACAACTGATCACAAGAAAAATATACGAATCCACAATTAATCAGCTCCCACCTTGCACTACATAATTCTTACGATAAAATTTCCTATAAAAAGGCTGGGTCTGAGGGCTATAATAGTCTGTGTATTTCATTGCCCTGTAATCTACTGTGGAGAGCCTTGGCTCTCTTCAAACATATGGCTTCTTTATTAAGTTAAAATGTAAAAAAGCAGGTTTCCACTGCAAAATTAACTCTCCATCTAATACTATTATGTTTGCTGCCATGTTGTTTTTACTATGATAGTTCTATTAATGTTGTACACTGTATTGATAAAAATCTATATGGCTCACATATTTTTTACAGGATGGTCATCAAAAATTTGGTCATGTAGAAAATAGCAAAGACTTGGTCTTAGGGAGCACATTTGCATCTAATTCACAGCTGCCAATGTTTCCTGCTACAAATTCTCTGCAGCAAGACACAATGTCACAAACTCTGGGAATGGGCACTACAGGTTTGTTTGCTCTTATGTGTAAATTTGTTTTACTTTTTAGTTTTATAGTACAACTTGTAAATTGAGTTAATATATTTTTTTAACTTAATTACAGTTTGATCCTTTTTTGTAATGAAAGGTTTAATTCAACTCGTAGAGTTTTCACACTTGCAGGGTTATTATAAATAATAGAAGTAATTTCACAGGTTTAATGTAGCTATATTATTTGACTTATTTCACATAACTTTACAGTAATATAGTGAAACTCCAAACTTTTTTTTAAATATTTAAATGTCAAATCAATAATCAAGTTCTTGCCTCCACTTCTAATGACCTCGACATCAACAAGGCATAAACCCATAAGCAAAAAAAAAAAGTTCTTTCCACACTTGTTGCAGCATTTCTCTATCAATAATTTCATAAGCATTGATGATGCTAGCTCACTTTTCTGGTAGATTTGTTGGTAGAGGAGGCTTAAACACTGAATCTTTTACCGTAAACCAACACAAAAAAAAAAAAAATGTGTGATGAATTGCTGATCATCTCCACCATGACCAATCCACCGCTATTTTGAATGACTGCTCATGACTGCACTCTTGTGGCAGAAATCTGAAATGCAGCTGCAACATTTTTTGAGTGTTTCTATATGACTGTAAGATTTTTTAACAATGTGTCAAATAGTATACCTATAGTAAATTTATGAATTCGCTTCAGTCATTTATAATAAACCTGTATATGCATTGAGTACCTGCTGTACTATATATTAATATGTAAGTATTTTTACTATAATAATAATAATTCAATGTGCTTGTAATGACCTGGTGACCTGCACATTCTGCCCATCGTAGCCGCATAGCCTAACACAATAGTCCTACCAGGTACGGGAGACCTATAGTTTAACTTGGAATCCGAGCCATGGAAGCATTTTACCATTCTTCACATTACACAGCAAGATGTGCCGCAGGTGAAGATTGGGTTAAGGGCCTCTGAAAATCCCTTTGGAGACAGGGATTCAAACCAGGGACCTTTCGATCCCATGAGACACCTTAACCACTTAGCTGCAAGAACACATAATTTTTTAATGAATTAGAGCTCTGTAGAAAATCTCAATATATCTAAATGTATATTTTTGTCTACGATTTCAGAAAGTTCAGAAATTTAATAATTCAGAATGTTTGATAAACATGCCCAGATAAAAAATTTCTGTGCATGATAAAACACTTCATTAAAATATGGATTAGCTCTAAAGTTTTTTTCTTCTTCTTCTTTTGCTGTTCCCAGACTCTTGACTGGTTTAATGGATCTTCAGTTATGTGGTTCATATATTCTAATCTTTGTCTACGTCTGTAGTTCTTTCCTTCGACTGTCCCCACCACTAACAAATTAACCAATCCTGCATGTTTTAAAATGTGACCCACCTTCCTGTCTCTACTTTCTGTAAGACTCTTTCACAAGCTTCTTTTTTCACCCATCATTTCAAAAACATGTCCATTTTGTACTTTATCTTTCCATTCTTCTATAGCACCACATTTCAAATGCTTCAATTATTCTTTTTTCTGGCATTTCTAAAGCACATGCTTCACTACCAAAAGTGGTGTGCTCCAAATATGAAGTTTTAAAAAGTTATTTCTGAATCTTAGATCAATATTTGAAACTAAAAGATTTCTCTTTTTCATGAAAGCTCTTCCTGCTGGTGCTATTCGGCTTTTAACATCATACCTGCTTCGGCCAGCAGTTGTAATTTTACTTCCTAAATAGCAGAATTCATTTACTTCTACTTCATCCAATCCTATTATTATATTTTATCCACTATTACTGATATTATTTCTACTACATTTACTACTTTTGTTTTGCTTTGGTTTATAGTCTGAGTTCTGTTACATGTATTTCATTTGTTCAGCATTTGAACCTCTCATAAAAAAATCCCAAAATTAATGAAGTAAAATGTGTCTATTTGATTTTTGATGCGAACTTTATTAATTATAAATTAGTCCTTGGTTTTCAACATGCATGCATCAATGCAATCTAACTTCGAATTTATTCTTTGTAATACCTTTGGTACATTGCATGAGTGTTCTCCCCGCAGGGGCCTGGTACGCAACTGCCGAGCTGGAAACTTTTGAGCGCCGCAAGTTTCCCACACCGTAAACTCCTACCATGCTTCAACGACCACCGTAGGGCGTGGCAGTGGAACGTTGTGTGCCTAGGAGAATGGGGATCTTGGCTTCATCACCCGGATCGCGAGGATGGTAAAAACCTCTATAAAAAAAACCTCAACCTCAAGGTCAGCCACGTGCCGAGGAGGTGAATGGGTGATGAGGGAAATCACTCATTAACGTGCAACCTCAGGGGCACCTGCGCATCCCTGTTGTATCAGCATTTCCTCATAACATGTTTTTACTCGTGGGACCAAAATTCCTTCTCACAAGCAAAAACAAAACCCCTGCGGTCCGGGTTTGCCATAGGAAAATAAAAATACACCCAATACGAAGAAGCGGGCCACGGTTGAAAGCCCTCCCGCTTCGGACAATCAAAGTCACGGGAAAGTCTGTTCGATACCGAACGCTTTCGTTGCTATGCAGAGGGTAGAGGGGACATTCGAAATAGTGTCCCCCTTTTATATTAATAAAGGCTTGGAAGGGTTAGTTGGTACCCTAAAATCGATTAAAAAGCTGAGGAACGGGACGCTGCTGCTGGAAACATCCACCAGTAGGCAGGCATCCCAGCTCCTTAAATGTGAGATTATGAATTTAGGAACCGAGAAACTCGTTAAGGAGTGGGAAGATCAGCAAGTGGCCGAAGTGCGTCAGATTACATGGAGGGTAAATGGCAGTCTTGAAAAGACTGCCACCTTCGTCCTGACGTTTGACACTCCAGTGTTGCCCAAGTGTATTAAAGCCGGATACATTAATCTGAACGTCCGTCCGTATGTTCCAGACCCAGTGCACTGCTTCCAGTGCCAGAGGTTCGGACATACGAGGGTGTCATGCAAGGGCAACCCCACCTGTGGTAGATGCGGCAAGGGGGCACATGAGCCTGGTGTCAATTGCACGCTCCCACAGGTGTGCGTCAACTGCTCTGGGTCGCACCCTGCCTGGAGTAGGGAGTGTCAAGTGTATCTTGAAGAGCGCAAGATACAGGAGTTGAAGGCCAAAGAGCGGATACCTTATATAGAGGCAAAGAAGAAGGGGAAATTGCTCACTGCTCCAATATTTGGAACAAGCTTTGCCAAGACGGTCTCGATTCCCTTCAGGAAAGAAAGTGTTGCTACACAGACATCCTTTGCAGACATGGGCACAAGCACTATGTGCTCATGTCAATGCAAGTGTGGTGCAAAATCCATGAAGGTAATAACACCCAAGACCGTGGATGTCACAAGCAACACATCTGCCACCTCGACCAGTTCAGCAGCAGAAACCAAGTCACCACCAGCAATCAGGTTAACAGCACCTCCTATTCTACCGCGAACTATTGAGATGGTAGTGATACCATTTGCTACCGGTGGAAATAGAGGTGACCAAAAGATCAGGGGTCCAAAGTTTAGACAAACTGATCTGACCCAGTTCGTAAAGTCCGCTTCTGCGTCTTCTCCCAGACTGCCTAGCAGTAGGGAGAGTAAGGGGAAGAGGCAGAGGAAGAAGAAAAAAAAGAATGGGGAGGAATCTGACGAGTCCTCAGGGTCGGAGATGTCTGTCTCTGCTTCCGGGCAGGATGAAACTGAGATGCTGGTGGACGACTCTGGTCCCATTCCTCAGCAGGAAGTGACCGAAGACCTACCCAAACCAGGGCGGGTGAGGTTAAATAGGTAAGGATGGCTCCCATATTTCAGTGGAATGTCAACGGTTTTACAGCTCACAAAGAGGAGTTACACCTCTTAGCACGGTCTGATCCTTTGTGTCTCTGCCTACAAGAGACACATTTCAGACCAACACACCAACCTGTGCTAAGAGGATATGACATGTACCGTAAGGACGCTACCGAGGGTGATCGAGCGAAGGGTGGAGTGGCTGTGTTTGTCCGAAACACTATTCACTCTGAACCTGTAGCTCTCACCTCTGATTTACAAGCAGTGGCAGTAAGGATTCATGGTCCCATCCAACTGACAGTATGCTCTATTTATCTACCACCCAACATGCCCGTCAGTTATGATGACCTGCTTAACATCTTGCGGCAGCTTACTCAACCATTCCTCCTCCTAGGAGATTTTAACGCACAAAGTGCGCTGTGGGGTTCAAACGCCTGTTGCCCCAGAGGCCGAATGGTTGGTAGATTGATAGAGCAAGAAGAAATATGTGTCCTCAATACTGGTGCAATGACACATTTTACCACTGCTTCCAGATCGTCCTCTGCCATTGACCTTTCATTGTGCTCCCCCCTCAATCGCGGACTCCGTGCATTGGGAGGTGGATCGTGACTTTCATGGAAGCGACCACTTCCCAATATGGATGCACGTAGAGTTTCAACGTGGAGGAGGCAATAACCAAAGCAAATGGAACGTCAGCAAAGCCGACTGGCAACTCTACCACCGCTCCATCACTCTTAAAGAGTATAACAACCTTGAGGAGAGGGTGAATCACTTTACCGAAGTGATTTACCAGGCAGCTGACGTTTCCATGCCGAAAAACTCCAGAACGCTGCGTAGGACGCCCGTCCCCTGGTGGAACGATGAATGTCGTTCCTCCACTCAGGGTCGTAGACGGGCGTTGAGTCGATTTAGGTTGCAGCCAACTCCCGGCAACCTGGCAGCGTTCCATATTGCAAGAGCAAAGGCGCGTCGTGTTATTAAGAAGAGCAAGAAACGGTCATGGCAGGTCTTTGTGAGCAGAATCAATCGTTCCACATCATCATCAAAAGTATGGGAGTCAATCCGCCGAATATCTGGAAGGTACTCCCGACCACCAGTATCTGGATTACTGGATCAAGGATGTGTAGTTACCGACGAACGAAGCATAGCCCAGTTGATGGTGGAGAATTTCGCCACCATTACTTCGCCTACCATTTTGGACCTCCACGTCCAGTAGAGAAGAATTGCTGCCGAAAGGCACTCGCTATGCTTTGATTCGTCGGACACAGAGGCATATAACAGCCCGTTCTCTTTTTGGGAGTTGTAGTCGGCACTAAACGGTGCCAATGATATCGCTCCAGGGCCTGACATGATCCAGTACCAGAAGCTGAGGCATCTTAGTAACGATGCTAAAGAGTACCTTCTGGATATTTTTAATGATATCTGGACCTGAGGACACTTCCCCGACTTCTGGAAAGAAGCAACATTAATTCCCATTTTAAAACCTGGGAAAGACAAATTGTTGCCAGGTAGTTATCGTAGTATAGGCCCTGACAAGCTGCGTGGGGAAGACACTGGAGAGGATGGTGAATCGCCGCCTCGTCTGGTGTCTGGAATCCCGTAATCTGCTGAGCTGCTTTCAGTGTGGATTTAGGAAGTTCCGTTCCACCTTGGACAACCTGATCCTGTTGGAGGCGGCAATACAGGATGCTTTTGTACGCAGCCAACACCTTGTGTGTGTATTTTTCGATATCGAAAAGGCCTACGATACTACCTGGCGGCATGTAATTTTAAAACAGTTACATGAATGGGGTTTTAGGGGAAACCTACTCCGTTTTTTTAAATCATTTTTATCTGGTCGTTGCTTCCGATACCGAGTCGGTAGTGAAGTGTCTGATCTTTTCATTCAGAAAACGGTGTCCCTCAGGGGTCAGTTTAAGTGTTACGCTTTTCGCCATTGCTTAATAGCATTGCAGCCATTATAAGGAGTCCCATACGGTACTCCTTAAATGTGGACGATTTTTTAATTTTTATTGCATCGTCCAGCCTGAGAAGTGCGGAGTGGCAGCTGCAACTCGTGCTGAACAGGCTGGATCAATGGTCAGTGCACACCGGTTTTCGTTTCTCTGCTGAGAAAACACAGTGTGTACTTTTTACTCGTAGCAGAAGTCTTTTAGCAGAGCCCCATCTTACCCTGAGGAACACCGTTTTACATTTTACAGATACTGTTCAATTTCTGGGCCTCATTCTAGACACAAGGCTCAGTTGGCTGCCACATCTTAAAGATGTAAAAGCCATAGCCTTGAAAGCTTTAAACGTTTTAAAATGTCTCTGTGGCAGGTCGTGGGGCGCCGACCCCTCCTGCCTGCTACAGTTTTATCGAGCCTTTGTACGGTCACGCTTGGAATACGGGTGCATTGTATATGGTTCAGCACGGGACAGCTATCTTCGGATATTGGATAGTGTCCACCATGCAGGAATTCAGCTCGCCACGGGTGCCTATCGCACTACCCCAATACCCAGCATTTGTGCTGAGTCTGGCGAGCCGCTTCTTTCCATCCGGCGGCATCTCCTCATGGTGCGACACTACGTACATATTGCCACAACTCCTGGCAGTCCCGAGCATGACATAGTAATGACACCTAACTTCGAACGGCTATATGCTAATCGCCGCAGAGCGACCAAACCCTTTAGCCACCATGCAAAGGACAGTTTGAATTACCCTCATTTTATCACCAGGGTTGGAGTAAATCGCCTCCCTGGCTTTTAAAGAGGCCCAGAACGATTTTAGAAATGTCTAGGTTCAACAAGCAGTCTACTGCTGACAGTGTTTTTACCAGTTTTTAGTGACTTTTTAAACCAGTATCAGGATTTTACCCCGGTGTATATGGATGGGTCTAAGCAGGCTAACAGAGTAGGCTCCCTCGAGCGACATATACATACTAGCTGGATGGCAGGTGCAGCATTTATACTGCCGAGTGCTACACCCTGCTAAAGTCGCTCCAGCATATGAAGGTAAGTCGTTGTATGAAATACATCATATGCTGTGATTCCCTCAGCTGTATTCAGGCATTAGTACACAGTACCCAGCAGACCGTTTCGTCTAGGACATCCAGGATGCCCTCCTTTCTCTTCAATCTCATGGAAAGGAGGTAATATTCTGCTGGGTACCAGGCCATGTGGGAATCAGGGGGAACGAGGCAGCTGATGAAGCTGCCAAGTTAGCCTGCAACAAGGTCAGAATTGATTTTGATCCGGTCCCAAAGTCTGACCTTGCCTCGGCGGTGAAAAATTTTGTTTCCGATGTTTGGCAGAGGCAGTGGCTGTAGGTAGAGCATAATAAGCTCCGGCCGGTCAAACCGACGGTCCAGCCGTGGAGCAGCTCCTTCCAGTGGCCGAGGAGGGATGAGGTTCTCCTTACTCGCCTCCGTATAGGGCACTGTCCTCTGACTCATGGTTACCTTCTCCGCCGAGAGGACCCTCCGGAATGTGATGCCTGTGGCGTACCTCTGACGGTACGCCACATTTTAACCGACTGTGTTTTATTTTTTGACTTAAGGGCAGACGTTGGCCTAGCTAACGAACTGTCCCTTATTTTAAGTAATGAAGCTAACAAAGTGGCTAAAGTTTTAAAATTCTGTGTACTGGGCTTTCTTATCCCAAAACTTTTGGGAAGACCGGCGTAATCTTTTTATGTGGATGAGTGGCCATTTTACAGCCACTCATCCATGTACATAGTTTTTGTTTTTGTTCTGTCTCGTTTTTATCCGTTTTGCTATCAGACGGGCTGTGAAGTTCATATTTTAATGGCCACTTTACAGCCAACATTTTAGCATTTGCCGTCTGTGTGGCCGACCCCTCTACAATCGGCAATACAGACGGTAAAACTTAAATTTTAAGCCACATTGCTAAGCCGGTCGTTGTTAGGGCACTAATGATCCCGCCGTCGACGCGCCCTTAAATCCCAACAACAACAACATGAGAGTTCTTAATAGACTCGTGCTTTTCATTATTAGTTACTTGATTCTCAAATTTCCTTTTGACTATAATTTTCTGTCCTTTGGTACTATATTGAACTTGAAAACCGATTGAAACTTATTCTGTGCTTCACCCTCCTATTATTCTCCTTTTACTGTTGGGTCTGCCCTTGTAGTGTATAACACTGTGGCCATTCATGTTGCTTATTCCAGAAGTACGAGAGTTTCTGGCACATGTACTGCAACTTTTCCTTTGGAGTCGCTGACTTGTAACTCTTGGTGGAATATGAGATATAAGTCTTTCTCGGCGTAACTTCGATATAAATTCTTCTCGGGTTTGCCGCCGAATCACATTTTCTAATGTCGAGCTTTCGGCGACTTCCACTGCCGCCATCATCAGGACTGTTGTATCTGAAGGAACAACAGTCGTGATGATGGCGGCAGTGGAAGTCGCCGAAAGCTCGACATTAGAAAATGTGATTCGGCGGCAAACCCGAGAAGAATTTATATCTTGGTGGAATGTTCACTCTCAGGCACACAAGTTTTTCTTGTCTAGTTTTTGTATGAACTTCGACATCACAATTATTACAGTCTCTGTGTTTTTCACATTCATATGTTTCTTATTTTCCATGATTACTGTTTCTTGAAAATTTTCTGCAAACACTTTACATGGTTAATGATAATTGTGATAGTGAAATTGCTGTTAGGGCCACAGTTAACACAGAAACACTAACACACCATAAAATATTTCTGCCACAACCCTCACTCCTGATTGAGGAAGGATAAAATACCTGGCTAAGTTTGCATTGATACCTGTTGTCAACTCCATCAAATGAATGGTTGTTGTTTGTGAATGTTACTTATGAATGGTGGTAGTGGCAATGACGAAAATAATATCATTGGAAATTTTAAGGGCTGGGAGGAAATGAATCAGAATGTTGGAAAAAATACTTAAGTTGTGAGAAAGTATCATAAAACATCTACAGTATAAATTAATTAAAATGAAGATGAACTAGTAACTATACTTGCAAATGACGGATTTAGCAGGCTGGGATGGTGAAGAGGAAAATAAGCATTATCTGAGACCAAGGACTGGGGGTGTTATGGTGTCAAGGATATGTTGGTGGGCCAAGTTCCCACTGTAGTGTTTGGATAGGAATATAGGTTCAGGGAATACTCTGATGCCTCTGATTGTAAAATAGTTATTGTGGTCATTTGAGTTGTGAGGGCTGCCATGAGCAGCAACTGGGTCGTATAGTTTCGTAGAAGTAAACTATTCATCTCTGACCATTCATTCTGATGGGCAACTGGTTCGTGGTGAGACTGATGTAAGAACTTGGGCAGTGGAGTTAAATGAACTGGTGAATTGGTGGGTCATGGTACTGGAGGCATGGCTTATGCTGGGGTCAGTTTTGATGGTGGTAAGATTGTGATATGTTGTGGTATGTTTCATTAATATGGTCTTGTTGTAGGTCCAGCTTTATTTACTTTACAAGATACTCTTCAGTTTCGGCACTTGCTTTATTTCTTTCATCCCCGCGTGGGCCCGGCATGCAAGTGCCTTGTGAGTGCTAAACTTTTGTGACACTGTAAACTCCTTGCTTGCTTCAGTGACCACTGTATGGTGTAATATGGGTTTTGAATCCTAGATCTCGGATCTCCAAGGCACACAACATTCCACTGTCACAACATACAGTGGATTGTTGTGTGTCTTGGAGAGTGGGGATCTTGGTTTCAACACCCATATCGCTAGGGCAATACTAACCTCAACCCCATGGTATGACACATGCTGAGGAGGTTTGTGGGTAGTGAGGTCAACCACTCATTAGTGTGGAATGTCACCCCTGTTGTAATGGACTTGGTGGCATAACTTGACCCCTTTCCTCCATACTTGTAGGACCAAAATCCCTAACACAACAGAAACAAAGCACCTCGTGACTTGGGTGGACCACAAGAGTGTTCTGTCATCTGAAGCAGCAAGCAGAGGACTCGGATTGATAGTCCATCCTCTTCTGAATCTAAAGATAGCAACAGGAAATCTAGTGTCTTAGTCAATGCATTCATGACAACGGAAAAAAGGAAGAAACATTCAAGAAGGTTTCATCACCCTTTTAATATTTCTAAGCAACCACAGGGTCTGGTAGGATCCCTTATGTCTGTGAAGAAACTGAGGACTGGGACACTGCTGTTACAAACTTCTTACAGCAGGCAGTCTTCCCAACTTCTTAATGGTGAGAATTTCAGAGTTCACTGTGACATTTGAACTCCACTATTCTCCAATAAGTAGCAAAGGCATGACATCATGGATTTAGACACTAGGGAATTTATTAAGGAGTGGGAAGCACACAATGTAGTTGAGGTCCAACAGGTTACATGGCAATATTAGAAAGATTGACACCATCAAACTGACATTTGACACTCTGATGTAACCCAAGATCATCAAAGCAGTTTTCATCAACTTGAATGTATGCTTGTATGCTTCAGATATGATGCGCTGTTTTCAGAGCCAGAGATTCAAACCTATGATTGTATCCTGGAAGGGCAAGCCGACCTGTGGTAAGGGTGGTGTGTGGGCACTTGAGCCGGGTAACAGTTAAATACTTAAAAAAATGTGCATAAACTGCTCCAGCCTGGAGCAGGGAATGTGGCGTGTGTCTTGAAGGATGCAAGATACAAGGAATTGAAAACCACTGACCAAATACCTTGCAGTGAAGCTAAGAAGGGTATAAAGGCCCTTGCCCCACCTGTCTTCTCTCCTATCTTCTCCAAAATGGTTGCAACTCCCTTCAGTAAAGTAAGCATTGCCACTTAGACATTTGTTGCAGAAATGAGCATAAGCACAACATGCTTTCTTATGTCAATACAGATTTGGCGCAAAACCTGCTAAGGTCGTAACACCTAAAACTGTGGATTTCAGTAACGATACGTCTGCAACCCTGACCCCTTCAGCAGCAGATTGCAGGATTCAGCCACCAATGACTAAAGTAGCAACAACTCGAGAAACTTCAGCATCTGTAGCTGTAACATCAGGAACAATCACACTCGGCACAGAAAAACAAATGCAGGAAAAAAGCCATGAACCAAAGTTCAAACACATGGACCCAGTTAAATTTGTAAAGTCCCTATCACCACCTAGTGGTAGAGGAAAGAAAGGAAAAAGCCGGTTAAAAATAAAACCCATGGGCCTGTGAGTCTTTCTCAGAGTTTGAGATGTCTCTCACATTATTGGAATCTGAGGATACAGAAATGCTAGTGTATGAACCTGGTCTGTTTTTCAGCAGACAGTGATTGAGGACCACCCAAACTTGGGAGAGTTAAATTAAACAAGTAGGGTGGCTCCCATTGTTCATTGGAACTTAAATGGCTTTCAGGCTCACAAAGAGGAAGTACAACTCTTAGCATAGTTTAATCGTTTATGTCTGTGTCTCCAGGAAACAAATTTTAGACGTACACATTAGCCAGAGCTAAGAGCGTTCGACCAAAATAGGATGGATGATATTGAGTGTTATCAAGTGTTGGGGGAGTGGCTGTGTTTGTTTGAAACACCGTTCACTCTGAACATGCTGCTCTCTTTTATCTTTCACTGGTAATAACACTGAGATTACAAGGTCTCATCCAACTGACTATATTCTTGTCTACTTACCACAACGTATGCTCATTGTTTGCAAAGATTGGCAGACATTTTGCGACAACTTACTTGACCATTTCTCCTATTGGGAGATGTCAGTGCCCCCAGTGCATTGTGGGATTCAACAGCAGATTGCCCCGATTCCGAAAACTTTGCAGATATATCTAGGGTCATACCCACAAGAAGTGATAACAAACTGAAATGGATCAGGCTAACTTTATTACCTTTAGATACAGTTTTCAGTAAGAAGTACACCCACATTTAGCACCTATACATTCATGGATCCTTGCCGCCATTGAATCAGTGAGTGTTTGAATGTCTTCTTGGGTTATGTATCTATGCCTCATGCCTTGTGCAGTCAGTTGTACACAGTTTGCGCTGGGTGACCACGTGATGTAATCGTCTACCCCTGGCATCCTAGACACACTCTATTGGGGGTCCAAATAGTGATCGTAGCCTGGTGCTATTCATTAGCGTGTTGGAAGATACAATTTGGATGGTGGTCATAAAGAATATCACAATAGTGGTGGGCTATCATTGCGACTTCAACAACAACCAACTCAGTTCTGCTGTTGAAACTGATTGTCCCCAAACCATGAACCAGTGGATGGGCCTTTGTGACATTCTGAAATCACAGCAGGGTAAACCATTTTTCCATTACACCTGCATACATGTTGTTGATTATCACTTTGCCACAGACAGAATCAAGACTCATCTCTAAACACAAATATATGCCATTCATGTGTCCATTTGATTTTTTAATTGCACCAGGTTAGACAATGCTTGCAATGAAATCAGGTTAAAGAAACACATTGCATAGGGTCCCAGAGTGTAACCCAGCTTTCAAACAATAGGTTTACAATTGTCCAGAGTGTGACTCTCTATAACCACTGCTTGAGTCGGGTCTACAGTCACCTGTCTGCAGTTTGCGCTGGGTGACCACGTGATAACCCACCCACACAATTTGATATGTGCTGTTGTCCTTCTGTATGGATCTGTGCCTGTTCTAGTAGTACTAGAGCCTTCCTTCATCCACTGTGTAACATATCTGCATACTGGACATTGCGCTACAACATGATGCACCCTTTCAAACACGCCCCCCGCAGGGGCCTGGTACGCAAGTGCCAGGTACGGGTTTGGCGAACCCGCGGTGCCCGAGCTGGAAACTTGTGAGCGCCGCAAGTTTCCCACACCGTAAACTCCTACCATGCTTCAACGACCACCGTAGGGCGTGGCGGTGGAACGTTGTGTGCCTAGGAGTACGGGGATCTTGGCTTCACCGCCCGGATCGCGAGGACGGTACAAACCTCTATAAAAAACCCCTCAACCTCAAGGTCGGACACGTGCCGAGGAGGCGGATGAGTGGTGAGGCAAACCACCCGCTAACGTGCAACCTCAGGGGCACCTGCGCACCCCTGTTGTATAAGCACTTCTTTTTTAAATTGGTTATACTCGTGGGACCAAAAACGAAGCCTCACATAACCAAAAAACCCTGCGGTTCGGGTGTGCCGCAGATTAATAAAAATACACCCAGCTCAAAGAAGCGGGCAAGGGCTGATAGCCCCCCTTCTGAAGTGGAACAGAGTAACGGAAAGGGTTTTCTTATTGACAACGCCTTTGTATTAATGACAAGAACGGAGGGATCCTTTGAAAAGGTCTCTCCGTTCTATATACAGAAAGGATTAGAGGGAATAGCTGGAACCCTCAAAACCGTGAAAAAGCTGAGGAACGGGACACTGCTGTTAGAGACATCTAACTACAAGCAGGCTGTCCTACTCCTTAAGTGTGAGAAGCTCGGGGAGTTCGCAGTAAAATGCGAACTCCATAAAACGCTCAACTCTAGCAAGGGAGTGATCACTTGCCGTGATCTAATTGATATAGCGTCCGAGGAACTCCTTAAGGAGTGGAAATCAGAAAATGTGATCGAGATTCGTCAGATCTCACGAAGGGTTAACGGCAGTCTTGAGAAGACTGCCACCTTCGTCCTGACGTTCGACACTCCGACGTTGCCGAAGTCCATAAAAGCCGGATATCTTAACCTAAACATTCGCCCGTATGTCCCGGACCCAATGCGCTGCTTTAAGTGCCAGAGGTTCGGGCATACGACGTTGAATTGCAAAGGCAACCCCACCTGTGGGAAATGCGGAAAGTCGGCACATGAGCAGGGTGTAAACTGCACCCTCCCACAGGTGTGCGTCAACTGCTCCGGGCCACATCCAGCCTGGAGCAGGGAGTGTCGGGTGTACCTTGAAGAAAAGAAGGTACAGGAGTTGAAAGCGAAGGAACGATTATCCTATGGCGAGGCGAAGAAACGGTATAAGGCGCTTGCGCCACCGGTCTTCGCCACAAGCTTTGCCAAAACGCTGTCAACTCCCGTCAGGAAAGAAAGTGTAGCGACGCAGACGTCCGTCGTAGACGCCGGCACGAGCACGATGTGTTCGTGCGAGTGCAAATGTGGTGCAAAACCCATTAAGGTCCTAACACCAAGGACCACGGGCGTCGGCAGCTTCACTTCTGTAAACTCGATCACATTGACAGCAGGTTCAGCAAGTCCACCAGCAAAGGCACAGCCATCCGCTACAGCAATCGGTCACTCTGCATTAGCAGATGCGGCCCCTGTTGCAGAAACAGCAACTGTAAGGGAAGCAGTAACGGCAACGCCATCTGCCAGTAGCGGATGGCAAACAGTACAGAAGATCAGGGGTCATAAATTCAAGCTCACGGACCCCACAATGTTTGTGAAATCCCCCCCGACTTCTCCTCCCAGATCTCCCTCTGGAAAGGAGAAGAAGGGGAACAGGCCTCGGCGGAAGAAAAGTCCGCGAGACTCCGAGGCCTCACAACGAAAATCGTCTTCGGACACCGAAGACGATATAATGCTGGTGGACGAACCTTGTTCCGTTCCTCAGCTAACAGAGAAGGAAGACCCACCCGATCCGGGGGGGGTGGTGATTTTAAAAAGGTAGAATGGCTCCCATACTTCAATGGAACGTAAACGGCTTTCAGGCTCACAAAGAGGAAGTCCAGCTCTTAGCACGGTCTAATCCGTTGTGTCTCTGTCTCCAGGAGACACACTTTAGACCACAACATCAGCCAGTGCTAAGAGGTTATGACATATTCCGAAAGGACGATACCGAGGGTGATCGAGCGAAGGGCGGAGTGGCCGTGTTTGTCCGAAACACTGTCCACTCCGAACCCATTGCTCTCACCTCTCATCTACAAGCAGTAGCGGTGAAAATACACGGTCCAATCCAACTGACCGTATGCTCTGTCTATCTGCCACCCAGTGTGACAGTCGGCTACGACGACCTGGTTGGCATTATACGACAACTCACTCGGCCCTTTCTCCTTTTAGGAGATTTCAATGCACACAGTGCGTTGTGGGGTTCCACCACCGATTGCCCCAGGGGCCGAGTAGTTGGTAGATTGATAGAGCAGGAGGAAATTTGTATCCTGAATACAGGGCAAATGACTCATTTCACCGCTGCTACCGGTACGTCTTCTGCCATTGACCTTTCCTTGTGTTCCCCCTCAATTGCGGACTCCGTGCAGTGGGAAGTGGATCGCGACCTACATGGTAGCGACCACTTCCCTATTTGGATGCACGTCGAGTGTGAGCGTGGAGGAGGTAATAACCGACGTAAATGGAACGTCAGTTGTGCAGATTGGCAGCTCTACTGCCGTGCTGTACAACTGCAACCCTGTGGCAGTATACAGGACAAGGTGAATCACTTGACAAAAGTGATTCACCGTGCAGCTGACGTTTCCATGCCGAAGAGCTCCGGAACGCTGCGAAGGACGCCCGTCCCCTGGTGGAACGATGAATGTCGTTCCGCCATCCAGGGTCGCCGACGGGCGTTGCGTCGTTTTAGGTTGTGCCCAACATCTGACAACCTAGCAGCGTTCCGTATTGCCAGAGCTAAGGCGCGTCGAGTTATTAAGGAGAGCAAGAAGAGGTCATGGCAGAACTTTGTGAGCAATATAAATCGTTCCACGCCTTCGTCGAAAGTATGGGAGTCCATTCGCCGTATATCTGGAAGGTACTCCCGCCCACCAGTATCTGGGTTACTGGATCACGGACGGATAATTACTGACGAACGGAGCATAGCGCAGCTGATGGCGGAGAACTTCGCCGCCATCACTTCGTCCGCTAACTTTGATCCTCGGTTTCAGCGACGAAGAGTCGCTGCCGAGAGGCGCCCGCTGTGCTTCGATTCGTCTAATACAGAGGCCTACAACTGCCCATTTACATCATGGGAGCTGGAGTCAGCGTTGAATAGCGCTAACGACACTGCTCCAGGGCCCGATCTGATCCAGTACCAGATGCTGAGGCATCTCAGTAGGGATGCTAAAAAGTACCTTCTAGATATTTTTAACGATATTTGGACCGGAGGACACTTCCCCGACTCGTGGAAAGAAGCAACATTAATTCCGATTTTAAAACCTGGCAAAGACAAATTGTTGCCAGGTAGTTATCGTAGTATTGCCTTGACTAGCTGCGTGGGGAAGACACTGGAGAGGATGGTTAATCGCCGCCTCGTCTGGTGTCTCGAATCCCGTAATCTGCTGAGTCGCTTTCAGTGTGGATTCAGGAAGTTCCGTTCCACCTTGGACAACCTGATCCTCCTGGAGGCGGCAATACAGGATGCGTTCATCCGCAGCCAACACCTTGTGGGTGTTTTTTTCGACCTTGAAAAGGCCTACGATACTACCTGGCGGCATGTGATTTTAAAACAGTTACATGAATGGGGTTTTAGGGGAAACCTACCCCGTTTTTTAAAATCATTTTTATCTGGTCGTTGCTTCCGGTACCGAGTCGGTGGTGAAGTGTCTGATATTTTTATTCAGGAAAACGGTGTACCTCAGGGGTCAGTTTTAAGCGTTACACTTTTTGCCATTGCTATTAACAGCATAGCAGCCATTATAAGGAGTCCCCTACGGTACTCCTTATATGTGGACGACTTTTTAATTTTTATTGTATCGTCCAGCCTGAGAAGCGCTGAGCGGCAGTTGCAGCTCGCGTTGAACAGGCTGGACGAATGGTCAGTGCACACCGGTTTTCGTTTCTCCGCAGAGAAAACCCGGTGTGTACTTTTTACTCGTAGCAGAAGTCTTTTACCAGAGCCTCACCTTACCCTGAGGAACACCGTTTTAAGTTTTACTGAAACAGTTCGGTTTCTGGGCCTCATTTTAGACAACAGATTAACCTGGCTACCACATCTCAAAGATGTGAAAGCCAGAGCCTCAAAAGCTCTAAATGTTTTAAAATGTCTGTGTGGCAGGTCATGGGGCGCTGACCGCTCCTGCCTGCTACAATTTTACAGAGCCTTTGTACGGTCGCGGCTGGAATACGGTTGTATCGTGTATGGTTCGGCACGGGACAGCTATCTCCGTATACTAGATAGTGTCCACCATGCTGGAATTCGGCTCGCTACGGGTGCATATCGCACCAGCCCTATTGTCAGCATTTGTGCTGACTCGGGCGAGCCGCCGCTCTCCATCCGCCGGCAACTCCTCATGGTGCGACACTACCTTCATGTTGCCATAACACCTGGCAGTCCCGTGTACGACATAGTTCTACACCCCAACCACGAGCGGCTCTATACCAACCGGCATAGAGCCACTAAACCGTACAGCTACCGTACAAAGGCTATTTTAGAACAATATGGATTAGAGCTTCCATCTTTTTATCACCAGGGTTGGAGCAAATCTCCTCCCTGGCTTTTAAAGAGGCCCAGAATGATTTTAGACCTGTCACGGTACAGTAAGCTGTTTACCGCTGACAGGGTATTTATCAGTGTTTTTAGTGATGTTTTGAATCAGTTTCACGATTTTACCCCGGTGTATACGGATGGGTCTAAGCAGGCTGACGGAGTTGGCTGCTCCGTCGTGTTCCCTCGAGCGACTTACACATACAAACTTGATGGCAGGTGCAGCGTTTTTACTGCCGAGTGCTACGCCGTGCTAAAGTCGCTCCAGCATATGAAAGTAAATCGCGATAAGTGTTTCATCATATGCTGTGATTCCCTGAGCTGTATTCAGGCCATAGGTAATATGTACCCAGCAGACCGTCTAGTCCAGGACATCCAGGACGCCCTCCTCTCCCTCCAGTCCTGTGGGAAGGAGGTCGTATTCTGCTGGGTACCTGGCCATGTGGGAATCAGGGGGAACGAGGCAGCTGATGAAGCTGCCAAGTTAGCCTGCAACAAGGTCAGAATTGACTTTGATCCGGTCCCAAAGTCTGACCTTGCCTCGGCGGGGAAGAGATTGGTTTTCGATGTTTGGCAGAGGCAGTGGCTGGAGGTCGAGCATAATAAGCTCCGGCTGGTCAAACCGACCGTTCAGCCGTGGAGCAGCTCCTTCCAGCGGGCGAGGAGGGATGAGGTTCTCCTTACTCGCCTCCGTATAGGGCACTGTCCTCTGACGCACAGCTTTCTTCTCCGCCGGGAGGACCCTCCGGAATGTGATGCTTGTGGCGTACCTTTGACGGTACGCCACATTTTAACCGAATGTGTATTGTTTTTAGATCTAAGGGCAGACGTTGGATTAGCCAACGATCTGTCCCTTATTTTAAGCGATGAACGTGACAACGTGGCTAAGGTTTTAAAGTTTTGCTGCTTGGCCGGTCTTGTCCCAAAAATTTTGGGCAGATCGGCCTAGGTTCTAGATTAGATTGGTGGCCGTCTACAACCACCAATCCAAGTACTGTTTTTAATTGTGACACTGATTATATGGCTGGCCCTTTTACAGCCAGCCATCTAACTTGTTTTTAACCTGGTTGGCCCATTTACAGCCAACCAGTTAATGTATGTAATTTTATATTCTTGTCAGAGTTTTATATTTTATGTTGCCGTCTGTGTGGCCGACCTCTTTACAGTCGGCCAGGCAGACGGTATTTTAGTTAGTATGTTAGTATTTTATTGTGCTGTCTCTGTGGCCGACCCCTTTACAGTCGGCCACACAGACGGCAATTTCGCCACGTTGTCACGCCTGGTTCTTGTTAGGGCGCTAATGACCCCGCTGTCGACGCGCCCTAAAACAACAACAACAACAACAACATCAAACACGCCAATTCATCCACCTCTCTCACAGTTAGACATTTGATCAACAAGAATTTGTGGATAAAACATTGTCATGTTACACCACACTGTTCATCACTTATACCCTAAAAAACATAGCAATTTTGCATGATATATAGCCCATTAATTCTCATACTATTACATGTAAAACTTTCAACTTTCAATTTTTAACCATTTAATACTTTTCTTATAGGCATACTTGGGCCAAATTTCATTCATTTATCACAACTTAGTCTGGGTGTTGCACTTTTTAATTTCTGCCAGTGTATGTATCTACAACACCAGTCAAATGATTCACTTCACCACTGTTTTTGGTTCGTCCCCTGCCATTGATTTTACATTGTACTTCTTTAATTGTTGAATCTGTACTGTGGTAGGCAGATTGTGACCTTCATGGAAACAACCATTTCCTAATGTAGATGCACAAAGAGTCTGGACACGGACGAGGAAACAACTGACACAAGTGAAACATTAGCAAAGTCAATTGGCAGCTCTTCTGCCATTCACTTTTCCAGTACAATTGTGACATTGAGGAGAAGGTGAATCACTTCACTGAACTGATTCACCAGGCAGCTGATGTTTCCATCATGAAAAATTCAGGTATGCTGTGAAGAACACTTGTCCCCTGGTGGAACAAATAATACTGCTCCTCTATTCAGGGTCACATACAGGTGTTGCATCATTTTAGTTTGTGCATGGCAGCATTCCAAATTGCAAGCACTAAGGCTTGTCATATTATTAACCCTTTGACTGCTGTAGACGAGTTAACACATGGGGATTCTACTGCACCCAGGTGCTCTGGAGGTGTATACACGCGCCTCCTTGCTGCCCTGCCTGTGCTCTGGACGCGTTAAGACGTCGGAGCACTCGGGTCCCTGTGTGCTCTGGACGCGTTAACGCGCGAGCCACTTAGCGACCTGATTAGGTAGCCGTATTTCCACCCCAGCTGGTTAATTGCTTTCCAATGTTCGGCCCGTGAGTGTCTGCAGTTGCGATCTTATTTGTGTTGCTATTTTCATTTTAGTTTTTACTGAGAAAATGGATCGCCGTCGTTTTTGTACAAAGGAAGAAATCATTGAGATTTTTACTAGAAACAACAGTGAGAATGATCTCTTTGATATGGATGATAGTGAAGACCCTTCAACAGGATCTCGAAGTAATAGTCCTAAACCTTGTACATCTGCTAGTGGAAAACGACTGTCAGTCTCCACAAGAGGTAAACATTTTCAGTATCTGAAGCTTCATATAGTGAGAGCTGAATGTGTGGAAAAAGAGGACGCTTTAGTGGCAGCTTTGACTCGAAGAAAAGAGAATCTCGTCCTTTTGTGCATGCGTTAGACAATTCAGCTGCAGGACACAAATATGGATTAGGTCAAAATTCCAGCATTCTGTCATTTTTCGAAATATTTTTTAACATAAGATCTTATGAAATCTATTGCTGAAGAAACTTATAGATTTTATTTATATAGCAAGACAAATATGCCAGAATCAGTTCAATATAGATTTTCAAGTTTCAAGGGTTTACTGGGAGACATTTTCGAAATATTATTCACATTAAAAATTCAAAGGAGAGCATGCCAATGCGTAGATGCGCTGGATGTTCGAAACAGAAAGTGCGTCCAGAAACCAGGTACAAACACAGAACTGTACAGTAATACGCTGTGTTGTGCCATGTTTGGAGGCTTGTCACACGAAAAACATTTATTAACCGTAGTATTAGGGTCTTAATATACTGATTAATTAAAATATAATCCACCAGAAGGTTATGTTGAAGATGTTTGTTTATTTTCCAAAAAACAACAAGTCAGCGATATTTGTCACAAGCAAAGATACAATCCAGAGATACGGGCGCAGTCTTTGTCAGTTGCAAAGTGACTGTAAACTCAACTGTGAACTAACTGAAAAACTAAACTATAAACTGTATACTGTCAACTAACACTGTTCTTCTGCCAATTCGTTTATATAGTCTTTATCAAAATTTCTGGAATTCTTCAAAGGCATCAGCCCGATATTTCTCGAACATTAACAATTACTCAAACAATTAAACATATTAAAAACAATCGGAATTAATACAAAATCACTTAACATCATTACAAAATTATCAGAAATGGTAATTAGAGATACTTAATACAAAATTATTTACAGAAATCATTTTAAACTGTACAAACATGTCCTGTAGACATCATAACTTGCATTAATACATGGAATTACAAACATTTAAGAAATTCTCTTGCACAATTCGGTTCTTAAACATATTAAATGGACTTCAAATAATTTTCTTTCATAAAACAAAGTCTATATACACTGATTTACAAGAAATTGCAAAATAAACATACCAGATCACATTCAAGCAAACTTCAGCTCACTACAAATACTTCATACAGTACAATACTATTCAAAATTCAGCTATGAGGGCTGTTACAGTAGGTAACTACACTGTAACAATTACGTTATATTTATACGCCTCTAAAACTAAGTGCAATACAATTTTATATATATATATATATATATATAAAAACTTCGCCAGTATGGTCTACAGCCCAGAACCAAAAGAAGGATGGAAAATATATACAGAATTTGTGAAAGGTATTCAAACACTTAGCTTCGAAATTCTCTCTTGATGAATTACTGCGCTAACAAACTAAAATACGAAACACATTTCACTTGCTGTAATATCTATTTAACATATGAAGTACCTGTATGTTTGTCTACGCGGACATTCACTTTTAGAGGAGCATTAAATAGAAAAATCTTAGATGTCAGAGTAATTGCATTTATTTTGTATCTGGGGTTTCAAAACGTAAAGTGAAAACGGAAGGCCGTCACACACAACGCCTCAAAAATATTCAGCACAGAGCAGTCCGGGCTGCGTGCCGGACTCAGCAGGGCAGGTATCGGCCAATCGCTGTCTCTCAGCGCAGGTAGACGGCTTAGAGGATAACAAAGGAGCACACATCGAGAACTCTGCCGGGCAATACCTAGCAGTTAAGGAGAGCAAAAAAAAAAAAATCATGGTAGAACTTTGTGATCACCATTAACCATCCCACAATATTGTCAAAAGTTATTTGAATCTATCTACTGTACATCTGGAAGGTAAGCATTGCACAATTGATGTCATAGTCTTTCTCTACCATCTCTTGGTCTGCCACTTAAAACCCTCATGTCCATCAACAAAGAATTGCTGCTTAAATGGATGTTTCATGTAGAACACAGTGGTCTACAATAGTCTGATTAAATAATAGGAGCTGCAGTATGCCTTAACCTTGCCAAAGATGCTATCAGACCCAGTTCAGTACCACATGCTGAGGCATCTCAGCAAAGATGCTAAAGAGTATCTTCTAGATACTTTTACTAACTTGGAGACCATCAGACCTGTTCAGAACGGATTTCGATCCCCTGAGTATATGTTGAAGGGTATTTACTCCATATGTCTGTGTTACAATTATTTCTTCAAAATGAGCCCTAGATATCGAGAAATTAATGCACAAACATATGTGCATATCTTTTAAATATTATAATTTTAGTACATTGCCTAAGAGCTTTAGCATGGTGTATGCGGAAGGCGCTTGCTTCCCATTTTGCGAACCCGGGTTCAAATCCCCATTCTGCCAAATATTTTTATTTCTTTTTATATTGAGCATTGATTTTATTTCACTTAAAATTCATTTACGAATTTTCATCATGCGAAATAACTTTTAAATCAAAATATTACAGAATATACAGTCCCAACTTTTTTTTAGAAAATCATTATTTCATTGTTGATAAGTTTATTGTTTATGTGTGTGTGTGTTTTTTTAAATGAAACAGGTATATTTCATGTTCATCGTTTCTATACTTGTATCTCTACACTTAATATCATAAAGTAAATATATTACAGCCAGAAGGTCGGGGTTTTCCCCCCTACCACAGTTATACTTATTTCTGTGCAGTGGTGGTAACATGTAAATGTTTGAAAATAACATAATGTCTGTTATTTCGCATAATAAAAATTCGTAAATGAATCTTAAATGAAACAAAACCAATGCTCAACGATTGATTACTGCATATAAAAAAAGAAATAAAACTATTTGGCAGTATGGGGATTTGAACCCGGGTTCGCAAAATGGAAAGCAAGCGCCTTACCGTGTACACCACGCTGAAGCTCTTAAGCAACGTTCTAAAATTGTAATATTTAAAAAATATGTACATATGTTTGCACGTTAATTTCTCGATATCTAGGGCTCATTTTGAAGAAATAATTGTAACACAGCTATATGGAGTAAATACCCTTCAACATATACTCGGGGGATCGAAATCTGTTCTGAACAGATCTGATGGTTCCCAAGTAAGATATTTTTACTTACATCTGGACTGAAGGATACTTCCACTACTCCCGAGAAGAAGCAATGGTTATTCCTCATTTAAAACTAGGAATAGACCTAATGTTGCTAGGTTGCTACCATAACATAGCAGTAGCTGTAGTGGATGGTAAACTGCTGCCTAGTATCGTGTTTCAGCTCCTAAAATCTGCTGAGCGGCTTTCAGTATGAATTCAGGAAGTTCTGTTCCACTTTAGACAACTTGATCCTGCTGGAAGAGGTGATACAGCATGCATTCATCAGCATCTTGAGGGTGTGTTCACTGACATAGACAAGGTGTACGATACTACCTGGCTATATTGAATTTTAAAGCAGTTGTAGATGGGGATTTTAGAGAAAATCTGTCCACCCCCTCCTTTTTTTGCAATCATGTTTTATCACGGTTTTGTATCAGGTACCGAGTTGGCTGTGAAATATTAAAATCTTTTTATCCAGGAAAATGGTGTTCCCCAGGGGTATGTTTTAAGTGCAACACTTTTTGCTGCTGCTATCAACAGCATTTGGTGCTAATAAGAAACCCCATAAGGAACTCCTTATTTGTGGATAACTTTGCTATATTTTGGTCATGATCAAGCCTGACAGGTGCTGAGAGATAATTGAAACTCACACTAAACAGGATGGATAAATGAACATGTTTTTGAAAACTCTGTGTGTACTTTTTAGCCGTACTCATATTCTATTTAGCAGAACTTTTTCTTACCTTGAGGAAAACCATTTTAAGTTTTAAAGAAACTGTTCATTTTCTGGGTCTCATATTTGATGGCAGACTTAGCTGCCATCCATATCTCAAAGGTATTAAAGCCAGACCTCTAGAGGCTCTGAATGTTTTGAGGTGTATGTGTGGTAAATAATCCAGGACATGCAGGATACCATATGATCCTCCTGATCTTGTGGAAAGGAGGTGTATTTTTGCTATCTACCTTGCCATTTGGGATTCAGGAGAAATGAGGCAGCAGATAAAGCTGCCAATTGACTATGATCCAGTCCCAAAGTCCTTGCCTTGGTTTCGAAGAGAAATATTTTTGATTTATGGCAAAGGAAGTAGAGTGTAATAAGCCCCTGCTGGCCCAACTGACTGTTCAGCTGTGGATCAGCTCCTTCCATCAGGCGAGAAGGAACGTGGTTCTCCTTGCCTCCGCATAGGGCACTGTCCCTTGACATAATTTTCTTCTTTACTGGGAGGACCCACCCGAATGTGATGCTTGTGGCGTACCTTTGACGATGTGCCAAATTTTAATAAATTGTATATAATTTTTGGTCTTAAGGGCAGATGTTGTCCTACACAATGATCTGTCCCTTATTTTAAACAATGTGCCATAGGTTTTAAAATTTTGTGTACTGGCTGGTTTTGTCCAGAAAATTTTTGGCAGCACATATTAGTTTTTATTATTTATGGGTGTCCTTTTTACAGCCACCCATCCATGGAAATGGTTATTGATTGATTTAAATATTAAAAAGGCTTATGTTTTTAAACCTGTTTGGTTTTTTTACAGCACCCAGACGTAGTTAGTTTTTGGTTTTAGTGGCCCTTTTACAGCCAACATTTTAGTATTTTATTTTGCTGTCTTTTTGTCTGACCTCTTTACAGTCAGCCATGCAGGCAATAATTTCATAATTATTGAGTCCCATTGTTAATCCAGTTGTTATGGTGTTAATGATCTCATTACAGACATTTTTTCAGTTTGTTGTTCTTGATGCTTGTGATTTTGCTCAGCATATTTCTGTGACTTTCTCTTTCAAAAATTTGATCCTGGGTTAGCTGTTACAATATTTTGTAAAATTTTGTGTCGAATATTCTCTTCACGTGAAGCAGTCTTTGTTGGAACCTCTCAAACCGGCTATGATTTAGCTTTGTCATATTGTGTTCTCTGGTGTAGTCTCCATAGCATATTTCCACATCTACAATTTTCCAATTCAATAAGAAGCTTTTTTATGGCCCATGACTCTTTATTTAATATTTTGAGCCTTCAGAGGGTTGCACGTACTTTAACCTCTACTTTATTAAAGTCAAACATTTTGCTGTCATTCCATTTTTTGTTGCCATTTAACTAAAAGTAGCTTCTCAATGTCCATCTTTGGTGTTGCTTTGCCATTTACAGTTTCTGCTACCTTTTCTTGTTTTCCCCATCTGAACCGGCATCATGTATCCTTATTTCAGAGTCCAGCGACCAGATCCCAATGGTCATGGTTAATGCGTTTGTTGCCACAGTTCAATACACTCCTATAAACTTGTAATATTCTTGTTTGGAGATGTCTGACTCACTCCTATGGTTTTATTTTTCATAAACGAATTTTCCATATTCTTACTAAATATCACAAGACAAAATTCGATCAGTGTATAATATTATTAATTAGACTGGAACGGTGAATGTTTGCTAACCAATATTAAATATTTTATCCATAGCAGCTATTGCTTGTATTATTGCCTTCTCTCAAAACGATCTTCCTGAGTGTTTCAGTACACGCACACTGGGCTTCTGCAAATTGAATTAGGATTGTTCTTTATAATAGGGTTTTGAGACAGCTTACCCTTTAACAGTATAAATGTTGTCTTTAGAGTTAAACTGTTTCTACACCACTGACTAAGGTAGTTGAGTGCTATATTGCAGTAGTCTCAGTTTCTGCTCTAGAATTTTCTTCAACGAATAACGAAAAATCACAAGCAAAAATATTTAGATCCAGGAGTTCCTGGTAGTTTCATCACCTATTCCAGCTCTACATCCAAGAAAATGAAACCGCAACTAGAACTTTGTGGGCACCCTTTGGTCAGAGTATTAGTAATAGACCAGTTATGGCATATTAAGGAAGCAGTTATACCTTGGCAATAGTCTCTGAAGATAAAGAATTGCATCCGTGGACAAATCTCCTTACCAAAAAAAGGACAAATTTTGAGGTCATAGATTTTTCCCAAATTAAATGCCGTGAAGTATTGTTAAGACATACATTTCAAACATTAAAAAAAATGCTCTCATAGCTGTAAAAAATTTGACTCTGATTTATATCTCATGGCTAGAATGATGGAGTATGAAGTGGCCAACCAGATTTTAAATCTTCATGCAGATTCTTTTTCTTATTTTTTTTAGTGATGCAGTCACTAGAATATTATTTACATTTCAATAATCAATACTTTTTTACATTGGTATTAGTTTCCCTTGTTTTTTTTTTCCAAAGGTACTCAAATTTTCCTCAGAGGAAATAAAATTCATTCTTTCAAACCTTACATTGCTCCAAGTGTTTTGCAATATTCAATGAAAATATTTTAGAGGTCAAGTAAATACGTGATAGATGAGTAATTAGATTAAAATATTCAGAACAATTAAAATCCCATGGAAAATATGGTGAATTTGTATCAAAAATTGATGTAATAAAAATCTGTTACACAGTTTACCACTTTCTTTCATCTATGATTTTTTTCAGAACTGATGAAAAGTACTTACCCTTTCATCATTTCGGAGTATAGAAGTATTTTTTGTAATATACATGAGGTTTGTCTTGAATCATAGAATTTGTAAAGAAATAGTGTACATGAAGCACTAAGCTTCACCGTAAACGGACGAACGGTTTGTGCCTGTTTTTCATTCTAAATTGGTATATGTACACAATACAGACATATTTAAATATACAAAACCAATAAAAGACAGTGATTTTATTTTTTTGTTTGAAATTTAATTTAAGAACGTTTATTCAAGTGCTTTAACATATACAATATTTTTAGTCTTTCCATCTTTTGCAAGAACAAATAAATTTTCCGGCTGTCCCACTCGTGAGCATGCTACATATAATGCACCATGTGAGAAGCATGGGTTTTCCAGATTTAATCCGCAAACTTGAATCGATTGACCTTGTGCCTTGTTGATGGTAATTGAGAATGCAAGGCGAACAGGGAACTGCAGACACTTGAAATCAAATGGCATATCTGTGGGAATGATGGGAATACGTGGAATCAGCACATCTTCTCCTTTCGAGATGCTATTAAGAATTGTCGCCTCAATTACATTCGGTATCAGTTTTTTCACAGCGAGCCTGGTTCCGTTGCACAAAACTGGTGGATTAATGTTGCGTAAAAGAATTATTGGTGCACCAATTTTTAATGACAGTCTGTGCGGTGGCACAACAGAAAGATCCAACGAATTTAAAAACTCAACTGGATAATTTAAAATCTCGTCTGCATTCATGAGGCTGTCAATCTATTTGTAGGTGACAGAATTACCCGGAATTTATTCATTGATTACATAGTTGATTGTATTGACATCGATGTTTTTTGCTGCCAAAATAGCACGTTCACAAAGCCATTGGTGATTTTTATAATTAGTGGAAATTTCCGGGAAAACTTTTAGAATTAGTTGTTTGATGGGTGGAACAATGACACAGAAGTTCACTGGAAATGAAATGTGTTTTGTATTGGTGTCAATTGGTACTTCTCCATTACCGATTTCCAATAGTTGTTTTGAAAATATGGTTGACGCATTGCGCTGCAGATGTACGCGCATATTGACCTTTAATGTGAGTTTCTGCACATATTTCCAAAGATGCGATGCTTTGAGGCAAGCGTTGAGCTCATCGGCTGGTGTTGATTTTGGTATGACTGGTAGAGTCTGTCTGAAATCACCTGCTAATAAAATGAGAGCTCCACCGAATGGGTTTGCATTTGCTCGTAGATCTTTAAGAGTTCGGTCAAGCGCTTCAAGCGATTTCTTGTGGGCCATCGTGCACTCATCCCAGACAATCAGTTTACAAGTTTGGAGCACTTTCGCCATACCAGAACCTTTAGAAATATTGCATGATTGAGTTACGGCAAATTGCATGTTCAATGGCAATTTGAGCACCGAATGCGCTGTTCGTCCACCATCCAATAAGGTAGCCGCAATACCTGATGAGGCAAGGGCCAAAGCAATTTCATTTTGAGAGCGAATATGCGCTAGCAGCAAACTGATAAGGAACGTTTTTCCTGTACCACCAGGCGCATCCAGGAAGAACAGACCACCTCAACCATTGGCCACCGCATTTATGATTGTGTCGTAGACCAGTCTTTGATCTGCAACTAAGAGTGGTTTATTTGTTTCGACATATGCACGCAAGGCATCAGCACTGAATTGTTTTTCTCTCAATAAATCTCGATCAGGAAGGTCATACGCAGTACGTTGTGGTGCGACCATGCCAAGTTGAATGAGTGTTTTATTGTTGATGGTTAAGCATATCTCTTCGATTTCTATCAGAGCTTCATTGAAAATGTTGTCCGAAAATTGAATGGTGTAATCTTTGCTGGTGGTACGAATTCGGTGCAAAATGTCTTTGCTTAAGTCTTCTCTGAATTTTTCCCACAGGGTTTTAGGGCTGGATGGCGAACATGTGGTCAAAATGATAGCTAATAATGTTCGTATTTGTCGTGAATGACTACTGACACAGGCGTCCATCAGTGCAATTTCCCAGTGTTGGTCACTTTCCAGTAAATTAAGTTTTAGGCAAGCTTCTCTGTATGTGTGGCATTCTACGCCATCAACCATTCTCAAATTTGTGAACGAAGTTGGACCTTTGACATTAATAAGCAACATTCTCAGAAAGTAGCATTTGACATTATTTGGATGTACTGTGTAAATACGGCCCAATGTGTCAGACGAATACAGATTTTGGATAGCCTTCAACTCGCGTGCCTTGTTTACGCCGTTGGAATCTTTTCGATGTGGTATTCCATGTATAGTACTTTGGTACTTCTGCGTACAGTAATGTTTTAGCGAATACATCTTCTTCGCACAGGGCTAAAAAATGCTGTCAGTGTTGTGTGCGCTGGTGCAGCAGCAACATTTCGTGCATTCTCTTCCGTGAAATAGACTCTTTGTCCATTTTCTAAGTGAACACTGAGATGAACAACTGTAGGATGCCGACTGTGAATTGGGAAACTCAAAATTCGCCATACAGCCTCATTGCTGCTTATATATCGACCTGTCTGAAATTGAACCACTTCATCCAAGCGCGCGTCGGGATTGTCTACACTGAATACTGCCATATCGGAGCCCTTGTTAACATATTTGCATATGTACTTTATTGATTTGACAGAATTACAGTATTCCACGTTAATGTGCACTTTAAATGTTTTTGATAACAAAGGCGAATATGGCACAATCCATCTATTGTCGATTTCAACTTCAACAGGTTCTCATTCTGATAGTAGCCGTGCGACCTCCATCATTACGGTTTGCGTCGTCTGTATTGATGGATAACCGTCATCACCACAGCGAGTTTCACGAATAAATTGTCTGGGATACTTTTTTGTGCATCTGTTATCTGCCAATGCATGGGGATTGTTGGTTTGTAGCATCCACATGGTCCATGTACCATGTTTTTGATGACAATATCGAATAGTAATCTATCTTCTTCAGGATCTGGTATTTCTGCACAAATTACATCATCAATGGAAGCTGGATGTATTTTAGTTTTGAGCCATATGAGAATGTGTGCATGAGGAAGGCCTCTCTTCTGCCATTCAATGGAATACATCCAGCATCTGGTTTCACCATAAACGTGATGCTTCACAATCAGATCCAACAGTTTCGTGAGTTTCTGCTTGAAAATTCGTGCAGTTAAATCGTGTCGATCGGCTGGAGTTTGACCGGGAAGTAGAAGCTCTTTTATCTCGTCCCATGCTGGAATTGCATGTGAAAGTGATAAAAAAATCTGGATGTCCGTATGAACTGCACATATGTCATTGGCGTCTTGGGCATATTCATGCATGTGTCGTGGACTGCCAGTGAAGGTTGCTGGAAGTATGACCATTTTGCCAATGTCTCTGACGTTTCCGTCGTTAGCAATCGCATCTCGTAAATGAATGTACTCCTCCGAGCGCAACTACTTTTGATTAAGTCGAATGAAGAGAAGTACGCTCAGCTTCAATTTTAGCAGTACATGTCAACCACGTACTGGTGAAATAGTTGACGATATTGTAGAATAGTAATTTGTTCCGTTTTGAGGTATCATTATACAGGTACGAATAATAATTCATTGCTGATACTCTTTTATTAAGTTGTTCACCTGTAATAAGAAATAAAATGAATGATAAGATAAATGCAAATGTGAGTTAAGAACGTATGATTATTTCTTACATATATGGAGTATGTGCAAAATAAGAATAAATTTAATTACCTGTAGCTGGATTAGTTTGCATAATATTGAAGTGATATCCGTCCTGCCCCTCCCAAAAAATTATGGGATACTGTAATGCATCGTAAGAACGGTGTGTTTCCGCGACACGTACGATAGTGTTGTTTCGTCAGCTGAAGAATTATATCCCGCGAATCACGTTCTTCTCCAATCTATAACAATCAGCTACTTCATTGATGGTAGGTGCATTGTAACGTCTGGCATGCTGTCCGATTGGTGTTTTGTCGGCTCTTATATGGATTGCGTAGTTATCCGCCGGCAAGTTATCAATTGAAGTTTTGAACAATTTTATAAGGGCAGTTGTGTTGGTGCAGAAGAGTTTGCAAAGTTGATATAATATGCCGTTTGGTGCCTGGAATCATATTGCATCGCTGATCAACTTGCAAATCATCGTCACCCATGAAGTAATATTTGTACAAATTTATGTTCAGCATCGGGCACTAGGTAGAAGTGATCCTATGCGATGATATATTTGTCCTTGAATTTTGAAAGTTGGCAAATATTGGTCTTGGAATATTTTATCGGCTCCAAAGGATGTCATTTGAAAAGCCGAATTATATTTGCGAATAGTTTTGTAAAAAGTGCTTAGAATCGATAGAGTTTTCCAAAAGCAATGAGAACAGTGGTTCGGGCGGTGGACTGCAAAGTCGGAAGTCTAACTTTGCCATTCGCGCAGCACATTCCAGGTGTCTCATTGTTGAACTTCCGTGCACCGCAATGTCCACACAGGTTATCCATTTTACCTGAATTTGTACACTTGGATGTAGACTGTAATCATAGTTAACATTATACTGGAACACAGCAAGATTCAAGTCAAAATGCACGGTTCGTCGAGTTCGAGCAGCTCGTACACGTTCTGCTTCCACCCTTGCTGTTCGTTGCTCTTCCGATTCCAAGGCACGCGATCGAGCAGCTCGTACACGTCTGCTACCACTCTTGCAGTTCGTTGCTCTTCCGATTCCAAGGCACGCGACTGAGTAGCTCGTACACGTTTCGCTTCCAGTCTTCCTGTTCGTTGCCTCTTCCGATTCCAAGGCACGCGATCGAGCAGCTCGTACACGTTCTGCTACCACTCTTGCAGTTCGTTGCTCTTCAGATTCTGATGCACGCGACTGAGCAACTCGTAAACGATCTGCTTCGTTGCTTTCTTGTCGTTCCTTGCTTGTTTGAGATGCACGTAATCGCTTTTTGTTTCGTGCTCCGCTGGTAGATCTTCCAATCGATGTGCGCTTAGGAGGCATGATTATTTTGACAGATAATGCAACAACAACTGCGAACAAAACAACAGTATTCGTAACTAATGTATATAGTTTAACACTTGAACGTCTTGCTTCTGATTCCTCACTTGTTTGAGAAGCTATAGTTGAACTGATTCTGGTACACGCAATAGGCTATTTCATTAATTTCTGAAAACAATATCAGTTTATATAATCATGTTGAAGGAACCCGCAGAAAGTGCTTTCATTTAATTCCATTAGATATTTCTACAGAAAATTACAAACAAAAATACGCCATTTAAATTTGCCGCGAACAGGCTTTCACACAGCACACCAATGTATCCAAAGATGCAAGTCAAAGTTATCTGTTGAGAAGATAGCGCTAATCTATTTATGTTATTTTTTAAGAACGTATTTCTTAAAATAAACTTAGTTACAAATGGTGTGCAGTGCCAGAGTACAGAAATACGTCAATAAAGATAGGGACGCGTCATAAATGAAACGCCCTGTATATATTACGTAAAAACTGATTACAACTTGCTCGCAGAAATCATGATATAGCGGATAATTCAGTTGTTTCATTCTGTGAATACCACTTCGATGTAGTAAACATTTACTATTAATAACTTACAATGTAGACAAAATATTTAAATGATTGCATAATACTGCTGTTGTCAGTGGCAAGACGTAACATTTTCAAGCAATAATTCAATTCTAATACAGCCTGGACCAAATTTTTCAGGCAGAAATTAGGTTCTAACACAGCCAGTGCCAGCAAGGCATCGTTAAATATACTTGGAAAAGTATTTCTAACGTTGTCTAGCATTTAAATGCTGCAGTACTAAGACGCCAATTCCTTGAGGAACTGCGATCTCCAGTAATCCCCTACTAACTTAACCTAACTTAACATCATCATCAAAACATCGCAAATTACAATTTGATTATGAATTCTTGTATAACTCGACTAAATAAATCGAAAATAAAGAATATAATTTTTGATATCTCGCTTTGTTTTCGAGTTTTAGCATGTTAAAAATCAGTTATAGGTAGTCTATTACTCCATGTACTTTCGGTGACGTTTCTTCTGGCCCAGGCCGTATTTCAACCATAATAACATTCAATAGGAGAAAGTAAAACATGTATTGGTAATTTCCACCGCGAATATATAGTGGTATTGGGAATTTTTATTCAGGTCCAGGCCGGATCTCGCCCTAACCTCCTCACTTTTGCCATACAATATGTCGAGAACTAAGCTAGATATCAAGAAAATGTATCATTTGTTTTTGATTTGTCTCATCGAACTACATTATGGGGAAGGGGGTGGGTTTTTAAATATTTGTTTTTTGACAGGAACTATTTTCCACATCCTCTCGTAAATTCACCATAGCTTTGCCGTAATCGGACGAACGGTTTGCGGGTTTGTTTAAATTATGGGGTGTTATGCGGAAGAGGGGGTAATTAAGGTGGTGGAAAGAGAGGAGAGGGATTGGATTTTTGTGAAATTAATGTGTACAGTATTTCTCTCTCTTTTTTAAAGTATAAGTGTACAAATTCTTATCTAAATCGGATAAAAAATGTGGTTTGCCTAAATTATGGGGTGAAAACGTAATGGGGTTGGAAAGGGGGAGAGGGGATGAATATTCGAAAACCATACATAGGCAATATTTTTATGTTTGTTTTAAAGTATAAATGTACAAATTCCTATCTAAATCGGATAAAAAATGTGGGTTTGCCTAAATTATGGGGTGTTATGGGGAATAGGGGGTTACTTTTTTTAATTTCTTTTTCACAGGAACCTTCACAGACGCACACTTGAAAACTCTCCAAAGTTTCATTGCAATCTGATAAATGGAATAGGAATGCATAGAAGACGAACAAACCCACAAACAAACATTGATTTTTATAATAAGACTAACTGAGATTCACATGGATATTCTTCCCTAAACCATGCTGTCGGCTTGAAAACCACTGATGTTCCTCACTAACATTTCTGAAGTGGCTGTATACCAATCTCCATTAATTTACCTACCACTGATGCCAAACTAATTGGCCTGTAATTTTTTACTCTATTTGTCATCCCTCCTTTTTTGACCTGTACTACTATCGCACTTCTCCAGTCCTCTGGTAAACAGCAAATAATTCAATTTAAATATCGTTTCAAGATGAGGTACAGTATCACAGCCTACTATATTTTAGGCATTTGTAGTAATATTATCAATACCAACCCCTTTGTGCTTATTTTTTTTAGCTTTTTCAGTTCCTTTATGATATCCTCAGGAAGAATTTCAAATTTTTTAGTCTGCTCATTTCTAATTGTGTGGATAAGCTCGTTATTCGATTTACACCCTTCCACTCCTGAATCATAGTTCACATTGATCTCACTAAATCAGTTACTTAAAATCTCTGCCTTTTTCAAACCCTCAGTAAATTCTTCCCAATTCTTATCATAATTGTCTCATCACCCTCCTACCGAGCATGGTCTGTGAATGGTTAATTCTCTGGCTTGACATTTGGAAGGAAGGCAGTTCCAATCCCCGTCCAGTCATCCAGATTTGTGTTTTCCATGGTTTCCCCAAATCACTCCAGGCGAATGCCAGGATGCTTCCTTTCAAAAAGGCCATGGCAGAATTCCTTCCCATTCCGTGTCCCTAGTCCTTTCCCACCTCTAATAACCTTGATGTCAACAAGGCATAAAGCCGTAAGTAAAAAAATAAAAATAAAATAAAAAATACCCTCCCTTCCCTCCATTTTTCTAACATAGCAATAGAAATTTTTAGAAGCGTCCGTCAGTGGCTGCCCTGCACCGTAATATTCTTCATTAATCCATCTTTAACTACCTTCTTTGCTGTTATTGATTCATGTTTAGTTGTTTCAAGTACCTCCTTGCTGTATCCTAACTGTTATGTTCTCTTTCCGCCAATCGCTTTAATCACCTCACATCCCTATTGAGGTACTTAGGTTCTGTACTTCTCTTTATATTTTATGTTTTGGAATAAATATTCCTTCACCTTCTTTTACTCTCAGTTAACTGCGTTAGATAGTTTTGGGTAAAAAGAGAGACACAGGGAATCATACAATTTTGGTCGAAATATGAAAGTGCTCCAGGTTGACCACTATCAACCACCATATCTCCTACACCTCCTAGCTACCGACATCTAATTACCATAGTGCACGATGGGAGACTTGATGCTACTACCTCACACAAATACCAGTGATCTGCGCTATGTAATTGTAGCAGCAAAGTGAAATATACGGACACATGTCTTTGGTCAAAATACAAAAATGTCCTTAATCGACAGCTTTCAACCACCTTATCTCCTATACCCCCACAGTTACTGAAATTCTGGAAATGTTGTGCACGATTGGTGAATGTATGCTACTACCGCGCACGAACTCCAGTTGTCTGCGCTAGATAGTTATGGCTAAAAAGTGAGGGGCAATTACGTCTTTGGTCGAAATTTGAAAGCGCTCCAGGTCGACCACTATCAACCATCTCATCTCCCACACCCCCATAACTACCACCATCTAACCACCATAGTGCACGTTGGGAGACTTGATGCTACTACCACACACAAGCACCAGTGATCTGCGCTATGTAGTTGTGGCAGAAAAGTGAAATATACAGACACACATGTCTTTGGTCGACAACAGCTACCAAAATTCGGCCAGCGTTGTGCACGATCAGTGAATGTAAGCTACTACGACACACACATACAATGGATACTTTTGGTTAAAAAGTGATACTTGGGGACACACACGTCTCTGGTTGAAATGTGAAAATGCTTCATGTCGACCACTTCCAAGCACTATATTTCCAACTCCCCCATAGCTACCGACATACAACCACCATAGTGCAGAATGGGAGACTCGATTCTAATGCCACACACAAACACCAATGGTCTACGCTATGCAGTTGTGGCAGGAAAGAGAAGTACAGGGACACTCAAGTCTGTGGTCGATATATAAAAAAGCTCTACATCAACCACCTTTAACCGCCATATCTTCTACATCATCACAGCTAACAGCATTCGGCCAATGTTGTGTTTGATAGGAAACTCCGTGCTACTACCACATTCAAACACCAGTGATTTATACTAGATAGTGGCAGCTGAAAAGTGAAATGTAGGGAAACACACATCTACATACATCCACTTTCGTCAACCATGTCACGGGGGAAAGCGTCCCTATCATAGGATACACCACCTGTGAAACCACCAATGTAATTTACCAGTTAACATGCAACCACTGCCTGGCTCTTCATATATAGGTTTGACCACGAATCCACTCTCCATAAGAATGAATGGCCACCGACATATGGTGTTCATACAGAATCCAAAGCATCCAGTTACTGCCAATGCCATAACCCATGACTTGAATAATTTCAACTCTTGTTTCACAGTCCGTGCTATCAGAGTTCTTCCTAATAGCAGCAGTTTCTCTGAACTCAGAAGGTGGGAACTTGCGTACCAGTACAAACTTGGCACAAGGCAACCACCTGGTGTCAACTTGAGATAATACCCAGTCATTATTATTATTATTACTACATATGTTTAACCCTTTTTTTTCTCGAATCCCTGTCCGGGCATCCAGATTTGGGTTTTGCATGGTTTCCCAAATCACTCCAGGCAAATGCAGGGATGCTTCCTTCAAAAGTCCAAGGCCGAATTCCTTCCCATTCCTTGCCCCCATCCCTGCTCCCCATCCTTTCCCGTCTCTAAAGACCTCGCTGTTGAGAGACGTAAAACAGTTGGGGAAAAAAATAACCTTTTTTAATCCTCTCTCTTCCCCTACCTATATTGAACCACCACTTTAGTTTATAAAAAATTATCGTTTTTTTAATTTGTATTTGTATAGTATTTTATATTTTTTTCATATTTAGTTTTAATTATGTTTTGCTCTTCCCACCGACCAGAGATTAGTTTGGATATTTATCTATGCTTGCATATTAGCTCTGAATCACTGCCCTTCTACTTTTCCGCTTTTTGAATTTACTCCCACCATTTTCCCGATCTGCAGTCTTTCTGTGAGGCAGTCTCCAGCTGCACCCACCTCTCATAATGTTCTGTTGATGAAGGGTTCATCCCGAAAATTTCTTTATTATTTGTGTTTGTTTCTTTTCTGTGTGTTCACGCCCCACATGCATCATCTAAAGGTAAGTGGGGGGTTCATTTCCCTATCCTAATTTGATTCCTTTCCACTACTTAGTGTCTTGATTATATATATATATCATAATCTTGACTGTCAGCAAGGCAAATCACCATCGTGTGTATACTCTCACATGGTGGAACAACATGGCATGTAAAGGGCAGAATCAAGGTCCAAGTAACACACTGTTTATGCTTTTTGTCTCTATGTGAAATGCTGCTCTTACCCGTGGAAAGCATAATTCCTTCGTATTACCTTACTTGTAATTTCTAATAAACGTATTTTGTTTCCCATCAGACAAATTGTAATATATTTAGCTACTATGGAGTAGTAAGAAATGCCATGAGGTGATTTTTATATGGAAATGAAAGATAAACTATACGCATCACTTTCCAAAGTTGAAATGAGGAGGGCAGCATAAACAAAAAAATACCCACAACAAACGTATCTTGGTAGATACTTGCACAAGCTGTCACAAGTTTCTATTTTCTTGAAAAAAAAAAAAATATACGAGATACAATTTAGCAGAATCAAAGAATACTATTTCATCCTTTTCTTTTAAATTAGTTAATAATTAAGGATAAAGGGAGGAATCTCCACTTTCTGTAGTTGAAGGCAGGATGCCACAGAAACATTTGTATGAACTTCAAGAAATTTAATTTTTAGGTATATATATATCACTTGTAATATGCCCTGCTGTCATTACTATCCTGGCAGGATAAGTTTAATGTAATAAGCCTGGCATTACTCATTTACTGGCGACTTCGTACTACAATTCTTTGGATGGTTTTTGCCCTTAAACATTGTCTCTCAACCGTGTATATAGTAAGGAGGTAGCGATATAATTAACCATCAGCTCGAACATGAGGTGAGGTGAATACTTTTAATTAATAATTAATGGACTGATGAAAATTCACTATGATTGGCTTTAATGCCAAGCAGAACCATTAAACATAAACTCCGAAACCATGAATACCTAATGCCGCAGCATTCATCTTGTATCGTGTGCGCTTTGTATATCGTAAGCGATATACTTCCTCACCCTCACAGAGCACGATTTAAACTCTCACACTGGCCGTGCTAGCAGGCAAAAGACTAGTAACATGAAAATACCCAATGACATTACAATCATTACCAGTCTGTGAGAAATTACGTTATACATATTATTACATTTCATTAATATGATACATTAATCATAGCTTTAATAAAGAATAATAATTATTAAAACTATTTACTGTTCAGTTAGGGTGGTAGCTTATGCTAAACAATGGATGAAGAGTGGTTAAAAAAATCTTACCATGTTCATGTCATTTCTGCCTCGTCTTGACTACAATTATGTGTTAGATTCCTTTCTTTCTTCTTATTGATAATTGTATGATAGTTTTTGCATTTGTAAGCTTCTGCTTTCTTAGGCTGTGTGAAAAGTTTTGGAACCTATCCCTGTTTTGAATCTTTTTTTTTTTTTACCAGTATGAATATTCTTTTTTTTTTTAATCAGTATGAATATTCTTTTAATTCCTTCCAGAGATTTCGAAATTTTAAGGAGATCTCTTTGATTATATGTCCTAGTTTTAGTTTGAATATTTTAAAGCACGCTCTGCCCTTTAAAAGGTATTCCTTTTCCCCATTATTTTGTGCTATTTCCCTGATCCGCCATATATGCCATCATTTCTTTCTGTATTTCTTCACACTTTTTTCCTTTCATTTGTTGATCTCATTTCTGTGTTGTTTTTTGCTGTCATGAGTCTTTCGACTTGTTTGATTCAATCCTCCATCCCTTCCTATTTTGTGCTAACCTCTTCATCTCAACATACTCCTTACAACCTACAACTTCAGCAATCACTTCATATATCCTAATTTATGTCTTCCTCTACAATTCTTTCCTTCAATTGTTCTGACCACTAACAAATTAAAAAATCTTGCATGTTTTAAAATGTGATGCACCATCCTGTCTCTTCTTTCTGTCAGGCTCTTCCACAAACTTCCCCCAAACTTTCCCACACCTTTTGCAGAACATTATCTTAAGTTTTTCTAGTACCCAAAACAACAATTTTAAGATTTTTCCAACACTTTCCAAGTTCTTAAGAATTAGCATTTTCTCTACAAATATGATGTCTTTCGTACTCCAATATCAGAATGCATTGTTCTTTTAACGGTATCTAAACATTTATGAGAGAATAATTTGTGACTTTATTTATGAGTATAATAATAAAACAAAGAACGGTAGGAAAAGTAAACCATCACCTGCCAAAGTTGAAGCAGGAATGCTATAATACCACAAAAAAGAGAGATGAATGCACAATATCCCAAGTGAATTGAGGGCAAGACAAAATAATAATAATAATAATGGATGTGCAGAATTTATGATAAATTATAGCAAAAAATGATAAGATGATAATAACCATATAAAATAAAAATATTAATAATTCAGCTCCATGAGTGTACAAATAAAGTGATATATTCACGGTAAATGGGAATATGAAGGAAAATAAAAAGTATTAATTAGATATTGGGACCAGGTTGATGTCTGATGCTAGGGGTGTATTGGGTATGCTGCTTCCCATGTGGTGTTCAGAAGGGGTGGTTGATTTTGGGAAATATAATTGTGAATGATTTGTTGAGATTGTTGCAATTGTGGGGATTGGCATGGACAGCCATTGGATGATCCGGGTTATGGATGCAGGCCAATTGCTTCATCCTGACAGACAGCTAGTTGACCTGTGTGTGAAATAAGGGCAGTGAAGGTAAGTGAGTTGACATGTAGGATTTGTTATGATGCCAGTAAAACATCCAATAATGAGGAAGGCTGCTACATCAGTGGTAGAGTTGGAAAAGGTATCAGCACAATGGGTGAGTGGTAATGTTCAGGCCTGGCATGCAGGAGGATGCAGTTTCAAATCTATCTAGATTTCAATCTCCCATAATTTCCCGAAATCACTCCAGGGCGAATACCAGGATGGTTCCTTGAAGACCAAGCTGATATTGTGGCACTAGATCTTTCTAAGGTACTTGACAGAGTGAGCCAAAAAATGGTTTTAAATAAACTAAGATCTATTGGGTTGGATGAAAAAGTTGCTTGCTGGATAGAGGAATTCTTAAAAGCCAGTAAGCAAAATGTTAGAGTAGGTAATACATTATCAAAATAGGTGGAAGTAGAAATGGGAGTGCCACAGGGTAGTGTGTTGGGACCCTTGCTGTTCATTATTCTAATGAATGACTGTTGATAATTAAATGACGGGTATAACTATTCACATGCTGTTGTGTTTTTTGTACTTTATTTTTAACTGTGACAAATAATATGAGTATAAAGCTACGTGGTCTCATTTGGAACCCCCCTCCATCCACCCACATAGTTCCGTGTAGCTTTCCTGTGAACCCCTCCCCCTCCGTTAGACTGAGCCACATAGTTTATGCGATCTCCCTTTAGCCCAATGCAAAAAGAAAGGAGAAGCTAGTAGTGACTGGATCCATGCTAAGAGTTTTACACTGAGGTTAACTGGAGGGTAAGGTCTCATGATAGTTAGGAATGGTATGTAATGAAGGCCGGATGGTCTGCGAGGAGTCCAAAAAAGAATAATTTTTTGGAAAAGGTATGCTCATTCAGAAAAGGAATGTTTGAATTCATACAGATGAGATTTGGTTAATGGATTTGACACTGTGAGGCGACATCATTACAATCATAAAGCATGAGATAGTCTTTGGTTTTTACGGTGGTATTTAGGGTATGATTTGTAATCTGTATCATTAGAGACTTGTTTTTGTATGAAATTAGAGAGATTGTGTGAAATCACAGCTTATGACCCGTTAGATACATAAGAGGGTGTTATTAATTGGAAGAGATACATATATAAGGCTAGACCATTGGATGGGAATGGTAGCTCTGAAAAGGATGCAAATGTTTAAGTGAAGGTATTGCTATATCCATGCTTTTCAAAGGCAATTACAACCTCAAGGTAAGTGGTATGCTAGCAGAAGTAGGACCAGCTAAAGTTGAGGAATTGCATGTTGTTGAGGTAACTGAGAAACTTTTGGCGATGATTTGTGCTGCTGGCCCAGATCATAAATATGTCTTCTATCACATGATATCTTCTTGGTTTCAGACTGTAGCTATACCCTTTCTTCCTCTTCACTTCTCATGGTAAACCTGGTTAAATTTTCCATGAATCTGTTTTTTTCCCCTTATATTTAATAATATTTCACTATCATATATATTATTTCTATAAGGTATTTTTATGTCACAAGCCTGTATCTTCCTTCATAGTAAACCAAAATCAGTGAATGAGATTTCATTTTAAAGCTTATGGTCTCCACTTTAGTCACATCATATTTTAAGAAATGAAGTTTTCGGAATTCGACCTGTAGCATTACCGATACTACAATAACATCCTTGAGGTAGGCGTTCCATGCCACGGGCCAGTTAGTACTCTTAAGGAAGTTTCCATAACAACGGGACATACACAGAGACTAAGAGATTCCGTAGAGCAACAGCTAAGGAGAGCTTGTTAGGAAAAGTTCGATAATGTATTTAATGAATGTATTTAATTTAAAATAAAAGAGTGATTTTAATTGTGCAAAAAAGGGACTAACAAATTAATTATTTGATTAAGCTGCACAAAAGTTATCTTCCGAAATAATATAAACAGAATCACACTATAAATACAACACGGCGTATTTCTAATATAAATAAAATAAGCAACAGCATATTTTAAGAAATACGACATGGCGACCGTTCCAGGACTTGTTTTAAATAAGTAATATTTCAAGAAACAGCCAACTATTTAAGAAATACGACAGACCCTTAAAGGGCAAAAATGTCAATATTTCTAAACTACTGTTTTCTGTGTTATGAGTCCTTTATCTCCCTGGATACCTATCTGAAATCGTTTAATGAAGTATCATTTTAAAGATTAAGATCTCCGCTTTAGTGACGTCGTATATTAAGACAGATATTTTTCAGAATTTGATCCTTAGAGAGCAAAAGTATCAATATTTTTGCAATGCGTTTTTGTGTCACGAGCGATTTTCTCCCTTCATATCTAACTGATATAGATAAATGAAGTATCATATTAAATGCTGAGCTCTCCGCCAGGGTAACATTATATTTCAAGAAAGGAATCTTTCCTTTTTCGACCCTTAAAATGCAAAAATGTCAATTTTTCTAAAATGCATTTTTTGTATCTCGAGCCATTTACTCCCTGGATATCTAACCAAAATCGATAAATGAAGTGGGATTATGAAGAGTGATGTCTCAGCTATGTGACATCATATTTTAAGAAAGAATGTTTTTGGAATCGAACCTTTAAAGGGAAAAAGTATAAATTTTCCAATAACGAATTTTTGTATCACAAGCGATTTATCTCCCTTAATATCTAACTGATATAGGTAAATGAGGTAGAATATTAAAGAATAAGGTTTCCACCGTGGTAACATTATGTTTTAAGAAAGGAATTTTTCATAATTCGACCATTAAAGAGCAAAAAACTCAATTTTTCTAAAATGCGTTGTTTGTGTCTCGAGCAATTTATCTCCCTGGATATGTATCCAAAATCGATTAATCAAGTAAGATTATGAGGAACATTGTCTCAGCTTTGGTGACAGCATATTTTAGGAAAGAAGTTTTTGGAATTCAACCCTTATAGGGAAATACGTATGAATGGTTCTACAACCCATTTTTGTGTCATGAGCTATTTATCTCCCCTAATATCCAATCGATATAGATAAATGAGATATCATATTAAAGACTAAGGTCTCCACCATGGTAACATTATATTTTAAGAAAGTAATTTTTCATAATTCGAACCTTAAAGGGCAAAAATGTTAATTTTTCTAAAATGCTTTTTTTTGTATCTCGAGCCATTTGTATCCCTGGATATCTAACCAAAATTGATAAATCAAGTAAGATTATGAGGAGTAGTGTCTCAGCTTTGTGACATCAAATTTTAAGAAAGAATGTTTTAGAAATTCAACCCTTAAAGGGAAAAAGTAAAATTTTTTAATAATACATTTTTGTGTCACGAGCCATTTATCTCCCTTGATATATAACCGATATAGATAAATTACGTATCATATTAAAGATTAAGGTCTCCGCCATAGTCATATTATATTTTAAGAAAGAATTTTTCGTAATTCGACTCTTAAAGGACAAAAATGTCAATATTTCTGAAATGCTTTTTTTGTGTTTCAAGCCATTTATCTCCCTGGATTTCTAACCAAAATCGATAAATGAAGTAGGAGTATGAAGAGTAATGACTCAGCTTTGGTGACATCATATATTAAGAAAGAATGTTTTTGGAATTGGACCCTTAATGGGAAAAAGCTTTTTGAATATTTTTTTTTTTTTCTGTTACGTTAACACTGTCGTTTTGCTATACAATTCCAATGTAAACATTTTATTCGCACAGCAATAAATATTTCAGAGATGTTGATATGTTGTGTGCATCTTGTTAAGGTTGGTTTTATTCTGTTAAGGTCAGTGTCAGTTTGTCATAAATACAGAGTGTTTTTAATTTTCATGTTTTGTAATATGTTGTGAGTATTTTGCTGCGTACCTACTACACTATATATATATATATTTGTTACGAAAGTACGGTTCTACTTTTTGTTATATTACAAGCATTCAACCTCACTATTCATAGCATCTTATTCGCGAAATTTTTGTATGGGTCGTCTAGTTATTATTTATTGCAGTTTCCTGCAACATCAAGCATTATTATTATTTCTCTCCCTTTGTGCTCTGGCAATATCACCCTCAAGGCCAATTCACACTAGTGATCATGGCCCAGGATTTCGGCTGTAGTTTTCAGACTAGCTGTCAGGTCAGATCAAATAGTAGACAATGCCATTTCACTTCAGTTGCTCATAGGAAATGATGCCGATCTCTACACTAACGTTAATTAAAATGGCACTGATTTTGGATGAAGAGGCTAACAATATGTCGAGATCAAAAATATGATGGCTCTGGGTGCATAACATGTTGAAAACTTGGCAAGAAGAAGAATTTAAACTTTTCACCACCAGTTGGCTGAAGATGATATTCAGTTTTATAAATGTTTTAGAGTTTTTCAAGGCAAGGTTATAAATGTGCTATCTTACTAAAATTTTAATTACCGACTGTCGAGCAAGACGAGTTATAGAAAATGCTTTAATTATTTTAGCTCTAAGATTTCGAATTTATTTTACAAACATTATTCTGCTGCAGGCTTAATTAATAACATAATTTTAGCAACAAGTATTTTGTACATTTATTTACAGAAGGATAGAATTTCATACCTTGTAGAAAGTGAATCCCAGGGTTTTAATTTAATTTATTAATTTTTTTTATTGGTATGGAGCAGACGCTCCAGTGGCAATTTCGCTACACACCCATCTTCTCCCTTACCTGCATGGGCCTACATTTGCCCTCTACAAATTTCAACTTTAATTTATTTAAACGTCTTTGGTGAATTATTCATCATTTCTCTTGGTAACTAATTCCAATTCCTGACACCCTTACCTAGAAAAGAGAATCTTCCTAAATCTTTGTGCCTGAAATCGAGTGCAAATTTGTGGTCGTGGTCATCTTTTCCATTCCATGCATTATTTTTAATTTTTACACCTACATCTGTCCATGCGTCATCACCAATATATGCCTTCTACACTCCCATTCCTGTCTTCTAATGACTGAGAGGAACCTTTTTTTTTCTTTTTGCGCAAATATCTATACCTTGGCAAATCGAAAACAGTAATACTTAGTCATTATTTTCAATTTTATAATAATCAGAAATAACATACTGTTAAAATATTAATATTTTATTTATTACTCTTTTGTATTGCTTACGAGCAAAAGTTTTTAAGAAAGAAACAAAGAATTTCACCTTTATAAGTTGTTTTATTGTTTTAAACTTAAAATTTGTTTTGATTACTTTGTAGTTCTTTTCCGATCTGTATTCAAAGTGCATTTTTGTGCAATAAATTTTTGTTTTTTTATCACTACAATCATATTATAATTCATCATAATCTCGAGTAAGCTCTATTAGATGTTCATTGTCCATGCTGATCTGATCTGACATGATTGTTGCACGTTCACACTATCGGTCAACTCAGCTCATGTCTTGACGGTTGTTGATTGATGGCAGTGCGACCCCAAGTTGCCCTGTCTTGCTCTGACCTTAGCGAACCGAGAGTGGGAATGTTCCCATTATATTACGTGTATAACAATGTTTCGCCAGATTTGAGCTGATCACTAGTGTGAATGAGCGTTCAATTTGAACTCGGCCGTCAACAGAAAAATTGTTTCATTAACAATTCAGTGTTTGCCATAGGCTTAATAGTCAACTTTAATTCCTATCTTACATGTTTAAGGGAGCTTGTTTGGGTATATTTATAATTAATTATAAATCAAATAGTTAGTTTTATAATGTTTAACATTTGATAAATAACTTTTAGTAAATTTCTTGTTATTCACTTACAGTTGTACATCATTATCATATTTAACTGCTTTAAATTTGTGTTACAGATTCCATGATTTATGGACAAGAATTACCCAATGAGCAACAAATGTACAACTATGTTCAGTTATTAACCAGAGCTGGAAAATTAAATCTTGGTTGTCCCCCACAATCACCTGAAGGTGGAAGTGGATATGGAAATCAGACAATTTCTTCATTAGATGCTCTTTCTGGAGGTGTAACTCAGCCAAATGTTGATAAGGTATAAAACAATTCAGAGGCATAGAAATTTTTTGCCTTCCCTTACTTCGGTCATTGATTTGCTCGAATTAAATATGATGTGGTGATGTTTTGCTTTTCCCATACCTCATTTGAGAAGTAATAATCTGTTTTTCATATGTTAGTATAACATTGGAACAGTTAATGGATATAAAGTTATTTGGTTGTTTTCTGTCTTAGTATTACAGCATTAACCGTTGTGTATAAAAACCCATCAAAAAAATGTGCAAATTTAGTTATTAGTATTTTTCCAATTTCATTTTTCCAACAGTTTCGAGGTTGTGGTACAGAGGTACTTCCTGTCACTTGAGGCATCATGTTCTTTGCTACACACATCCCATAGTATTTATCTTTCTATCTCCTGGGTATTTCCACTCAGTTTCTTTCCTTTCGGTTATCTTTTGTATAGTACTTTTTTTCTTATTCTGGCACTATGCATTATCAGATGTTCATATCACTGTTGCTTATGTTATCCTATGAAAGTTTCAGGTTACTGGAAGGATTTAATTATTTTGTCCATTACTGTGACAAAGAGGAGTACTTCCTTACTAAACCCTTTTCTTTGTTTTAAACTATCCTGATATACTACATCTATACTACTGAAGACTGCATTGTTGTATGACATTAATGTGTACTTTCTGGCCTCTGGAGGGTTGTAAGCACCTTAGAATTTGGGTAAATTCTATTTTTCTTGGCTGTAAGGCATAAGGGTGGGGGTAAGACTTCCAGAAATCGTAAAATTTTTCATCTATTAACTGCAGGACATGGAAGACACGATTCATGCAGAAGCCGATACTGCAGTCCAACTCAAAACATAAGGTGATTTAAAAGCAATAAAGTTATTCAGCACACAATACAATCCCTAAATAAACAATTAATAATAGTAAATAACCTTTAAACCAACCTGAACTAGTGAAATCCATAGTTATCTAACTTTTAAACAGTTGATTTTGGTTATGTGATTATATCACTAATTCTCAACACTTTTCGATGCAGTAAAGTATTTTTATAATAATAGCAATCCAAAAGAAAGTTAATTTAATTAAAATTCAATAGTTTCACACAGTATAAATAAAGTAAACACAATTTTAAACACTTCGTTGAACACACTTGCATTTTCAACACCACATAATAACACGTTTTCGATAATTTCCAGAGCTAAAGAGTAAATTTTCTGTAAGAGTAAAGAACTTGGTACAACGTATTAAAGTTTTAAAGCATTCCATTCAGTATAACGAATATTAAATCAGTTTTAGAATAATGACGCCGTAAGTAAAAACGTAGTAAATTTAAAAATTAAACTGTGAATTGCTAAGACCATTTCAGTGAACAAAATAACTTTTAAAACGTATAATAAAATAAAATAAAAATTCAGAAGATAACACCGTTTTGAAATACACAGCACTTTAATAATAATTAACAAGATATTAGTTTTTTTTTAACATGTCTGCCAGGCAGTATTCACGTCCGTTTTTGTGAGGTTAATAACTTCTATAATACACCACCAATAATAATAAAAGTTACAGTTTTTAAGTCAGGAGTAATCATAGAATAAAATGACAGCAATTTAAACACGATAATATATAATCCAGCAGAAATTTCTAAAATTGTGGAAACTAAGTACCAGCAAGGGGATTTACCAACATTTTTCAGGAAGTCAGTTACTATTATGCACATGCATTTTAATTTTTTATAATAAACTGAGTAGATTTAGAACTAAAGTCATCATAAACTTGACAAACCTACACATCACATACTATTCACTGTAAAATTCTGAACACTGGAAATAACAAAATTTTGACAGACTATTTTGGATGGCGTCAAAAGGTATATAATGCGGCGTGGAGGCAGTCCTTCTTGCCCTGTATTTTATGTTGCGAAGCAGGCAATGTGTTAGATAGTTTCGTGAAAACCATTTGGTGGCTCTTGTGTCGGTCAACGATTATGATCGCCGGAAGACTTTCAGTTGGTAGCACCATGATGGAGTTTTCTCGTAGGACTGTGGTGTAAACAGTGACCATGAAACTTTAATTCTTAATTTAACAGGGTTTAGTCTGGTATTTATTCCTCTTTATGACTTGCGATTTTTGGAGACGTTCAGTCCGATTTAGTCATTTCAACTGTAATTGTGACTTTCATATGTGACTTTGAAATATATTGAAAATTTCTCATAAAGTGAACAGTGCATATTTTCATAGTGAATAGTAACCTTTTCTTTCCTAAGGAATAAGGGAAGTGGCGACCGTACTGCATTACAGTTGATTTATCCAGCCTCACACATGGTTATACAGTTTAATTCAAGAAAATTTTGTCACAACTTAAAGCAAGTTAGAGGTTAGTTAAGGTGATTAAACTGATACTTAACCCCAGTATGTAGTTTTGTCCCCTACAGGGTGCCATTTCGAATTTCTGTCTCACTATCTAAATATTGGTTTTCCATGGTTTCCCAAAATCACTTAGGCGAATGCAGGGACAGTTCCTTCAAAAGACCCTGACCAGTTTCTTTCCTGTTCCTTGCCATATAATATTTGCCGGAGCCCAAGCTTATGGGCAGGTGGAAGATTAGAGGTAAGGCTTACATTGGATGGTGTGTTTGTGAACTAGTGGATGAGAGATTTTAATCATATTCTTGGCAGGGACAGTTTCCTCTATGGTACTGATAGAATATAATATTGTAGGTTAGTTCATGTGCATATTTTGCATCATGGTTAATTACTGGAGAAGGAGTCTTATGGCGGGTTAATATGTTTGCTGTGTTTGTATCTGTGTACTAGGACTGTCATTCCATTCCTTTATATCTTTATGAATAGATACAGGATGTGGGTAGAAGATTCTCCCTGATTGTGGAGGTTTCAAAAAGTTCTGTAAATTCATCACTGTAGCCCTGTAGTATTGTTCTGCTGAGGAAGGTTTTGCCTGAAAATTTTCTTGTATCTTAGTATCACAATGATTTTCTTTGTGAACGTGAACTATTTGGATATTGCCTACAGAATGTGATGGCCTAACTAGATTGTTAACCTATTTCACAATGTTTTTATTGAGTGATTGACTCTTTTTTTGCTTTCCTTTCTCTTCTGTTTTTGTTCCTAGTTTGAATTTCAGTGCATTTCATATTGTTCCACTGAAAAACTCTGTTTCTAAATTTTCATCTTAGTATCCGCACATTTCACTTTGTGAATCTGAACTATCACAATGTTCCTTCCTTCATATTTTTTCTAACCAGCCATCGTGAAATGAATAATATCGATAGTTAGACTACAAAGTTTCATGGCATTGTTGATGATAAAACATTCTCAAGTTTCCAAACACATTGATGTGTCACAATCCTGAGATATCTCAAGGGTCCACATCGCCACTCTCATTTTCAACCAACTGAAGCAAAACGACAAGCTGGCGTAGTTGGTGTTTGTTTCGCCATTGATTCGGAAACTATATAAGATGACAAAAGCCAAACCTTTGCAGTAGTGTCATTCCCAATCTTTAATCTTTTGGGTGCATATCTTTAACATTTGGTCAGAGATCCAGGTCACACTAAAAAATGGTATCCTGAATCCCTGCTCACCAAGTGCTCAACTGTTATGATCTTAGTGGCTTCAGAGATATCTCTGTCTCAAAATCTTTGTCCCATGCTCAAATCCTTGTTTCTACATAATTAAATGTATGCCCTTCCTGGGAACTTTGTTTAGCTGCTGCTGATTTGTCTTCCTTATCACAGAAGGACTTTTCTGTGTATGAAACGTGTGTCTGGGTAAGAAGGAAAAATTAGCAGTCTCTGAGCGCTGTATCCGGAGCGGAATACAGTTAAATTTACACTGTATCCATGAGGAGCACACACTTAAATTAATACTGTATCTAGGAAGAGCACTTATTTAAATTTTTAAAAATAAGGATTTTTTTAGCCTGCGCCAAAAACTTTTGGGACAACATCGTCTCCAAAACCATTAAGATCAGAACAGTTGATCATTTGTTGAACAGGTATATTGTACAGGATGCCAGCTTAGTGTGCCCTGGGACCTAGTGATCATACTATTATTGAAGAAGTGTGTCTGAAAGATGAAAGATCAGGGATGACATCACTGTAAAGATTTGCCTTTTTTCATCTTCTCGGAACAAATATGCGGACTTGAAGTTTAAATTCAGTTAGTTGAAAATGAGGATGGAGATTTGAACCTTTGATATGTCCCAGGAATGAAACATTTTGATGTGACTGGAAGCGTAACAATATTTTATCAATATTCATAGTTATTTCACTTTTTTATTACGTATGTGGATTATTTTTTCCTTCTTTCTTTTTATCGTAAAAGCTAATCGTAAAGCGAATTGTTTAGTTTATTACACTTCTTAAGACTTAATTCCAAATGGTAGCAACTATATTCTTCAATGTGCAAGCACTATGTTATTTCATAACTTCTGAAACCAGACCAATTTTTAATGGTGTTTTTATCTAGCGTCTATAACATTTCCTGTACATATTGTAATAATAGAATTGAAAATGTGTGCATTTGAAGGAAAATATAGCCATTAATTAAAATGTTTGCAGGTTGGACAGTTTTCTGGTAGTTCTGTCTCTCATATGGCCAACAACTATATTACAAAAGATGAATCTGTTGTAACCAGTTCTGAAGCAAATACTGTGGAGCATTTAAATGTCCAGTTCACAAAGTACAAACAAAAACCATGCCCTGTCCCAGCTACAAGCACCAAGGATTCTAACTTTCAGCAGCCCTTATCAACTTATTCGGCCATAGGCTTTCCAAGAAACCTTTCAAGAGGAAACATGAGTCAGCAGGTATTCAGACTAATAATATATATATATAAAGATAAATATAAAATCTATATCTATATAAATGAGAAAGTTTGGATGTACTTCTGGAATCAATCACGCCTTATTTATTTATTTATTTGTCGTATGGCAATCAACTAATACAATAATAAATATATACAATGACAAGAACGTTGGTAGCGTTCACAGGCTGATGTCCAATTCTTCCAGCCATTCTAAGAAGGAACTTGTAGCTCCAAAAACATCTTCATATGGTCCATCATACTTCCGTAGAGGGCATTCCCTGATAATATGCTCCACACTCTGGGAAGGAGCACCGCAGTCACATGCAGGAGAATCCTGAAGACACCACTTATACAGCATGGCGTTGCATTTCGCATGGCCTTTTCTTAGGCGATTTAGTTTGACCCACTGGTCTCTAGTTAGATGGAATCCTGGAAGTCCAGTTGTGGGATCTTTAATATCTGAATGTTTTACAGATGCGGAGTTCCAGCTTTGTCGCAATTTTTCCATGACATCAAAGTCAAATACATCTTGCCATACCGGATTTCTGGATTTAAGACGAGTGGGTGGTAAGTTATTTAGAACCTCGTGGATTGGGAGATTCTGTGGATGATCAGGATGGTGTAGTTTTATCCACTCGCGTGCCGTTGCTTCTTGGCGTCTTATCTCTGGAGGTGGTATTTTGCTGATCAGGTGCAACCAGGAGACTGGGGTGGATTTTAGGGTGCCAGTTATTACTCTCATACACTCATTCAGGTGAACGTCGATTTTTCTAGTGTGAGTACTACGTTGCCACACTGGAGCACAGTACTCAGCAACAGGGTAAACCATGGTGAGAGCGGTAGTTCGTAGTGTGTTAATAACTCAACATATTTAAATGAAATATGGCATGAAGTCAGATAATTGTGTGCGAAGTAACATAGGATAGATTTTATCCCACAAAAACGCATAGTTCTTTTAGAAATTGCCATTAATATCAATTCGCAAACAACAAAGAGTTTCCTACTTCGTAGACAGCCGTGCAACGTTTACACTTTGCTTTTTACATAAATTGCAAACATTAATTTTCAGAAATAAAAGCAAAACCTTACATTTGTAAGTTTGTGTTTAGTTTAAAAGCCATAAAACCGATGCACTTGACAAATAATAGTTTGGAAACACGAAATATAAATATGTACTTAACCCTAAATTTAAAAAAAAGGTAGTTACTGTTGTTAAGTTCGCAAAGAGATGTTTTCATTTGCATACATAAAATAGTATGACATTTCAAATATTGCACCATAATTTCGATTGTAATATACTAAATGTGAAAAATCAGAGCTTGGAAAAAACCAACATAAAATGCTATGAGTATACCAGCACGAAAGTCGATTTACTAAAATTGCAAAATGCCGGTGCTCGAAATGTCGTATTTATAAAAATTTTAGGATTATATTCTATCTCGGTTTGCTTTATTTCCTGTGTGTCTTCTTTTTTGCTACTATACAGTCTCTGTAATATTACAAATTATTTTTGTCAAAATTTAAAACTTAACTAACCCTTTTTTGTTCAAATTTTTTTTATAAATAGTACAAATAGGAGACTATGATTGACGAAACAGTGCTGTTTACTTACTGTTCAATTTCTACAAATATCTAATAAATCCTTCACTTAAAACGAATGTATTCAATGGCCTAACGTAGAAACTTATTGTTTCATGAAGCAATATTGGAATTCGTTTACAACGCGATACACCTCATTCACACGGAGCTTATGAAAGCTGCTTATTTATTACTAATAATAACTAAATGACTTCTGCCTTATGCTGTAACAAAAACATTCTGGTCCAGGCAGCATTTCAATTTAACCATTATCTTTGCTAATATTGCCGCTATGAAATCAAACTATACGAACACACCTCAACACATTAAATGCATTGGAACTGCATTTTGAATTGTTACAGAATTTTCTATATCAAGATTCCTAAATAGTGTAGCATAAATTACCATCACATTTAATTTCATTATACACCTTACTAAATCACGAGCAGTAACAGTCACTTTATTGTGATGTAAACTTGACCAGGAATATTAATTAAAGTTGTCTTAGAGTTGTAGAGAATTATGGACTTTACGAGCATTTTAGTATAAATTTTTTAATTATGTTACTGCAATAATTGTCATAATGCTGAAAACATTGTTCATGCGGCTGAATGTTTCAGATGTACTCAGTATTTAATTTACTGCATTTTTACGAGCTCAACATTTTCAGCGTCATTATTCGTGTTCATTTTGTATCGCGATCTGAAATAATAAGTCAAGATTATTTCGTCATTCATGACGTTACTAACGCAATATAGTGAATATAGTGATGCACAAGTGATAGAAGCTTTGATTTTCTAGTGGTATTATTAGCGGAGTTTGTAACTTGGTTCAGATGCAGCCTGGGCCAAAATGAGAACTGAAACATTATTAGTTATTTAAGCTTCTTTCACGAGCACCATTTTAGTGACATCTTTTGTCGCTTTATAATGATATTGTATCAAAAGTCTGGATGACTTAGCAGAACGTGCGGCATTGCCCGAAGTAAATTTTTGAAATTTATAAATGTTTTATTCAGATAGTGGAGTGTCAGACAAGCAGAGTGGTGATTTGCCGGTATACATTCAATTCTGTTTGCAGATTGAGAAACCTATTATGAAGAAAGAACCAATTATTGCTTTAACATTGAAATTTATATTTCAGATCAGAATTAATGGATCGAAACGAATGAACTATGGTAAACTGATCTACATGCAGTCAACTGTTTCCACAGATAGAGAAACCAACATCAACACTGATCATTATGAATAAAAGATTCAATTACTACTATAATACCTAAATTTCTGTTTTAAAGCAGAATCAAGAGATGGAACTCATATATATCCTCAAAACAAAATCAATATTCAGAGAGCAAATTAAGTTCACTTAAAACAAAAAAAGATCAGCAATTGTCAGATATTAAGCGCAAATCAAAATATTCATTTTTAGTTTCACAATTTTTTAATGAGATGAACGTTCTTTTGCTCTTTGGATGTTAGTAATTTTTTTGGATGTTTAGTCGCTTCCATCATATTTTGACATTTTGAGTTTCCATTAATTAAAACTAAATTAATTCTTATTCGCAAGTCTTGAAATTAGTAATTTAACTAGATGCTGGGTAAACGAAAGTCAAATCTTTTGATGAAATGTAAGAAAACTACGGCTCTGAAAATTGCCAAAACCCAGGAACAAATCCTCTAGGAGAGCTGCAAAGGGCTGAGCACTTTGCACGTCTGGGGAAGCTGGATTGCCGGAGCAGTCGAAAGTTGGGCGACGACACCAAACTGAACACTTGGTGTCTGGACAATCACACTGGGAAAAACGCGAGATCTGTGCAAAGAGCAAGCGGAATGGCAATAGATCTCAAGAGCTGCTGAAACACGGAAGCAAACGAAAAGACGGTAACAACAATATGCCGCATATTTGGCATTGCAACAAGTTGCTGAAACACCTGAACAAACGCGAGCTTATTACTAATGTTTTCTGGAGCATTAAAACTGGTTATGTGAGAGGACAATACTTGCCCAAAAAACTGATTCTGGAACTAAAAAATATATTGGAGGAAATAGTCAGGGAAGTGACAAAACACTCTTCCATCGATACAGTAATGTTAACTGACGATGCTGCTACCTACCCTGTCAAGTTTTTAAACTCCTTCGAGTTTTCTGGGCTACCGTCCCACAAACTTGATCATAAGGTTGGCACTCGAGTTCTCCTAATGGGAAATCTCGACCCCCCCCCCCCCCTCCAAGATATTGCAATGGCACCAGATTACGCATCACAGAACTAGGAAGAAATATTGTGATGGCGACAATTCTTACTGGTGCATCTAAAGGAGAAGTCGTTATAATTCCGCGTATCCCAATTATTCCCAGTAACATTCCCTTTCAATTTAAAACATTACACTTCCCATTAAAAATTGCATTTTCAATGACAATTAATAAATCACAGGGTCAAACGTTGAAATTGGCGGGAATACACTTGGATACTCCCTGCTTTTCCCTTTGTCAACTATATGTTGCCTGCTCGCGGGTATCGAGTGCAAAAAAATTCACATGTTTTTTTCAGAAAATAACAAGCCCTACAATATTGTATATACCGATGTATTAAACTGAAAATACTCCTAAAATACAGAATATTTTTATTGTTCTAAAAGTTCGATGACGTTGTTTGGAACAAATAAATGTTTGTTATTTTATTGTAATATTTATTACTACTATTACCAATTAAAATAGCTCTAAAATAAATTGTATGGTCTTATTGACCTGGTGGCAAGACTTCTTTACATCTGCGCAATCAGCCCCTTTCGTAGCCGCTTAGCCTAACGCAGTAATCCTACTGGGAACTGTTCAACGTGGAATCAGAACCACGTGAGCATTCTGGCGTACTTCACATCACACAACAACCTGTGCCAGAAGTGAAGGTCGAGCTACGTCCCTATGAAAATCCTCCCCGATACTGGGATTGAAGCTGGGGACTTTTCCATCTCCAGTTGGACGCCCTAACCACTGAGCGACCAGACCTCTCAAGAAAATCTTATATTACAACACTCTTCCACGCGGATGAAGTCGTGATTAACTGCTAGTTAATCATATTTTATTACATACATAGTATTTCATTTGTTGAATATTTTCACTTCTCTGGTAGTTAACATCTCTCCATGGTTTGACCCAATCGGTTTACAATTTAGATAACAGTTTTGCCAACATTTGAGGGTATGTCATTAAGCCATAATTATTGGAAATACATTACCATGCTATGTGGATGTAATATGAACAGGTTTATTCACCAATTCTTGTATTTGCTTGTGCAGGAACTGTAAATATCAATATCATATATGGTATACAGAATTGTAGTAAATGGGTTACTGATATACAATGGCTTCTGAAATCAAAGAAGTCGGCATCAATTATAAAATTGTGTTAATAAGAATTGTTCATTGTGCTGTGCTGATAAAATTAAATCTGGTTTGATAAATTAGTGTTAGTTAGTGTTAGTTACCTCCACAACAAGAAAGTGCAGGTCTGCTATATCATTATCATCATCATCATAATCATCATTATTACGAGGGTCATTCAAGTAGAAACTGGAATTTTGTTTGACTTTGGTAGTGACTTAGAGAGTGTATCTTGGTGGAAAATTGTAAATTGGGAGGATGGACAGGGCATTACCATGTTCACAGCCCTCGAACACATACCTGCATTTTTATTGTTGCCACAAGTGAATAAGAGATAACATCCTCTATTGTGCAATGCATCATTATTCATTTTCTCATTGACGAAGGTGTGAAATGGAGTAAAATTCGGAACAGAATCCGGGAACAGTTCAGCGATTCTAAGTATAACCCAAGAGTTCGATTGGGCCAAAATGTTTCAAAATGGTTGTGATAAAGTGCTGAATCAAAGGCATAAACAGCATCTGGTGATCAGCATCAGTGACACCAATATTTAGGCCATGCGTGAGCTCATGAAAGACAATCATCGCATTAATGTTACCGAGAATGCATCAGAGGTGGGTATAAGTATTGGAAGTGTAAATACTATTATGCTAGACGTACTTGGATACAGAAAAGTATTGGAAAGGTGGGTTCCAGGACTTCTGAATTAGGCACAAAATAATGTGCGGAAAGACATCTGCCAATGACTACTAAATTGCTTTGTAGAAGGAGAAGCTTTTTTGGACCATATCGTGGTCTGCAACGAAACATACATCTATCACCATATCACAGAAAACAAGAGGACGAGTGTGGAGTGGAGGAAAGTTGCAGAGGGAGCACCGATCAAGGCCAAGATGTGACTCTGCTGGGAAAGTTAATGGCAAGTATGTTTTGGTACTCAAAGAAATATTGTTCATTGACTTCCTACATACACAAAGAACAGTGTATGTGGTCTGCTACTGCCAGCTGCTTGATGATGTCAAGATTGTTTATCACACCACCCAACTCCGTGAACCGATTCGTGATGTCCTCCGTTGTAACAGTGCACAGCTGCATTCAGCAGTTCTGACTTGTAATGAACTCACTGAAATGCACTGGCTACCTCTTTACCATCCAGACTTGTCACCATGTGTTTTCCGTTTCAACAACAAAATCTTCTCGGGTGTCCAGACGGATGGTGGTGTAAAAACACGACGTTTCGACAGCTGACTGCTGTCTTCATCAGGTATCTTGTAGTTGTTCTCAGCTGACTGTCTCTGCCTCGAGTGGCTTGGCCACCCATCGAACCTCCTTCAGCTGGAAGGCCCGCTCGCTCTGGTTGGTCGAGAGTGTTGGCTTTATACGCGGCCCACTGTGGCCACCACTGGTGCCACTTGCTCCTTCCCGCCCGGATGTGCTAGCAGTCCGAGATGCTGCTGTTTCTGCTTCTGATTGGCCATGACCACTGGCTTAATCCGCGGTCCACTCCAGCAGGTGAGCGAAGCCTGGAAACCTATCATTAGCGATCTCCGACGAGAGCGTAGCAGATCCTCATAAGCAAATGACACCAGTCAGGCGCCGCAGCGGACGGTCTTTCTGTGAGGCAATCTCCGGCTGCACCCACCTCCCATAATGTTCTCTTGTTGACAAAGGGTTTTTTTCCCGAAAATTTCTTTATTATTTGTGTTTGTGTCTTTTCTGTGTGTTCGCGCCCCACATCCATCATCTAAAGGTATGTGGTGGTTCATTTCCCTATCCTAATATGATTCCTTTCCGCTACTTAGCGTCTTTTTTTGATTGTTATTATATATATATATATTAAACATTGGATAGGATAAAAAACCACCGCTTACCAAAGAAGAGAATTCCAGCGGCGTTGGTACACGAAAAAAACACGAACACACAAAAATAGAATTTTCGAGCATGGCTCTTCCTCAGTAGAAGTGATATATATATATATTAAACATTTTGATAGGAGAAAAACTACCCGTTACCATAGATGAGGATTCCTGCGGCGTCGATACACGAAAAAACTCTTAAACACTTACACATATAGAATATATAATTTTCAAGCCTATGGCCCTTCTTCAGTAGTAGTGAGATGGCTATATGTTAGATGCTCTCAGCCAACTTAATATATATATATAGTAACCAGGAAGCAATAGGAGTTAAGTAGTAAATGGATTTACAAAAAAAGTAAACCAAAATGATACACCACTTACCATAGATGATGGTTTCATGGGGTGAACACACAAAAATGCACAAGAACAGGTAAAACGGTGAATATTTCGGGACTTGCCCTTCATCAACAGGAGAAAATTGTGGAGGGAGGGTGGTGTGGCAGACTGTCTCACAAAATTAGTCGTTTTGTGAGACGGTCTCTCTCTCCTGTTGACAAAGGGCCAAGTCCTGAAATATTCATTGTTTTCCCTGTTGTACATTTTTTGTGTTCACCCCATGAAACCATCATCTAAGGTAAGTGGTGGTTCATATAGAAGTTACTTGATTTGTATTTTTATTTACAATCAATAAAGCTGTATTAAAAACTTCTGGTTTATATTTGAATGACCCTCGTATTATTACGAGGGGGGATCAAATATAAACGGTATTGTTGTTCCTGAACATCAACAATTGGCAGTACTGGCCCCGCGCTTCTGCTATGCTTAGGCGGGACCATTAGGAGTGGGGAGAGCATGCTGTTAGATATTTACCGCCGTTTAGTCAGTAATGCTCACGATGTCGAAGCAAAAGGTGCACCCCTTCACTGCGCAACGCATTATTATAAAATTTCTTGCTCTTGAAGGAGTTACAGCGGCGGAAATTTGCCAGAGATTAACTGCACAGTTCAGTGATCAAGCACTGAAAAAGGACACGTGTGTTTTTCTGGCATAAAAAGTTCAAGAAAAGACGAGAACGTGTGGAAAATCAGCAACACGATCGCCGTCCCCGGACCAGCGTTACAGACGAAAACATTCGTGCGGTTGAAGACATTATTGACGTCGATCGATGGGCGAGAGTGTCAGAAATTGCAAAACAAGTCGGAATCAGTTATGGGAGCTGTCAAGCAATCATCACAAAACATTTACAGTTCTGTAATGTGTATTCCAAATGGTTCCCTCACCTTTTGACCGAAAATCTGAAGTTGAGACGTTTGGAAGTCTGTCAGAGGCTTACAGCAAGGTTTGCGAAGGAAGGTGATGCATTTTTGAGTCGGATCGTCACCTGTGATGAAACATGGGTTCACCACTACACTCCTGAATCCAAAGAAGCCACTAAGGAGTGGAGGAGGAAAGGGGAGGCAGCACCAGTGAAAGCCAAGACCTCGACTGTCAACTGGCATGGTTCTTTCAACCGTTTTGTTTCGATCAGCGAGGCATTTTGCTGATTGATTTTTTGCATGAGTGACGCACAATCAATGCTGCTTACTACTGCGAGCTATTGAACAAGGCGAGAGTTGCATATCGCCGCAAAAAAAGAGACCAACCGATTCGACAGGTCATTCTCCTCCACGACAATGCGCGATCCCATACTGCATCTCTAACTGTCTCTAAACTACAGGAAATGTGCTGGACTACATTTGATCACCCTCCTTACAGTCCGGACTTATCGCCCTGCGATTTCCATTTGTTCGGACCTCTTAAAGAAGCTCTAGGAGGGCAACGATTCGAAGATGACGAGAGTGTGGAAGACTTCGTGCGCAACTGGCTGGTGACACGGCCCTCTTTTTATGACGAGGGCATCAAAAAGCTGCCCATACGCTGGGAAAAATGTATTTCCAAAGCAGGAAACTATGTGGAAAAATAAATTGTAATTACCTTGTATTTTTAAATAACTGAATTTAAATAAAAAAATAAAATCCCGTTTATATTTGATCCCCCCTCGTATTAATTACCATTGATATAATGCCCTTGTGGAACTTCCCTACGTGCCTAGTAATGGATTTTACATACTTTCTCCCTAAAATCCTTCACATTGTGAAATATTTTGTTTATTAACTACTTCGATAATTTATTCCAGTCCCTCTATTCCCTACAATTATATTAAATCTGTTAAAAATTTATTGTCATTGTCCTCTTTTTCCCTTCCACAGGCCTAAATCTTCAACCAATTTTTATCGTGGCCTCATCACCAGTATAGTACTTCTACAAGCCCAAGGTTCTCTTCACTTCCGTAGACAAACTAGTTGACCTCCTTTGAAAAAAATCCTGTATTTGATACTCATAATGTGTGGTCCCATACCATCCAGCAACACTCCAGCAAGGGCCTGACCAAAGTTTTATAACCAATCATTCTTACTTCACTGTTACTCTCCAACAAATGCAGTACTCTGAATCCTTTACGTACCATTCCCCAATACACCCTTCGCAGTTTAGCTTACTGTCAACTGATATTACATTTTCAATAAGCCAATCCCCTTCCACCGAATAATCTAACAAAACCTTTATTTTCATATCTATATACCTAATAAGTTGACCCTTCTGGGCATTTATCTTCATTCCATGCCTATCCACCCAACTAGATATTCTGTGTAGTTCCCTTTATATTTGCTAACAACCTTCTCTCTGTGTAATCGTCTTACATATCATCTGCAAACAGCCTAACCTCTGACTATAGGATAATACCATTACCCTGTGGCCTAATAGGTAATGAACATTTCTTTAAATAGTGAAGAAATAAATTGGTAGAAAAATCTCCTATAAAGGACAGTTGGGATGATGTGCCATTTTTGATTCAGAATTGATGATGATTCTAAAATTCAGTCTCAGTAATTAAAGTAAAAGCTACATTATTCTATTGTAACAGCAACTACATTCACTGAATCTTCTAAGTGATTTGATCGTTCATTAATTGTAAAGACCACCATGACCAGTTATTGGTATTAAACAATGAGTTTGGTAGCTCTGCCAATTCAGTGCCCAGTTTTGGCGTCCTGGAAACTTATGGGAATGAATAGTGTTCGCGGTCCCAGAGTGAAAGTGTATTATTTCCACCTAACTGACTCTGACTCATACGTATCCCACCCTCTGTTCAATTCCCAGATCTGCTTTTTACAAAAGGATCATTCTGATCCACGATGCTGCCAGACAAAACTTTAGCTAATCTTGGCTAGATAAGTTTTTGATATCTAGACAACTACAGAATGAGTTACCACCTGCGGGTAAGAAAGTAAAGCCCACATAGAGAAATATCACATAAGAAATCTGCTATGATTGGCGGGCAATTTTATAAAAAAAATGTGTGTCCACTTTCCTCACAGTACAACTAAACTGTACTGCATGCTAATGGAGAAGCAAACTCTTTTGTTTCACCTCTAAAGAGGAGGAAGATAAACTTGAGTTGGAGAAAGAAACTTTTGTTCTATTTCTCAAGTTGGGAAACAAAAGGTAATTAATTCACCGAATTGGTGCATTCTCCGAGGTTCGGAAATACAAAAGATTTTGTGTCAAATTATTTACTGTACATAACTGATGGTAGTGGTTGCAAGACTCACTCCTCTGGGGTGACAATATCACTACCATACCACATGTCTGGTGAAGATTTAAAATGACTGATAAATGAGTTAACATTAGTCTGAATGAACCTTATGTGTTTTATACTATGTTAATTGACCCAGCAAAGACTCGTAAGATGCTTTTATACTCCAAAAGCTAGCTGGACTGAATAAAGTGGCCAGTCAAATTCTGGAATTACTTGAAGTAACATTTCTCTTCAGAAAGTTTCAGCAATATGAAATTGTTTATTTCTTCTTGTGAAGGCGATACAGAAATGACATCCAGTTATGCCTAAAACAATAACAAATATAAGCTATTATTATTACCTCCCCTCATGTGCACTGTAACATTGTCATCTTAATTGAACAGATATTTGATTAAATACATTTTTAAGTTTATCGAGGATTGACAAAAAAAAAAAAAAAATCATTTTCAATATCCTTTTTCCTCTTTATTCTTATCATCAATTATCAATTGTTTAACAGAAATATTTGAATAAGAGGAAGCTTATGTTCAACCTCTATTTGGGTTTGTCTCTGTGCTGACTTGCTTGATGGGCTGAAAAAATGCTGTTAAGATATTTAACCAAAGGAAAAAGGAAACGGCTTTAGGCAGCATAAATTGCAAGGAAAGGGAAAATGACTTATCACTCACCAAAGTTAAAGGCAGCCACAGGAGAAAAACGTATATCGTTAACACAAAAGTACACAATATTTTGGTCTTAAACCTTTTTCATGTTAAAGAGAATGAGTTATGTGGTTGGGGAGGTGTGCACACGCCGAAGTTTCCTACATGACTGAGTGGATTGCCAATATGGCAGTGGGACTAAGATGTTATATATAAGTGTGTATATCGCAGAAGGTGATAGAAGTAGTAATATACCAAAAGAGGTCGTAATGTGGAGACAAAAACAAAAATTGGGGAAATAAATATAGATATATACATTTTGAAAAAAGAAAAAAAATGTAGTTACTTAAATGACAATAATGCTGATACTGATGATAATGTGTGATGCGTCAAAGAAAGGAATTTTATCGGTGGTTGAGGCCAGGTGGGTGTCTGGTATCTAGGATATTTTGGTATGCAAGTTCCCATCTCTGAAGTTCTGAGGCAGCAGTGGTTTTGGAGAAAACTCTTACTGCTATCACGGAGAAACATTCATTGAAGTGTTGGAATTGTGGTAGTTAGCATGTTCAGGTATTGGCAGATATAAATTACTAATAGGGACTCTTTGTCTGTCACCATTCATTTTGGTCAAAAGTTGTTGTGTAGTCAGGCCTATATAGGAAGTTAGCTGGTATATGATGTGGGTTGTGGAGCATGTAGCATGTCCAGTGATGGGGAAGGTTTCCCCTGTGGCCAGGTTGCAATATGGAGTAGTGGGAAGATGCATGTTGCAGGTTTTGCAGCGAACAGATGGGGTGCAGCCAGCTGCGGATTGTGGCTCATGTCGGCACCAATGATGCTTTCCGCCTAAGGTCGGAGGTTATCCTCTCGTCCTTTGGGCGACTTGCAGAAAGGGTGAACTCTGTGGCCATTGGCCGCAAGATTTCTGCTGAGCTATCCATATGCAGCATTGTCGATAGGACTGACTGTGGACCTCTGGTTCAGAGCCGTGTTGAGGGGCTGAACCAGGGATTACTGGGTTTCTGTGATGGTCATCACTGCAGATTCCTTGATCTTCGCCCTTGGGTTGAGTCTTGTGGGGATCCCTTGGATAGATCAGGGGTGCACTACACTCGGGAATCGGCTACACGGGTGGCAGGGGCCGTGTGGCGTGCATAAGGGGGGGGGGGGTTAGGCTGAGGGAGTGTGCCCCTGAGGAGGAAATTCAGTTGCGGACAGCCAAGATAAATTCATCACCGCGTGCTAGGGGTAGCTTAAAAGAATCCCGAACATTAAAAGTTCTAGTAGTTAATTGCAGAAGTGTTTGTAATAAACAGCCTGAACTTGAAAACGTTATTCGTAGTACAGATGCTGATATCGTAATAGGCACAGAAAGTTGGTTAAAACCGGATATAAGTTCTGCCGAAATTTTTAATAGTAACATGAACATTTTCCTTAAGGATAGGTTGCATTCCCAAGGAGGTGGTGTATTTATAGCTGTTAGTAAATACCACCCATGTGGCGAAATAGATGTCCATACTGCGAAATCATATGGATCAAGCTCAACGTAGCTAGGACAAAACTTGTTATAGGCTCCTTCTATCATCCACCAGATGCAAGCATAAATATTGCTGAGGCCTTAAGAAATAATGTAAATAATATAGCACAGCATTTTCCGGACCATACAATAATGCTAGGTGGTGACTTTAACTTGCCAGATATCGACTGGACTAATTACGTTCACGTTACTGGGGGCAGGGTTAAAACAGCTTGCGAAATCATTTTAGACCTCTTCTCAGATCACAACGGTAACGAAAATATTTTAGATATAGTTGTAACAAATAGGCCTGAATTATTCACGGATATTTCAACTACCGTAGGAATAAGTGATCACAAAGCTGTAATTGCTACAGTAAAACTAACAACCACACGCAGAAAGAGAAAAGAGAGGATCGTTTACAGATTCAAAAAGGCTTCAAAAGAGTGTTTTCGAGTGTATTTGAGGCATAATTACCATACTTTCTTAGTAGCAGGAGGCACCGTTGAAGAGAGGTGGCATCGATTCCTACATATAGTTGGGGAAGGTATGAACTTGCATATACCGAAACGGAGAATCAGAGAAGAGAACGATCCCCCATGGTACACAGGGGAGGTTAAAAGGTTATTCAAGAAGCAACATGCATAATCAAAAAGGACGATGCATCGAACTGATTTAGATAAGTTCAAGGAGATAAGGGGCCGTGTTTAGAATGCGATGCGTGAGGCCTTTCATGACTTTCGTGCCAATTCTCTCTCTAAGAGCCTCACTGAAAACCCTAAGAAATTTTGGTCGTATGTAAAAAAAGTTAGTTGTAGTGGGAACAATAAGCCAGTTCTAATAAAAGACAGACGGGAAATTGAAGACAGCCGCGACAAGGCTACCGTATTTAACACCGAATTCAAAAATTCATTCACATGCGAAAACATGGAAAACATCCCCACTTTACCACATTGTGTGGAATTAGAGATGGATGCGATAGAAATTGACAGCGTAGGTATTGTAATGCAATTAAAATTCCTGAAGTGGGGTAAAGCGCCGGGTTCCGATGGTATACCGGTAAGAGTATATTCTGAATACGCGGAGGTTATTGAACCATTTCTGTCAGATATATTCTGTAAATCATTAGAAGAGAGAAAAGTACCTTCTAGCTGGAAAATAGCCCAGGTAATTCCCATTTTTAAGAAAGGAGATCGGAGTGAACCTAGGAATTATCGAACCATATCTCTAACATCGGTCTGCAGCATAATTCGGGAACATGTCATATGCGCGAACATTATGAAGTTTCTAGATGAGAACGAGTTACTTACACCATGTCAATACGGACTTCGAAAGAAGAGATCTTGTGAAACACAATTGGCCCTATTTTACCACGACGTAATGAAAGTAATCGATGTAGGTTCGCAAGTTGATGCAGTTTTTTTGCTTTTTCAGAAAGCTTTTGATTCTGTCCCACACAACCGACTTTTAGCGAAGATTCAAGCTTACAGTATTTTGGCTCAGATTTGCGAGTGGATACGTGATTTTCTAACTGGTCGATCACAGTATGTCGTGTGTTGACGGGAAGCCTCTTCTAAGATAAATGTTACTTTGGGTGTTCCTCAAGGAAGTGTAATAGGTCCACTTCTTTTCTTAATATTTATAAACGATCTAGGTGACAACGTCAAATGCTGGTTGCGATTGTTTGCCAACGATGCGGTTATCTATAGGGAAATAAAGTGCTCCGACGATTGCTTAGAAATTCAGCGCGATTTGGATGCTATTTTCGATTGGTGCTAAAATGTCAGCTTACACTTAATTGCAAAAAGTGCAAGGCAATGCGGATAAGTAACAAGAAGAATCAGTTTGTTCATGAGTACAAAATAAACAATTCAGCTGTTGACACGGTTGATTGCGTGAAGTATCTGGGGGTGATAGTACAAAGAAACATGAAACGGGACATGCACATAACTTCCGTCATAGGCAAGGCTAATTCTAAATTACGATTCATAGGTCATATTTTGAGGAATTGTAATGCTCATACAAAGGAGATGGCGTATAAAACACTAATGCGTCCGCATCTGGATTACTGTTGTGGGGTTTGGGATCCGTATCACAAGGTTCTGATTGACTCAGTGGAGAGGGTGCAGAGGAGAGCCGCTCAATTCGTGACTTGTTGTTACAGCCCTTATTGATACATAGAGTGGGCTGGGATAGTTTGGAAGACAGACGACGTAGCCTGTGTTCGAATTTATTGGAGAATATGCGAAAAAATTTAAATTTTGAGTGTTATGAACTACTTCTTCCGCCAACCTATTTAGGTCACAATGACTGGAGGGATAAGATTAGAGAAATAAGATGCCGTACTGATGCTTTTATGTATTCCTTCTTCCCTCTCACTATTCGGGATTGGAATGGGCGGGTATAGGATTGGTGCTTAGCACCCTCTGCCACCCACAATGTTTGTGATTTGCAGAGAATGGATGTAGGTGTAGAGGTCTATTGCACGGAAAAGATCCATAAGGTGTTTTAGGAGAGTCAGATGGAGGGTATTTGTGAACCAAGATGTTTTTGAAATTAGTTGGTCTGCTGAATCAAGTATGGGGAACAGTTGACAGAATTTTTGGCAAGTGTGTGCGCATTTCCGGAAAGGAGCGAAGGAAGTCATGCCCCTGTTGTAGGATCTGATTGATGGATTCGAGGCCAGGCGAGAACTGGGTGACAGAGAGGGCTATGGTTGGTTTCTAGAGGTGCCGGGTGGAAGTGATTTTGTGGAGGGTGGGTGATTGCACGTATGATTTGTTTATGTACAAGGTCTGCTGCATAGGAGCAGGAAACTATGGCTTGGATAGGTTCTGAGAGTACTGGGAGAGGGATTCAGAATCAGAACAGATACGTTTGCCACAGATAGCAAGGCTGTAGGAAAGGGAACGTTTGGTGTGGAATAGATGGCAACTGTCGAAAAGTAGATAATGCTGTAGATTAGTTGGTTTGATGTGGACAGAGGTCTGAAGGGCACCCTGCCTGAGCGTGATGTGCACATCGAGGAATGTGATGTGTGTACGCGAGTAGGTCCAGGTGAAATTAATGGAATGACTATTGTTAAGGGAAAGAAGGAATTCTAGGAGTTGATTTTCACTGTGGGTCCAGATCATAAATATATCATCTATGTATCTGAACCGCACAGCGGGTTTGAGTACGGTGTGGTTGAGGAAACGTTCCTCCAGACGACCAAGGAACAAGTTGGCTTAGGAAGGGGCCGTGAGAGTGCCTATAGCAGTGCCATGGATCTGGTGATATACTGTGGAATTAAAGGTGAAGAAGTTTTTGGAGAACATCAGGTGAGCTAAGGATGAGAGGAAATATATACTAGGAAGACTATGTGGGGGTCACAGATCTAGGAAGTTTTTCTCCCTTCGCTGCCTTCAACTTTGGTGAGTGTCAAGCTATTTAGGAGGAGTTTATTTGAGTTAGGACACTACTAAACACACATAAAAAAATTCTAGCTAATTGATTGATATCTCGAGAGTCCCAGTAGGGTATGTCTTTGCATTTATTTCAAGTCTTGACTATTAACTTTAGAATTTAAGTATTTTCTAGACATTGGTGTATTGTGGTAACTGGAATGATTAAGGAAGAGATTTATAATGTGGAATGATTTGGGAGGGTTGAAGCTGCATGACAATTATTTTTTTTTTTAATGGCAAAGCAAAATCTTCACCAGATATTCCAAAACCAAATAACTGTGGAGAACAACTAATCTTCAGGACTTCATCGATTCCAAAAAGCAGACCTGTGTTCAAAGGCAGGTGTATCTTTCTGATAGATCTCAGAATAGAATGAAAGAATAACATCTTCCCCTTATGATGCCATGCCTGATTACGGGTGTAGGTGGTTACCATGCAGGATGTAACCCTCCATTAGAAATCGCTTGGTAAGATGACCTGAGGTTGTTTCCTCTTGCCTTCCCCAATGTGTGTTCATATGTATTGTTGTAGGTATTGATGACTGTGATAGTCTGTGTGTTCAGTGAAATGAGAGATGAAGGTAGATGATGAAATATGGTGCTTGCCTGTTCAGGCCTGTTCTTCCAAGAGGACAACACTGGGGCTTTCAGGCTTAACGGCCCCATCTAGCAGACGAATCACCATCAGTATGTTGTATGCCCTAACTCAACACACATTGTAGACAGGTTTGGGATTAGATGCAGGACTGCAGCACACACTCTGAAGATTAAAAATAGTGCACCACCTGCCAGTCCAGCCCTGATGATTTCTTCCATCTCCATACCAAGCGTGGTGGATAAGTAGTAATGTTCTGGCCTCGCATATGGGAGGACATGGTTTCAAATATTCTTCCAGACATTCACATTTGGCTTTTCAAAGATTTCCCCAAATCATTCCAGACAAATGCCGGGATCTTTCCGTTAAAAGGGTATAGCCGAATTCCTTTATGTTATTTATCCCCTGTCATTTCCTGCATCTAATGACCTCGACAAGGCGTAAAGCCATAAGTGCAAAAACAAAAAAATCCACCATCATGACTTGAACCAGCTAGCCCTATGTCTGTATCATGGTACCACAACCAACGGAGCCAACAGGGTGGGCGAAAGAACAAGATGATATACATTTTCTAGTGGTAGACTGTTGGCAGTGCATTTCAAAATAACCTGGGAAAGAAAGCTGTAAGCATATGGAAGTCATTATGAAATTTATAAAAGTTTTATAATCAAACACAAAGTACTGATAAATGTTTCTGTAGATTTGAATTCTTTTGTCAGTCATCTAGCATTTCCGGTGGTAACTTCATTTGTGATTTTCATGCCGGTTAGATTTAAAAAAAAAATGGTATCAGTTAATGGTTGCGGTAGAGGAGCACCACCTCTTATTCTATACTAGTATTTGCCCACTGCTTCAAGAGCAATGACTCTGGTGTATGTAGTAATGCTGTAGCCTTTTTAATTTAGCGCCAGATATTAACGTAGGGAAACAAAAAAATGTGAATTTGATTTAAAAACTTACCCTCCTTATAGTTAACATCTTGGATTCAGTGTTCACGCTCATGTACAAAACTTTTGTTTCACTTATATTTTAATGCAATATAATATATGAAATATAAAAAATTAAACCTAAAAAATTATTGTTAATGGTCCAATAATGGTGCACACAAAGACAAATGAATAGAACAAAAATAAATATTAATTTTTACAACTGAGTTTTGCAAAAAGTCATATTGAATTCAAATAATTATTTTGTTCAAATTCTTGAATGGAGTAGATCGAGATGGCGCCAATGATTGAGAGCGCTGAAATATTGTGTAATTATAACACTCCTATAACTCGGCTAGTCACCCGAGAACATTATTTATATTCTCAACGCCTAGAAAGACTACGTAATTATGGAGTAGAAGGAGTTGCCAATAAGATAATCTCTCAGTTTTTCTTTAAATATATCTTTATTATCTGCAGACTGTTTTATACTTTGGGAAGTTTAATAAACAGATGTATACTAGAATAATTAACTCCTCTTTGTACTAATGACAGAGATGTTTTAGTTTGTGCAAGTTATTTCTGTTTCTCGTATTGAAATTGTGTACCTGTGAATTAGAAGTAAACAGGTTAAAATGATCTATGACAAAGCACATGAGAGAATATATATACTAAGAAGTCATTGTAAGAATGTTGAGTTTTTTTAAAGATTGCAAGAAGTACTTGGTTCTGTCCTACACATCATCCTAACAGCTCTTGTCTGTGTCATGAAAACTTTTTTTTTACTTTGTGAAGAGATTCCCCAAAAAATTATACCATTGAAAATATGAGGAGTTGAACTGTTTTGTTAATTCTAGATCTCCTTTTTAGAGAAAGTGTTCATATTGGAAAGGTGGCACTACCTTACTTCTTCAGTAGTGAAGTCATATCGCTCATTTGCTGCAACAATGACATAACTAAAAAAAGGAGCTGTCTTGAGTTATAATTTTAGGATGGACCATACTCGTAAATACTACAACTGATACTATACATTTTCCCCCCTTTTTTTTATTGTATTATTTCAATAAAACTTGCAGATAAGTTTTTTTCTAGTGAATGCATAACGTTGTTTCACACGAGACATTTCAATTGGTCCTTCTATAAAACTGACGTTTTTGAGTTGTCACTGTTGCAGCAAATGAGCGATTTGTTGTATTGCTTTTTGAACTGAGTTGAGTTTTAATTGCCCAAAGCCTCGAGGCGTTTTGTAGGATGAAATTTAGATTAACTCCTGACAGTTTATTAGCTGGATGTCAGCACAAATAAAACAGAGTGTCCCAGTGATTTTATTATGTTTTTATTCAGGACAATGGGTGTTATTATTCCTCTACATTTCTATTTTCATTGTGGCATTTTCCATGGCCATATAATGCATTTCCTAGCTTCGGTCAGTCATACTCTACATCGCTGTTTGCACTCAAAGATACATAGCTTCCTAGGCTAGATATGTCAACAGAGTTTCTCATCTAGTATAATTCCAAGGAATTTTATACTTCTTTCTAAGATTGTGTTATTTTTGTAGTTTATACGTCAATTTGGCTGCGCATAATTTTTTGTTTTAAACCTAATATAATGGGTTTTTTCACAATTTAATTATAATGAATTTGCCTTAAACCAATTTGCTACTTCACTAACTACTTCATTTACATTAAATTTTAGATTTCTGTTTGGTGTTTTTCTCACAGTCAGGTTAGTGTCGTCTGCAAATAAAACACTGTTAACTTTGTGGGATAAGTTTCCAGGAAGGTCATTGATGTACAACAAAAAGAGGATCAGTCCTAGGATGGAGCCTTGAGGAATTCCATGTTTTATTTTCTTCCAGTCTGATGAAGCATCTTTACTGATTTTAGAACCAAAAATGGAAACTTTTGCACTTGACTTTCCATGTATGATTTAAACCATTTACCTGCAATTCCATAAATACAATATTATTCAATTTTTTTTTTTCAAAATTAGTTCATGATTTACACGATCAAATGCTTTTCCAAGATGACAAAAAATTCCTACAGGACTCATTTTAATATTCAGTTCCTCAAATGTGTTATTTAAAAGTGAATATATAGACATTTCTATGTATGATCCTTTTTGGAACTCAAATTGTGGGGATATTATAGTGTGTAACATGTTTTATTACTCTATGATACATGACTCTTTAAAAAATCATCGAGAATCCTAAAATTAATGAAATGGGACGATAGTTATCTACACATGTTGTTTCTCCTTTTTTAAATAACGGTCTTATTATATAACTGCATATTTTACTCTATTTGTAAATACACATTGCATTAAGGATTCATTACAAATGTGGGAAAATACATGATTGATACAATCTGAACATTTTTTCAGTAATTTACTTGAAATATTTTCATAGCTGGAAGAATATTTAGGTTTTAAATGTTTCATGAGTTTATTTATTTCTGACACTGGTGGCAGTTGCATCTCCACAGATCTATTTGGGAAAGCAGTCTGAAGAAGTCTTAGGGCACTATGTGGGGATTGCTTTTCTGTGCCTAATTTCTCTACAGCTGAAGTAAAGTTTTTGTTAAATATTTCTCAAACTTCTACTTCACTATTCACACATCCATTTTGTTCTATTTTTATGTCTTTAGAGTGATTTACAGATTTTCTTGTTTCAGTTTTTATTATATTCTACATAGTTTTGATTTAATTGCCTGAATTTGCTATTTTCTCTGATATATACCTGTTCTTTGCCTTTCTTATTACACTTCTTAGTAATTAGAATAAAGTTTAAATTGAACTTTCAATGTATAGTTATCTGATTCTCTTACTTTTATGCGAACGTCTCTTTTTGTTTTACTAGATACTCTTATACTGTTTTTTTTTATCCATCCCTTACCCAGTTTACTGTTTCGAGTGTTGACAACTTCTTTTTTGAAAAGTGTTATAAATATATTAAGAAAGGAATGAAATTTTGCATTAACTCCCTGTGCAGTTTACACTTCTGACCAGCATTCTTTAATTGAATAATCTGTGAAGTGATTTATATATTATTATTATTATTATTAATTTAATTGCAATGGAGCCAACACTCCGGTGCCAATTCTTCCAGTCATCCATTTACCCATTTTTTATATACACGTTTTTAAATTTTCTTTTATAATTGGAATGTCAAAGTCCTCCTCCCATTTATTGTTTTAATTTACAAATCTTCATTCTAAATTCCTTAAGTGTTTTTGGAAAAATTTTCATCACTACACTTGGAAATTTACCAACAAAACAAAACTTTCCCACTCCCTCATGCACGAAATCGAGTGTGAGCTTATGGTCATGGTCGCCTTTCCCCTTCCATGTACTATTCCTAATCTTTGACCAATATCCCTCCAAGCTCCATCACCAACATATGTCTTGTACTTTCCCAGCACTCTTTTCACCCACCTCCTTTCCTCCAATGATTCCCAATCCAGCTCCCTTGTAATATCAGTTACTGACTGGGTACTGCAATAATTTCCGCTAACAAATCTAGCTGCTCTTCTTTGCACACCTCCTATATTTGATAACCAAAATGTGGGTCCCAAAATACAGCACCATATTCAACCAATGGTGTGACCAAAGATTTGTAACCCAACTCCCTAACTTCTCTGGTACATCCTCTCATCACCCTCTCCAGTAAATGAAGAATTTTGTAACCTTTTCCTACGACTTGCCCGATGTGCTCTGCCCAATTGAATTTGTTATCAAACGTTATGCAAGGATATTTACACTTCAAGCGTTCAACAAGTAGTTCTGACCCCACCCTATAATCATAATTAACCTTTTGTTTTTTTATCTGTGTACCTAATAAGCTGACTTTTCTTGGCATTTATCTTCATTCCACGCTGACCAACCCAATTAGATCCAGGTCACCCTGCAGCTGTTCAGTCTTCACCTGTATTGATCCAGTTGTATACCATTATATCACCTGCAAAATACCTAGACTCTGAACGTAACCCATCAGCACAGTCATTCATTACAATTATGACTAGCAGTGGTTCCAATACACTACCCTGCGGCACTCCCATATTTACTTCCACCTCTTTTGATAGTGTTTTTGCTACTCTAACACTTTCCTTTTTGGCTTTTAAGAATTCCACTACCAAACAATTAACTTTTTCATCCACTCCAGTAGATTTCAGTTTATTTAAAACCATTTTATGGCTCACTCTGTCAAACACCTTAGAAAGATCTAGTGCCACACTATCAACTTGCCATCCCTTGTCCAATTCATCTAAAATATCTTGCATATAGCTCATCATCTGAGATTTACATAAATATCCTTGCCTAAAGCCACGTTGTCAATCTAAAAACCAGTTTTTTTCCTCAAAGACATTTCTGATATAGTTGTATATCAACCTCTCCATCATTTTGTCTATCACCATTTTGCCTATCACTGATGTCATACTAATTAGCCTGTAATTTTCAATCCTATTTGTAACCCCTCCTTTATGAACCGTTAGTACTATCACTCTTCTCCAACCCTCTGGTAAGCAGCAAGACTCCATACTCATTTTAAATAAAATTTCAAGGTGAGGTATCCCACATTCTTAAATAAATCTGTTGTAATATTATCTACATCAGCCCCTTTACATTTTTTAGCTTTTTGGGATCCTTCATAATTTCCTGAGCAGTCCAGGCTGAGATGTTGGAGTCTGTGTGGCGGTCACCTGACGGTGGTGACTGGAGTGTGGTATCTGGAAGTCAACGCCGCATTCGGGGGCAGTCGTACAAGTGTGAATCCCAGGAGGGCAACCTTGTACTACTGTCTATTGGTTTTGATGTATTTTCCTAGACTTATTCAGTTTCGCAATCGTCATTTTACTAGTTGCCAGCCCGCTTGGTCTGACAACCATAGAAGGGTATTCTGGAAGTTGGAAGCTCCAACATTAGGTAGTTTATTGAGCCCTTTAGAGAAATGGTGAATAGGTGAGGGATCAGATCCAATATCCATTCATTGTGCATTCCAGGAGGTATGATCCCAGATATGGAACAGGCCATCCCGGATGCCATTGAATGGACGGGGTGCACCCAGCTACAGATTGTAGCTCTTTTCGGCACCAATGATGCTTGTCATTGTAGGTCAGAAGAAATCCTCTCTTCCTTCCAGCAGCTTGCTGCAAAGGTGAACTCTGTGGCTAATGACCGCAAGATTTCGGCTGATTTAACATTCTGCAGCATCATCGATAGAACTGACTGTAGACCTCTGGTTCAAAGCCGATTAGAGGGTCTGAACCAGAAACTGTGGTATTTCTGCAATAATCATGGTTGAAGATTCCTAGACCTTTGCCTTGGGGTTGATTTGTGTAGGGTTTCCTTGGATAGGTCAGGTGTGCACTACACATGTGAATCGGCTACACGGTTGGCAGGGGGATTTTTTAGACTGAGGGAGAAAGACCTGAAACTGGGTTTACAGTTCAATTAAATTCGATACTACACGTTAGGAGTAGCTTAAATCAATCCTTACTGTTAAAAGTACTTGTTATTAACTGTAGAAGTGTTTGTAACTAGCAGCTTGAGCTTGAAAGCGTTATTAGTAACACAAAAGCAAATTTTGTATTAGGTACTGAAAGCTGGTTAAAACCGGATATAAGTTCAGCAGAAATTTTTTATAATAGCATGTACCTTTTCTGTAAGGATAGGTTGCATTCCAATATAGGTGGTGTATTTATAGCTGTTAGTAAACACCTGTCACGTAACGAAATATATATCAATATGGTCTGTGAAATCCTATGGATTAGACTCAGCGTAACTAGGTCAAAACTTGCAATAGGATCATTCTATCGCCCACCAGATGCAGATGTAACTATTGCTGACGCCTTAAGGAATAATTCTAAGTAATATAGCTCGTCAATTTCCAGATCACGCAATAATACTAGGAGGTGACTTCAACTTTCCGTATATTGACTGGACTAATTATGTTCATGGTACTGGTGGTAGGGATAAAACAGCACGTGAAATTATTCTTGACCTTTTCTCAGATCTTCATCTTGAACAGCTCATCATTGAACCAGTGCAGTGCCACAATGGTAATGAAAACATTTTAGATATTCTTGTTACAAATTGGCCTGAATTATTCACGGACATTTCTACCACCACGGCAATAAGTTATCATAAATTGGTAATTGGTGCAGTCAAATTAACAGACGCATGCAAGAAAAAAAAAAAGAGAATGTTTCGTTTATAGATTCAAAAAGGCCGCAAAGAGTGTTTTAGAACGTATTTGAAGGATAATTACCTTCCCTTCATAGAAGCAAGAGGCTCAGTTGTAGAGATATGGCTTTGGTTTATGCATATAGCCAGGGAAAGTATAGACTTACATATACCGTAACGGACAATCAGGGAAGGGAATGATCCCCCATGGTATACACGTGAAGTTAAAAGGTTACTTAAGAAGCAAAGGAAGAAACATGCACGCTCAAGAAGGATGATGTATAGGAATGATTTAGACATAAATCTAAAGAAATTTTGGTCATATGTAAAAAAAGTTGATGGTAGTGACAACAATATGCCAGTTCTACTACAAAAAAGTCGGGATGTTGATGACAGCCATGACAAGGCTACCATATTTAACACCAAATTTAAAAATTCTTTCACTGACGAAAACATGGGAATCATTCCCACCTTTCCACGGCATGTAGAATTTGAGATCGATCCGGTAGTGTTGATAGTGTAGGTATTATAAATCAATTTCAAGCTCCTGAGGTGGCAGAAAACACTGGGTCCCGATGGTATACCAGTAAGATTATTTTCAGAATACACAGAAGAAATAGAAACATTTGTCAGACATATCCTGTAAATCTTTAGAAGAGAGAAAAGTACCATATGGCTGGAAAATAGACCAGGTGATTCCTGTTTTGCAAGAAAAAAGATCAAAGAGATCCTAGGTATTATCGACTCATTTCTCTAACATCTGTTTGCAGTAGAATTCTGGAGCATGTCATATGCTCTACCATTATGAAATTTCTAGATGAAAACTAGTTACTTATTCCATGCCAAAATGGATTTCAGAAGAATAGATCATGTGAAACACAACTGGCCCTATATTCGCATGACATAATGAATGTTATCGATGCGGGTTCACAAGTTGATGCATTTTTCTTGGATTTTCAGAAAGCTTTTGGCTCTGTACCACACAACCGACTTTTATTGAAGATTCGAGCATATGGTATATCGTATCAGATTTGCGAATGGATACACGATTTTCTGACTGATGGGTCACAGTATCTCGTCCTTGACTGAAAAGTCTCTTCTAAGCTAGATGTTACTTTGTGCATTCCTCAAGGATGTGTAATAGGACCACTTCTTTTCCTTATTTTTATAAACGATCTCGGTGATAACGTTAATTGCAGGTTGTGATTGTTTGCTGATGATGCACTTATCTATAGGGAAGAAATGTGTTTTGACGATTACTTAGAAATTTATTGCCATTTGGATGTTATTTCGAAATGGTGCCATAAACTGCAAAAAGTGGAAGGCAATTCAAATAAGTAACAAAAAGACTCCACTTGTTCACGAGTACAAAGTAAACAATTCAGTTATTGACACAGTTGATTCCCTGAAGTATCTGGGCGTAATAATACAAAGCAACATGAAATGGGACATGCACATAACTTCTGTCATAGGCAAATTAATTCTAAATTACAATTCATTGTATGTAAATGGAGACTTTCCCAGCGTATTGATTCAATGAAAGCTTCACGGGTGTCCAGCCGGATGGAGTCAAAGAATGACGACGTTTCAACAACCTGCTCGGTTGTCTTCATCAGGTCTATTAAGATGATTCCTTCTCGAAATCACCAACAGACTGGCTTAGCCACCGCCGAAAATTCTAAGGTTACGTCCTGGCAACCCTCTATACACGACCTTAGAATTTTCGGCGGCGGCTAAGCCAGTCTGTTAGTGATTTCGAGAAGGAATTATCTTAATAGATCTGATGAAGACAACCGAGCAGGTTGTTGAAACGTCGTCATTCTTTGACTCCATCCTGGCTGGACACCTGTGAAGCTTTCATACAATTCATAGGTCGTGAGAAGTTGTAATGCTCATACAAAGGAAATAGTGTACAAAACTCTAGTGCGTCCGCATTTGTATTACTGTTGTGGAGTTTGGGATCTGTATCACAAGGGATTAATTGACACGTTAGAGAAAATACAAAAGAGAACCACTCAATTCGTGACTGTTAATTACAGTCCTTATGAAAGTGTTACAGAATTGATACATAGATTGAGATGGGATTGTTTGGCTGACAGACGACATAATTTTCATTTGAATTTATTGGAGAATCTGCAAAATTGTTTAATTTATAAGTGCAATGAAATACTTCTTCCACCAACCAATTTAGGTCACAATGACAGGAGGGATAAGATTAGAGAAATAAGGTGCCTTACTGATGCTTTTATGTATTCTTTCTTTCCTCGTTCTGTTTGGGATTGGTATGCACAGAATTAGGATTGGTGCTTAGCACCCTCTGCCACCCACAATATTTGTGAATTGCAGAGTATAGATGTAGATATTGTTTTCATTAATATTTCTTATATATACCCAGCTTTTCTTTATTTGTTTAACAGTGGTTCTGGGCATCATGATCTGTGATACCATTTATTACTTGAAGTATGTTGTAATTACTGTACTGAGAAACATCCATAAAATAATCATCAATTGCAGTTCTGCTATTTTTTTTTATTATTATTATTATTTATTGTTGTGGGGAAATTTGCAAGTGCTGTTAAGTTAAAGGACAGTATCAAGGCTTCCATATCTAGTCTCTCATTGCCGTGATTGACAAAGTCAATATTAAAATCTCCAGAAAAAACTATTTATTTGTTGTTTGTGAAACATGGTAACAAATACTCTAACTGCGATAAAAAGTCTGATATTTCCTGAGGGGGGTCCTGTAAATTGCTATTGCTATGAGCTCTTCCTTACTCTATTCCAATTTTGTATCACAGCATTCAACATGTTGTTCTATACAATACTTACGACTACACTATTGCATTGAATATTATTTTTAACAAAAAAGGCAACTCCCCCTTTCTCCGTTTTACATATACAGTAATGAATCAGAAGATAGAAATAATAATGGAATGGGTTGAAATACCTAAAATTCTTGAAAAATTAAAAAAGGTATTTTTTTGCTTGTGTATTTCATTCCCTCTTCCATTGCATTGGTATGGAAAGAGTCCCAAAATATATATTCTTTGATTTGTTGTCTGTGTATATATGACAAAACTTTATTACTTAATACACATTATTACTGTAAGATATTTTTATTGTTAACCAAGAGAACTTAATCATTGCTTTTAAGGAGGCTACCAGTAATAAGCAAATTTACTTTAAAATGAAGCAGTTTATTATGCATCAAAAAATGTGTCTTCAGCTTGAGCAAGTGATATCTTTCTTTCAGTATTGTAATTTCTATTACCTGTTTACAACTTAGTGCTGCTGTCATGACAGCTTTTTCAGCCCCTACTAGTGTTTTTGGCTTTGTGTGTTGGGTCCATTTTTCTTCAATTCTGTGGCATTATCATCATGACTGAAAGAAATAAGACTTTGACTGAAGGAAATAATACTTCTTTGACCTGAAAAGTAATAGTTTGCCAAGTTCTTCCCCCACCCTCTCCCCTTCCCCCTGCTTACCTCTCTCTCTCTCTCTCTGTGGCTGGGTTTTTTATTTAGTTGACTTCTATGTGAATCCTCATTCTACCATCCTAATTTACATTTGTAGGTTACATATACTGTGTAATTAGGGATTGCAATCCAGCATAGGGGGCTCCCGCATCACTAGACGGTCTGACGGATCCCGCACAAAATTAAGCGGATTCGCAAAATGAAGGAAAACGTGTCAATCAGCATGACTCGCTGCTCAACTCGGTCTCCATCAGATGTATTGCACTGTTTGCCTGTTCCCTTGCAGTTTACATTTGACTCGTGTGAACAAACGTTTGTTTTGTCTATCTCCGTCATTTGTAAATGAATAGGTATTCATTTAGGCATTCGTTAAAACTTATGTTTGTTTTGAGTGCATGTTTCCATAGTTTGAGATTTTTTGCATATTCAGTATAGTTTTCTTACTACCATGTAATAAGTATTTTTTATGTGTCGCACAAGTCATCTGTATTTTAAATACTGTTATTGTGACTACTTCCTGTATTTGCGACTGAAAAATAATTATTCGTTGATACAAAACTAATGTTATTATCATTTAAAATGATTTTATACCTATTTATTTAGCAGTTATCAAAAGGCAATTGTATATCTTTTGACTTTGTTGTCTCGATTGCTGCCTCAGTGCTTTTGAAACACATGTTCTTCGACGAAATCCGCCTGCTTACATGTGCCACTCTGGCTTTCAGTTAATCCTTCTTGCGATGATTTGGTGAATCGCCACAATATATTATTGAGTGAATAGCATGCGTCCTTACAACTCCTTATCATTTTGACTAAAGTTAACCAAAGTTATAATGAAGTATTCACGTGTGTATCGACGAATTGTGTTATAAAAAAAACCATCGTTCTGTCGCCTTCCTCATGTGTGAAATTTCGTGTTTTTACAACGCAATCTGGCGATACATCCGTGAGGATTTAGTTGCAATTATACACCATGAAAGTCTCCTTTCTTGCATAAAAAAAAATTAATTTCCACTAAAAAAAATTGTTATACCACTTAAAGTAAAACTGAAATACTTGACAGTTTATGCCTTGGTGAGTAGTTTCTTTTAATAATAATAATAAGCTCAGTCAAGAAATCAGGAGACATTATACCGAGCTTAGTGGGTGAGCGGTTAACACTCTGGCCTTGCATTCAGGAGGATAACGGTTCGATCTGTGTCCTGGCATCCAGGTTTGGGTTTTCGATGGTTTCCCCAAATCACTCCAGGCCGGGATGTTTTCTTCGAAAGGCCTTCCTGTTCCTTGTCCCCAGTCCCATCCCGTCTCGAATGACCTCATTGTTGACAAGTGTAATGCCATAAGTAAATAAAAAAAGGTGACATAGTAATGAATCCCACAAAAACAATTCTTGTAAAAATAGCCCAAATCTTGTGCTTGTGCAGTGGCGCAAAGTTATGAGATCTTGTTCTGAGCGAAGTCTACACGTTACAGTGTATATTCACTTCACTTTGTGAAAAAGAATGCTTTCTCTCAGTGTTATAGATTATTTAGAATTAAAAAAAAACTCTGGTGACGTTGGCATTATGCATACCATGTTTTCAAAATGATATGATTTATTGTAAGGTACATAATGTGACCTAAGCCTGAATATTTTCATTTTTTATTATTTATTTAAAAATTGGTTGAGATTTTTTTAAAATGTAAAGCTCAAAATATTTTGAAGACGGGCCAAAAATTTTAATGTCATTTTGCCAACTGTTAATTTTATCATTTAACATAATAATTGATTTATTAATTTAATTAACAGATGTTTATTATTTAATTTGTTAACAATTAGGGCAAAAATCCCGTGGGATTGAAAACACTGCAGGATTGCAATGTATAATAAACTACTAATTAAAAGTAATTTGAATTCTTATTATATATTTTGTAATTACTATTTTTAATTTTTGCAGAATGTCACACCTAGTATTACCAGAGATATGGGAAATAGTGGATTTTCTTACAACAATGGCATGAAATTTGGAGGAAACGGAGTTGATCGTAATATTAACTACCGTGTAAACAGCAGTGCTAATGATTCAGGGATAAAATGTATGCAGAATGCTGGAGGATCCGGAAGAAATGCTCCTATTGGCAACAATCGTAATTTGCCTTTTACATCATGTGGCTCAAATTATAGTAATCTCTTGCAACAACCAACGGTTACAGAGAATCAAAACTATCTGAACAGTGACCCTAGAGCAACAAATTTTCATCCATTCCAGTACGGTAATGCTGCTCTACATTTGCACCAAATGATTCCTCCACCTCCTCTAGATGGAAGTCCATATCCTCCAGAATTTTGTGCAGAATTGTTGAAGGCAAGAGCAAATCTGGGTTATCTTACAACTTCTGGCCCTGTAACATCAGAGACACTACCAATGTTTGATGTACCTGGTCTGTTTGGAATGCCATCTCACATGTATGGTTTTCGATCAGTACGGTTAGTTACTCTTCCTAAACTATAGTTCATATTACAAGTTTTGTTTAGAAGTGATACTTAAATTTTTTTATTTTTTTTTCTACTTTAGCCGAAGTGGTCCTTCAAGTGAGCTGCACCTCCGTCTAGAAGAATGTTATGACCAATTCAAGAGCCTTGAAAAGGAACGAAAGAAAACTGAAGCAGATCTAGCTCGTCACAATCCAGGGAAAAAAGTTTCATCTGCTAATAATATTCCAGTCCCTCGCTTGCCAGCAACACCATCACGTGTTGACAGACTAATAATTGATCAACTTAGGGAACATGCCAGGGTAAGATAATATCTTTGTCAGCAGGTTAATTACAAATGATAACAAAATCCACAAACACATTCGTGATATTTTTTATAAAATATTGTTATTCGTAACCAATTAATTTTAGGTGTTGGGGATTATCTTGTGATGAAATGGAATGCTAAGGAATAGGTGGACACAAAGATCATTAAATCACAAAGTTTAAAGATGTTCTATTAGAAATGTTAACATTATCCCTGTAATCACTTTTGGAGCTATTCGTGAAGTACTAATTAATGCTAGTGTAACATCTAAAGACAGTTTTACTATCATTATTAGAACTATCAACTATTATACTGTGTTGGATATGTGATAATCACGTTAAATGCTTCATTTGTTGTAATTTAAAATGTGGCTTTAAAGGGATCAGTTCTCTCAAGAGTAGGTGCCGCAAGTCTCAATGCAACAGACTATTCTACCCAAATTTTGACTAATTCCACTAAAATAATGTTACCATATTATCAATTCTCTTCACACAGTTGTACCACAGAAAAAAAGAGGGTAGTGGGAAGGAAAGAAGCACCCTCCAAAGAAAGCTAATTACCTACATCAAGCAACTTCTTGTATTTGAATATCGGACTTCATCATCATGACTCCATACATCACTTCTTTAATAGTTCCAATTGCAGATTACTGTTGCATTTTCAACTGTGATTTTAATACAAAATGTCTTTGCAAAAATGAATATATCCATTTAGTTATAAACAGTACCAGTGTTACCAAGAATTACAAAGAGATTTACTTTGTGTATCAACTTAGCAGCATTTCTGTAGAGTAGAGACATGATGTTTTAGACAACCAATGCCCATGAATTTTTATATCTCGAAGATGGTTGGCTACACATTGGTTATAAATAGAAACATATTGTGAAGAATGGGACAGTTCCATTTCAAATTGTGGTATTGCAAATTCTGCATTGAGAATTTTTAAATTATCAAGGGAAGCCAGGTGTTGTAAAGGTTATTCAAATAAGTATTTGTTTTGTGAAATCAATAGGAAAATTGGAATTTTCCCAGTAGGCAAATAACTAAAGAAAACCCACAAGTGGTGTACCGATCATGGAGGAAGGAATATATGGAGACGACGCAAGGGACCTTCGCCACATACTGGAGTGAAACCGGGTGGAGACAAGTGGGGAGGGGAGGCCGCCATATTGCTTGACCAGAGAAACACGGAAATATGCACAAAAACCTCAAGGGAATCATAAGACAACCGTGGCACCGCAATTTGATGATGGATTATTATGTAACTCGACGAGACACATCAAAAATGAAGAATAAAATTTTTTGATATCGTGCTTAGTTCTCGAGATATACTGTCTCAAAAGAGTGGAGTTTCTGGATGAAATTAAGAAGAAACTTGTCCCCAAAGTCAAATTTGGTGATAGATTCTTATGTAACACAACGATACAAATCGAAAATAAAGAATAAATTTTTTCGATATCTCGCTTAGTTCGCGAGATATACTGTCTCAAAAGTGAGGTTGTTAGGTTATGAGGGGATTCAACGATAACCATGGAGCTGCAATTTGATGACGAATTCTTATGTAACTCGATGAGGGAAACTGAAAGTAAATAATAAATTTTTTTGATATCTCGCTTAGTTCTCGAGATATTGTACCTTAAAATTGACGTGGTTAGGTTGAAATGCGGCCTGGACCAGAAAAAAACTATCGCCATATCCATATTTGATGATGAATTCGGACGTAACTTAATGAGCAGGTAATTCTTTTTAACTTGAATAACAAACTACTTATTTCTACAGTCCTTAAATTTTAGTTGATGTTCAAATAGGTTATATTTTCACATTCTATTTAAGTAATTGACAAGGAAGATTTCAAAATCTAGAAATATACTTGTAGACATATTTACAAACAGAAACAAGTCATATCTGAAATTTAAAAAAAAACATAAGTCGATGTTTAGAGCTTTAAAAAAAATTAATACTTCATAAAACCTCATTGTTTCTGAGCTTACTTAGAAGATATTGTACTGGTAGTGGCCTATATAATTTTGCTAGAAAAATCAGTACATTCAAAAATCAGAAGCTAACAGCTAATAATAAATAAATTGTTTGTTCTCTTCTGGTATACACCGCATTTCAACCTGCCAACATTTTATTAATATTGCCGCTACAAAACCAAACTATGTAGACACATCTAAACACAAGAAATCCGCTACAAAACCAAACTATGTAGACACATCTAAACACAAGAAATGCATCGCGAACTACATTTCCGTCAACAAAGTTTATTTCATCACGTTTAGTAGTTCGCACAGCACAAATTATCACGATTAATTTCATCGTGCAATTTTAGTGTAAACTTAAACATGAGTAATGCATGCAGAATACCATATTCACTGTGTCGCGATGTAAACATGACCCGTTTAAATTAAATTACCAACATTTGTCTACAATAAGGCTAGCTTTTCAGGTGCAAAATAGTAACATATGCTAATTGTCTACACTACACCAATACAAATTTGAGAATAATATGATCCTATTGAGAGCAATGAATAAATTTATAGCGAATGGCACTAATGTTGCGGTTGCCTGTCAGATACTTCAAGAACGATAATTACAATGTGACTTACTTATGAAACGCTATTCCATGTTTTTTTCCTATCTCGTCTATTTGTGCAACCATATGCATCACAACTTGGCATTATAGCAAACTTTAGAATATTAGAAAATGAAATATTCTCAGCAGCTGACACAGTGCAAACAGCCCAATGTTTTGGTACTCCTACGATGTCCGCCGCGCAGGCACAGTTTTTTCACGAGGTTTCACGGATTTCGCGTTATCTCGTCTCCATATATTCCTTCCTCCATGGTACCGATTGTTGGAGGTGAGCTGTTAACACTCTGGCCTCGCATTCGGGAAAATGCTAGTTCGAATCCCTGTCCGGGCATCCAGATTTTGGTTTTCCATGGTTTCCCCAAATCATTCCAGGTGAATGCTGGGATGCTTCCTCCAAAAAGACATGGGCAAATTCCTTCCCTTTCCCCAATCCCATCCTGACCATAAGAAAAAAGTGGTGTTAAGAGTAGAGTGACTTCTTTTATTTAGTATTAGATTTAATTTATTGAACACATTATTTGCTTATTGCATAAAAGATTCACAAGCCAAATTAGTTAACCACTTCTCTAAATTAATAAGTCATCTTAAACAGAATTTTGTGGTTGTATGGTGAAAAGTCAAAAGACAGATCAATTGCAATCTGTTATTGATCAGAAACGGGATAATCCTGAAACATGTAACTCCACTAAATGTTTAAAATAAAGTTCAGGTAAGCTCTGCATATTTGTGCAGATCCTGACTTTGGCAGAAGTACCAATCGATATACTGGCAGACCCTCACTCCTATAACCCTAAATCGACCAGATGAAATTAGATATGGAAGTAGAGTGCTGGATATATTTAAAAAAAAAAAAAAAAAAAAAAAAAAGCTAATTGTTTACAGTAATGAATCTCATGGGAAAATTGTATACTAAAGTCCACGTTAGCTCCACACTATTGAGGTGCATGAGGATGCTTTTAAACAAGGTGCTTTATTATTATTATTATTTTTTTTTTTAAAAAAACTAAAGTTTGAGTCAGTTAAAGTAAGTCACCATTTATTTAATAAAATATCTTCCGTGACATACAATTAATGGAGGCAGTTGGAATATCTGGAAAAATAAAAATAGATATAATTCAATTAAATGTAGTGGGATTATGCTTGGAATTTCTTGATGGTAATTATAATGTGACACAAATATTCAATTTTCCAAGATTTTTGATATGTATGAGGGAGCATCTGAGTAATATAACAATCAGTTGAGTTTAGAAATCTATAATTATAAGTTAAATTCATTGGTCTTCTCTGTCGGAAATGTAATTGCTCTTTAATTAGTTTCTAATACATTAAGACAATAGTTACCTAATATTTTTTTAAAAAATTCCATAAATAGTTTATTAGTTATTATTCTCACATTAAGCACTAAATAGTATCGACCTATGAAATTCAATCTTCACGTTAATTTTGAAGTTAACGACCATAAGCGTTATTTTATTGGCTTTTAAGTACTTTTAACTTAGTTATTATTTGCAACAAAAAGATTTAAAAGTGAAACTTCAATAAAGAAAGTCAGTTAATTGCAATTATTTTTTTTATTAGATTATCAATTAAATTTAAGATATATATATATAATTTTTTAATTAAATTCTTAAGGTTTGTTTAAAAGGTACCAGTAGGTATTGTTTTCGAAAAATTCATGCCTGGAAAGTGTGGTGCCTGTCGTAGACATGTGGCGAATGGTTTGGATTGCAGTGGGTGTAAAAAGTGGTTTCACTGAGAATGTGGGGCAATGGGAAAAAGGGAACTAAATGAGGCTCTTTGGTGATATTGTCCTCTCTGTTATAAGGATAGGAAACTTTCAGAGCACGATTGAAAAATTTCAAAGCAGGGAAAAACGATCAGAGGGATAGGCGAAAAGATCAGGGAATTGCATGAAAGAGTCAAGATCCTTGGGGTTTGGCCTATGGAGACTCAGCCTGTGGGTGCTCAGCCTATGGGAGCTGTACATGTGGAGGCTCTGCCTTTGTAGGCAGAAAGTAGAGATAGTAGGTTTATTGAGTGGGGTTAGAGGGATGGATTGAAACTGATAACAGGTCATAGAAGAAATATAGTTAACAGTATGAAGAAGCTAGGAACTTAAGAAATTGTGGGGAGAAATAGGTTTGGCCTGTTACCAGAGTCAGATGGGGAAGACCCTCGTGTAGTGACCTGAGGAAGCTGTTGATGGAGGCGCAAAATACCAGGGTGGAACTTGTGCTGATTCTAAGTCTCCATGATCGGCCACAGTTGAAGCACGCTCTGAGGCAGGTAAGCGTGTAAAAAGAGATGCTTCTTGGAAGAGGCATTAGTTCTGTTTTAGGGGTTGTGCCTGTGAACACCATTGGTAGGTTACTAGCATGGCCTACACCTAAATAGAAGGTGGAAGGGAGTACTTTCTGAGTTGTTAGCTAAAGTTGTAAAGGGGCCCACATCCAGTTATGATGGAGTCAGGACTGTGCCTTTTTTAGGTTAGGGGCTGCTGGTGAGGGGATAAAAATAAGTGATCAAAGGGATACTGAGTGTAAAACAATATTGGGAAAAACACAAATGGTAAAGAAACAGATGAAGTTATTAAAATAATAATGGAATTGGACACACCTGGAAAGACAAAGGTTAATGCTTAAAACACCTTAACACCAAAAATAATGGTGTTATTGGTATACTGTAGAAGAATAATGAACAAAGTGATAGAATTTGAAAACTTAATAGAGATACATGAAGCAAAAGTGATTATAGGGGTAGAGTCTTGGTTAAAATAAAGGGTACTAGACAGTGAGATTTTCCCTGAAGGTTAGAGAGTGTTCTGCAGAGACAAGGGAATAATTGGTGGAGGTGTATTCATACTGGTTAGCAAAGATTACTATAGATCTCTAGTGTTTATTGATCATGACCATGAGTTACTAGGGGTTGATTTTTGGGGTGATAAAAAAGAAAAATATCTGGGTATTGGCTGCATACCTTAGTGGAAGAATGAATGATGGAGATGAGATCTTGAAGAGAAACTAAATTCACATACACAGTTCGGAGGTGAGTGTAGAATGGTTATTATTGGAGGAGATTTAAATTTAACAGGTGTAAACTGGGTAGGAAATAAGATAAATAATACAAAGAAAATGAGATTTACAAATACCTCAGTAAGGGAAGGAGGTTTTACGCAAGTGGTAGAGCAAAATACGAGGGTACCAAACATGTTGGATATGTTTCTAATAAAGCCTGATGAAAATCTTCTAGGGTGTCAAGTAACTGAAGGAATAAGTGATCACAGTGCAGTACTGATGGATATTAGGGAATTCAGTAAAGCATTGGCCAAAATGCAAGGGGCAGATATAATTCTAAAAAGACACAGACTTTAGAATTGAAGAGATATTTCATGAAAAAGTTCAGAAAATGGAAGGATGGCCAGGTACAGAGGAGGCGAAGTGGAAAGGGTTTAAGGAGATTGTAAAAATGGCCAGGAAATGTTTATTCCAAAGCAGAAAATAAAGAGAGGTACAGAACTTACATACTACAATTGGGAGGTTAAAGAGGCTAGTGAGGTTGGTACACAACAGAGTTAAGAGAGGGAATACTTAAAACAACTAAACAAGCAATTAATAAGAGTAAAGAGAGAAGCAAAGGATGGGTTTATGAATAATATTATTTGTGATACTGAGTGACTGGTTTAGTCAGACAACTAGGGACTATCGCCCTGTGATGGAAGGGAATGATTAGGAGTATTGTCTGCCTAAAAGTATAAATGAGGAAACTACAAAATATGAAATAAATTCTCAAGAAATTATGAAAGAACACAAAAAACTAAAAAAAATAAACCGCTGGTGTAGATAATATTACTACAGATTTATAAAAGACTAGTGTAAGCCGGTGGCCATTTTTTTGTGTATCTTCACAGGTCTACAATAGTCCCAGTTTTTAGGGTAGGAGATTGTAATAGGTTGGCCTGATCTAGCCAGATACAAACTTTTCCCTTGTTTGACCCTTAGGCCAAATAAAATATCCTGAGCCTCAGAAGTATTAACAGACTTGTTAAACATAGACAGAGATGATCACACTTTTGTATAGTTGTTTCAAAGTCATAGTTGCTAGACTCAAACTTGCTGAAATACAAACTTGACTTGTATTTGACCATTGATATTTTAAAGAATTTCTGTTTAAGTGGAGTGTACAATTGCTTCAAAAGCATCGTGCTGGTTTTGATTGATGTTGGGCAAATATTCATAAGGTTATCTTGTTCATAGTGTCAGTAATGGCCAGAGAACTTGAAACAGATTATTAAATAGTTAAACAAAACTGTAGAAATGAATTGCCAGAACGCTCAGTTCGGTAACATATTTGGTATGATATCCACTTTAAATAACCTAACTCAAGTACACCAAACGTGCAAAGACTATTAACGGAAGTAGTCAGTAAAACACGAAAAAGCAAATAAACTGTAAGTATAAACTTTAGTCAACCAGCAGTATCAGCGAAATGTTTAATTCTATTGAAATTTAGCTGAGGCCAGAATGATATTTGGCATACACTGTTACACCATAGACCATGAATAATTTAAGTTTCTTAAAGTTGACGTATTACTCCCACATTTTCTTAACTATAAAATGCTACGATAAGCAAAATTAAGGACTGTATTGTGGCAGTTAATTTATTAGAAGTTACTTAGGTACTAAACTGTGCACATAATCTCTAAATTTCTAATATGTTTGATTGCTGTTAATTAGCGCCAAGAATATCATTGTTGAATTAAGTTTAATAAATGAAATCTGTTTTTTTGTGTTTTAAATTGGTTAAATAAATTAGGTGCTGTAGTTTCCTGAAATAAGAAGAGGAACAAAATAATTTATTTATGCATTCTAAATATTAAATGCTGTAACTAAAGGCAAAAATCAAGTAAATTAATGAGCTTCACATCGTGTATATGTAGTCATAGCCTTGTTGATTTAAATCTATATAAAAAGGGAAGCTTACATCTCATTTAATATCTAACACGTGATAAACTTTGGTCATAAAAATTACCTTAGGTCTAAATGACAATTGTCATTCGCTGTTACAGCAGAGACCATGAGTAATTTTAATTTCTTAAAGTCAACATGTTACTGAAAGATATTTCAACGATTTTTTAACAGTAAAGTTTATAGGCATTTGTTTAACTATGGAAGGCTACAAAAAGCAAAATTAATGACTGTATTATGGCAATTAATTTCATAGCAGTTGCTTAGCTATTAAACTGTGCACCTAGTTGCTAATGACTATGGACACTGCTAATTTACGAGGCTGGCAAGTGGCGTCACCGTTCTCCAGCCAATAGCTACTGAGGTGAGTGAATGAGTAAGTGAGCTTAGGAAATAATTTAGTAGGTTGTGGTATACAATATTGCACCTTACCATGAAATTTTATTTAAAATGGATCTGGAGTATTGCTGCTTACCTGAGGATTTGAAAAGAGAGATAATACTACCGGTTGATAAAGGAGGGGTTACATATAGGGTTGAAAATTACAGGCCAATTAGTTTGACATCAGTGGTAGGCAAAATGATGGAGAGATTGATATGCAACAACGATTGAGAGTGCCGAAATGTTGTGTAATTATAACACTCCTATAACTCGGCTAGCCATCTGAGAACAATATTTATATTCTCAACGCCGAGAAAAACTACGTAATTATGTATATCAGAAATGTCTGAGAAAAAGAAACTGGTTTCCAGATTGACACCATGGCTTTAATAATAATTTAATTTAATTGCAATGGAGCACAGGCTCCGGTGGCAATTTCCCTACACACCCATCTTCCCCCTATCCTGCACCTACCTACATTTTCCCTCTACAAATTTTATCTTTAACCCTTTCCTACCGGCTATTGGAAATAAAGGGAAATTTATAATTTCAATTATATATTTGTAGAAAGGTACTTGAAATTAAACACACATATTTTTTTCTATTTTTTTTTTTTTTTTGTAACTCTAAGTGCTAATTACTAAGCCGGTACTTATAAGTACCGTCAGGGACTTTGTGTACCACAGGATGTACAGAAATAGCAATTGAAATCAATTATGTTCATATTGGTATGAAATGGTTGCCTCATGATATTCAAAAAAACCAATTCTTTTTGCCCATTCAGACACAAAAGACATTGCAGTGTAACATTTGGAATGATGTTTTGACTGTATTTTCTTCATTCTACATACTTCACATCTTCATCTGATTTTTACAATTTAGGGATAGTGTATACCTCTGTTTCCCAATCTTACATGTCTCATTGTGGAATAGTATGTCTTGTGTTGTTTGAATGGATGAGGGCTTGGTGAAATATATATAGATGACCTTTTCTTCTTACTGATGTCCTTCATAGTCATCATCATCATCATCATTATCATTGGGGACCATCTCCAGTTTCTCGGGTGTGGTATACGAGCCTTGGTTGTTACAGACGATTGTTTTCCATCTTTTCCTGTCCAGAAAGGCTTCTCTGTCTGTGATATACTCCCAATTCCAGCCTCTTCTCTCTACATCCTCCTTCAGTTGGTCTGTCCATCTTCTTCTTGGTCTTCCCACTGGTCTTTTGCCCAATATCATACCTTGTGCAAATGATCTTCTAAAAAATTTTACAGACTTTTTTCAAATATCGGACCATTTATGTTATAGGCATTGACAAATACAACATCCAGAATTCCCAAAAACAATCTTTACCATGATTTTGGTAATCTTCTGTCAGCATTGCACAAAGCCATCAGCTGATCAGCAGTATCAACTCCACACATGAAGATATTGTAGTCCTTGACGGCACCTGAGCATGAAATTGTCGACTTCAATCCATCTTTTTCTTTGCATATAACTAGTGGTGTAACAAAAGGGTGGCAGGATGGGCAAAATGCTACGGGACCTACTGCCGGAGGTGGCCCCCCATGACCGGCCAGAGAGGCCCTCTGGTCCAAGATCCACCAGGTCACCAATCCAACCCAAGAGAGGGCTCATCTGTTGAAGTTGCCATTGACCCCAACCAGTATTGTGGAGTTTCATCGCTTCCATGAAAATATGATACTAAATGTATGACCTTTTGATCCTTCCATTTCCAGTAGCAAATATCTAGGTTTGTAAATTCGTTGTCACAATCTCCTCTTTTTAGTTTTCCATCAGCATATTGTTAGAAAGTCCCTTGCAGTAGGGTCTGATTCTCCCACAAACAAAAGTTGTTTCAGTTTTTTAATAATGAAACTGTTGAAAAATAATGATAATACTAGATAACATCGTCATTGCTCCATTTTTTTCAGTCAATTCTAAGACCACTCTTTGACCTAATGAGTAATCTGAGAACATTCCAGTCATTTCTTCATTTTTGCCTTGATAAATTATAAACTTCTAAGAGAAGAGCTTCAGTCAGAGTGTATTTCATAAAAATATCCATTTGAAAATATCTAAAACAATGATAAAACCAATTGTCTATTGACCAATAATCTGCATAAAACTACCCAGAACTCCCTGACGGTACTTATAAGTCCACGTTGGTTTTTCTAGATTATTTAGTAAAGCAAATAGAAAAACATATTTTATACGTAAAAAATATATGGTTAAATGTTCAAACTAAAAAGTAATAACAGAAATTGACACTTACCAAGTAAATTATCATCTAAAAATGTATTGTAATGTAGCACTTCTTACTCTGGTCAGAATGCTGTCAAGCCCCAACTTAGAAAATTAATTTCCCCGCAATTTCAGGCAGAATTTAAAAATAAATGTTGTCATTGTCTGACCTAATCATACAACAATAGATCAACAGGCTTAACAATGCAGTGGACACTGGTATTGTCGAATTATATGGTGGTAAATACAGTGGTATTTATAAGTACCGTCAGGGAGGAAAGGGTTAAATTCTTTCAAAGTTTTCGGTAAATTATTCATCATTTCTCTTGGTAACTCATTCCAATCCCTGACACCCTTACCTAAAAAATAAAATCTTCCCACACCCTTGTGCCTGAAATCGAGTGCCAGCTTGTGGTCATGGTCATCTTTTCCCTTCCATGCACTACTTTTCATACCTATTACAATATCTTTCCATGCCTCATCGCCAGTATATGCCCTGTACACTCCCATGACCCTGCTCATCCCCCTCCTGTCTTGCAATGAATCCCATTCCAGCTCCTTTGTCATATCCGTCACTGATTGCATTCTGCGATAATTTCCAGAAACAAATCTAGCAGCCCTTTTTTGCACCCTCTCCAACTCCTGTTTTTGATACGTAAAATGAGGGTCCCATACTACACTACCATATTCGAGCAATGTTCTGAGCAAAGTTTTGTAACCCAATTCCTTGACTTCTCTCGTACATCCCCTCATCACTCTCTCCAACAAGTGCAGAACTTTGAAACCTTTTCCTACCACCTGTCCTATGTGTCCTGCCCAGTTAAGTTTGTTATCAAAAGTAATTCCAAGATATTTACATTTCAAGTCTTCAGCAAGCAATTGTTTCCCCACCTTACATTCATAATTAACCTTTTGTTTTTTTATTTGTGTATCTAATAAGCTGACTCTTCTTTGCATTTATCTTCATTCCATGTTTACCAACCCAATTAGATATCCTGTCCAGATCACGCTGCAACTGTTTACAATCCTCTATCGTTTTGATCGTTTTATACAGCATTATGTCATCTGCAAACAATCTAATTTAAGAAAGTAAACAATCAACACAATTATTCATTAGAATAATGAATAGCAATGGTCACAATATGCTACCCTGTGGCACACCCATTTTTACTTCCACTTCTTTTGATACTACATTTCCTACCCTAACTTTCTGTTTTCTACCTTTTAAAAATTCTTCTACCCAGCAAATGACTTTCTTATCCACTCCAATGGTTTTTACCTTATTTACTACCATTTTATGGCTTACTCTGTCAAACGCCTTAGACAGATCTAGTGCTACACTATCAACTTGGCCTCCCTTGTCCATTTCATCTGAAATATCTTGCATATATCCCACCAACTGAGATTCGCATGAATATCCTTGCCTGAAACCATGTTGCCTGCTTGAAAACCACTTACGTTCCTCACATATATTTCTGATGTGGTTGCATATCAATCTTTCCATTAATTTACTTACCACTGATGTCAAACTGATTGACCTGTAATTCTCAACTCTATTTCTCACCCCTCCCTTATGTACCGGTACTACTATTGCACTTTTCCAGTCCTGTGGTAAGCAGCAAGTGTCTAGACTCAATTTAAATAATATTTCAAGATAAGGTACAATGTCACATCCGGCTATCTTTAAGATATCTGTAGTAATACTATCTTCACCAGCCCCTTTATTTTTTTTCAGCTTTCTTATTTCCTTCATGATTTCCTCAGGATAGATATCAAATTTTTTACTATCGTCATTTCTAATTCTGTTGTTAAGCTCGTTCTCCGAATTAGACCCTCCTGTTTCTGTTTCATTGTCCCTAATGCTTTCACTGAACCAGTTACTTAAATTCTCTGCCTTTTTCAAATGGTCAGTAACTTCTTCTCCATCCTTATCTATAAGTGTCTCTACACCCTCCCTTCCCCTCAGTTTCCTGATATAGCCATAGAAATTTCTAGATGCATCAGTCAATGGTCCTCCTGCACTGACAATACTCTTCATAAACCCATCTTTAGCCATTTTCTTTGCTGTTATTAAATCCTTGTTTAGTTGTTTTAAATATTCCCTACTACCCTGCTGTCTCGTAACTCTGTTATGTTCTTTTCTTACCAACCTCTTCAACCTCCTCACTTCCCTATTATAGTACATAGGTTCTCTACTTCTCTTTATTTTCTGCTTTGGAATAAATTTTCCTTCCCCCTTTCTTATTATCTCCTTGAACTCTTCCCACCTTGACTCTACTGTACCTGAGCCTTCCTTCCATTTACTGAATTGTTCTCTGAAATATCTCTTCAAATTTGAAACCTGTGCCTTTTTATAATTGTACCTATTTCCCCCTTCAATTTTGGCTGCTGGTTTACTGAATCCTCTAATATCCATCAGAACTGCTTCATGATCACTTATTCCTTCAGTTACTTGATACCTCAAAAGGTTTTCATCAGGCTTAATTCGAAATATATCCAAAATATTTTGTCCCCTAGTGTTTTGCTCAACCACTTGTGTAAATCCTCCTTCCCTTATTAAGATATTTGCAAATCTTTGTTCCCTTGTGTTATTTATCTTATTCCCTTCCCAGTTTACACCTGGTAAATTTAAATCCCCACCGATGATGATCATTCTATTCTCACCTCTGAAATCTGAGTATGAATTTAATTTCTCCCCAAGAGCCTCATCCTCTTCTGTCATTCTTCCACTGCGGTAAACAGCCAACACTCTGATTTTTTCTTTGTTATTACCCCAGAAATCTACCCCAAGTAACTCATGGTCTTGATCTATGAACGCCAGTGAACTGTGCTAGTTTTTGCTAACTAGTATGAAGACTCCTCCACCAATTGCTCCTCTATCTCTGCGGTACACTCTGTAACCACCAGGAAAAACCTCACTGTCTAGTACTTCTTCTTTTAACCAACTCTCTACCCCAATTATTACTTGTGGCTCGTGCATCTCTATTAAGTTTGCAAATTCGATTACTTTGTTCATTATACTTCTACAGTTTACCATTAACACCCTTACTACTAGCTTTACATTTTCAGAATTTATCTCCTGTTTCCGACTTTTACCGCAGTCAGTTATTGTTTCAGCCATTTCATCTATTTCTTTAATATCTGTGACTTTCCCCATCGCGAATCTGCAATCAGTATCACTTTGATAATTTATTTCTGTCCCTTCACCAGCAGCCCCTAACCTAAAAAAGGCACAGTCCTGAACCCATCATCACTGGAAACGGGCTCCCTCACTGTTTTAGCTAACAACTCAGAAAGTACTTCCTTCCCCCTTCTATTTAGATGTAGGCCATGCCTAGTGAAACCCCACCTACCAATGGTGTTCACAGGCACAACCCCCAACACAGAACTAATGCCTTTCCCAAGTAGCACTTCCGTTTCTACATTAACTCGCCTCACAGCATAGTTCAATTGTGGCCGGTCATTGCGACTTAGGACCTGCATGAGCTCCACCCTGGTATGCTGTGCCTCCTTCACCACCTTCCTCATGTCACTCTCTATACTATAACTCGCGTTTCTATCAATACTATTTCCCGCACCTCCCACTATCACTACTCTATCATCCTTAGTGAAACTCCTACAAAGGGAACCTATATCCTCTATTACCTGGCCTAATGTTGCACTAGGTTTGAAAATACTTGTGACCTGATATCCTGTACCTAACTGATCCTGCAGAAGAGGGCCTACACCTCTCCCATGGCTACTACCTAGCAGCAGAACCCTTTTTTTCCTATTCTTGCCCTGCACGCACTTATTCCTAAAGGTCTGCTGCATCTTACCTACTCCTACTCCTACATCTACATGAGGATCTTCTCCTCCTGACTCTGGCAACAGGTCAAACCTATTTTTTTCCACAATTACTGAAGTGTCTGGCTTGTTCATCCTGTTAACCATGATTCTCCTACGACCTGTTACCAGCTTCCACCCATCCTTATCAACTTCCTCCAACCCACTATCTCTACTTTCTGCCTCTAAAGCTTGAGCCTCCACAAGCTGAATCTCCACAGGCGAGGCCACCACAGACCATGCCTGCAGAGGCTGAGCCTCCACAGGACGAGCCTCAAGAACCCTGATCCTTTCACGCAACTCCCTAATCGTTTCGCCCATCTCCCACATCCTATCATCCCTAAGACACAGTGAACAAAACTGTGGGAGAGCCTCATTTATTTCCTCCGTTTCCTCTTCCCCACATGCCCAGTGAAACTACTTCTTACACCAACTACAACCCATCCCCTCCGCAACGTACCTACGACAGGCGCCACAGTTGCCAGTCATGATTTTCCCAAATACTTCAACCATCTTCTAAACAAACCTTAAATTTATTTAATAAAGTAGTCTTATAAAGTTTATACTATATTTTTTAACGTTTTTTACTAAATATGATAGCCGCTGTACTCGACTAACTGTTGAATTGTTATATATATTTAATTTGATTGAAGTTTTGTGAAAAACGACTAGGTAATTAAACTACTTAAGAACCAATTAATAAAACTTAAGCTAATGGATTTCGAAACAAACTTAATATGGTAGGTCAATACTATTTAGTGTTAATGTGGTTAACAACTATTTTGTTACTTATGAAAGTTTTTTTTTTTAAAAAAAAAGGAAGGAAATTTTTTATAAATATATATATATATATATATTAGATGGCAATTAAACACTATTAAATTTCAGACAGAACATGTTAATTATTAGAACGTACGTTTTTGTTATCGTAAACTTGATTTCGATATCGATAGTCGAACTTATCGATGATGTAACCTATGGTAACCTATGTGAGTAACTAAATGCTATATATGAATACTTATGTTTATTATTTATTATTTCCAGTTGATTTTATTACTATTCCGGAGCTAATTAATTAAGAAACTGTGTTATTTTAAACCTAATAAAGCCTTGATATAGGGCAATACAGAAAGCTTTAACAATCGAAATTCAAACTAGTGATTTGAACTATTTTTTACGGTATATAAGAAATTTAACACTACAAAATAACTTAAACTACTATTTTTACCTATGCTATAGTATTATAGTAATCTAACTATCAACCTTATGCTAAGTTTAATTCAATAAAATGTGCAATAACTAGCAATAACGTTAACAACAATGATGCGAAATTTAAAAACTGTTATATATGGTGTAATCTTAAATAATTCTTCTTGCTAGCAATAATTCTAAGAGTTTAGATGATAATTAAAGATTTTAAAGTAATTTGGTCTACAAAAACTTAGCTGATGAATGCATAATTGCAGTTTGATGAGAAGCTCTCGACAGACACAGCCAATCGATCGCACAGGCTTTAGACGAGGATATTCATCTGAATCTCAGATGATGGGCTATATGCAAGATATTTCAGATGAATTGAATAGGGGAGGTCACGTTGATAGTGTGGCACTAAGGCCTTTGACAGAGAGAGCCATAAAATGGTTTTAAATAAACTGAAATCTATTGGATTGGATGATAAAGTTAATTGTTGGTTAGAGGAATTCTTAAAAACCAAAAAGAAAAGTGTTAGAGTAGGAAATACATTATAAAAACAGGTGGAAGTAAATATGGGAGTGCCACAGGGTAGTGTATTGGGACCACTGCTAGTCATAATTCTAATGAATGATTGTGTTGATGGGGTATGTTCAGAGTCTAGGTATTTTGCAGGTGATATAATGGTATACAATCGGATCAATACAGGTGAAGACTGTGAACAGCTGCAGGGTGACCTGGATCTAATTGGGTTGGTCAGCGTGGAATGAAGATAAATGTCAAGAAAAGTCAGCTTATTAGGTACACAGATAAAAAACAAAAGGTTAATTATGATTATAGGGTGGGGTCAGAACTACTTGTTGAACGCTTGAAGTGTAAATATCTTTGTATAACGTTTGATAATAAATTCAATTGGGCAGAGCACATTGGGCAGGTTGTTGGAAAAGGTTACAAAATCCTTCATTTACTGGAGAGGGTGATGAGAGGATGTACCAGAGAAGTTAGGGAATTGGGTTACAAAACTTTGGTCAGACCATTGATTGAATATGGTGGTATAGTTTGGGACTCACATTTTGGTTATTAAATACAGGAGTTGCAGGGTGTGCAAAGAAGAGCAGCTAGATTTGTTTGTGGAAATTATTGCACTACCCAGACAGTAACTGAAATGATAAAGGAGCTGGTTTGGGAATCATTGGAGGAAAAGAGGATGACGAAGAGTGCTGGGAATGTACAGGGCATATGTTGGTGATAGGGTTTGAAGGGATATTGATCAAAGAATTAGGAATAGTGCCTGGAAGGGGAAAGGGGACCATTGCTACAAGTTGGCTCTTGATTTCATGCATAATGGAGTGGGAAAGTTTCTTTTGTTGGTAAGGGTGTCAGTAATTGGAACTAATTACCATGTGAAGTCATTAATAATTTACTAAAAATACTTTAGGAATTAAAAATTTGTAAATGATAGTAGTAAATGGGGGAGGAATTAATATTACAATTATGAAAGAAGATGTAAAAAAAATGTAATTAGAAGACTAGGAGAATTGCCCCTGGAGCGTTAGCTCCATTGGGATTAAAATTAATAATAGAATAAACAAATTCAGGGGTAGGTTCTATCATTTAGGGTCTAATTGAATATTTTTTCTCATGTATGGTTGAGTTCCTAGAGACAGGAGAAATTTATAGGCAACTAGCTGATACCTGCGACTTCTAACGCGTGGATTAAGAATTTCGTTGCCAGAATTGAATATAGACAGCTGTTGGTAATGTAGGGTTGGTCCCAAACAACACAGAGCTGGCATAATATGACAGGAAAGCCATCACTATATCATGCTACCGTCGAACCTCTCTCATGAAGAGAATCAATATCCAACATATTTAAAAACATACGAAGATGCGGGGATATGGGGGGGGGGATAGGGGGGAGTTAGCTCAGGGCTGCTTAATTCAGCTTGGTCTTTTCTTCAGCATGAGCATCTGATTCCTGGGTTCTAATAACTTTATCTGCTTGTGCTGTGCTAGAGCTATACCTTAGGCCAGTTTACGTGCGCAAGACATGTCAAAAAAGAAGCAAAATAAACTGGTGCCAGAAACATTTAATTAGACACAAAGTAATTGTAGAGAGAAAATCGACGTCTCTACTAAATAATACATTTTGTCTCTAAACAAAATATATTAACAAATCAGACACTAATATAATGTGTGAGAAGCACAGCTTGAGCAACCAACATAAAATTACAGACTAACACATCCATCTCTCTGTCACCATTTGATAAATTATCAACATTTCATGACTACAACTGTTATTCATACCGAAAGAAACGTTCTGTACCCTTCCTACAGGTACAAAGTATTTCCTTGTCAAATTCCATCAATATCGGTATAGCCATCTAGTCGTCAAAACTTGACAAACAGACAGAAACTTACTTCCGCATTTATAGTATTATTAGTGCAGATCACACACACACTGACTGTGAGAGTAACAACCCCTGAGGGATCAATATAACGTAAAAAAGTGTACACCTACAGCATTGTTAGACTACCTTCAATTTGCATCGCATTGCACCCCTAAATTTGTGATGTCTATAGTTTAACATGCAATCGAAACAACTGATGGTCCTGGTGTGACTCATACAATCAAACAATTTTTAAAAACCTTTACTTCCACCAGGAATTGAACCGGAGACAACGCTTCAGACATCAGTAAGCAAGCGCTTTAACCACTGACATACCAGACCGCCATGTGCACAGGTAGTACAGAGACTTACACATGCTGCATGTATCACTGTTTAGTAATTTTTCAAAATTTATATGACAACACGTATTATTTGTACAGAAGAAAGTATGCTATGTTCATCCTAATGCCAAATAGCATCTCCTCGTCAAATTTTATTACGATCGGATTAGCCGTTTAGCCAAGAAACGTAACAAATAGACAGATAGGCAGAGTTATTTTCGCATTTATAATATTAGTATAGATACACAGCACACACATAAAAATGATAATATACGAAAAATTCAAGAAACTATAAACACACATGGCGTGGAATAAACTGTAGCAAAAAGAAACCAAAAAACACCACCATCCTAGATAACCAAGTGTTGTATCCATAAATTAACACATCACCATCTGTTAGAAACTTATGGAACTATAATAATAATTTTGTGTAGTCGTAATGACCTGGTGACAGGGTTACTATTGACGAATCCTGCTGGGTACAGGGGACCTACAGTTTAAAGTGGAATCCAAACCATGGTACTGTCCTGGCATACTTCATATTACACAGCAAGCTGTTCCAGAGGTGAAGGCCAGGATAAGTGCCTATGAAAATCCCTGCCGCGGTGGGGATTCGAACCGGAGGCCTTTCAATCTCCAGTCAGACACCTTAACCACTGAGCCACCAGACTGCTCAAACTTACGGAACTTACAAATAATTACAAACCATTGTTCTATGACAAACATTTAATGAACATTTAATTTGCAGTAATTGATATTGAGGTCAATAATTGAGATAAAAACTATCCTATCTTTTAATTTGGACCAAATTACACACAGTTAGACAAATTTCATCAAAATCAGTTTAGTAGTTTTGGAGTTTATCTCAGACAGACATCGTGACGTGAGATTCTTATATGTATAAGATTAACATGAATGAAATTGGCCACAGCATCCTGATATATGCTTTCATAATAATGGAAGTAATCCTCAAATTCCATCCCATAGGCAAGAGACATCTAGGAAGAACACCAGGAAGATGAAATGAATATGTAACAGGCCTAACACTGGATATGAAACACACAAAGAAGGCAAGATAGTAGCTAAAGCATTTAATTGATAAATATATTTGAGGTTCTTTCCGGAAATGGATTGAGAAGGAGGTTGAAGAATTGAGCCCGTCTTACTCCATACGTGAACTGTTGGGGGAATCAGAAACTCAGAACTACAGCTTTGTACCCCCCCCCCCCCCTATTTCTCATTTCAATTTAATATTGGAAAAAAACATCTCATAAAACTCTCAATTCTTTACAAGGAACACAAAGTTTTGAGGTGCAGCCAAACTAATTTATTTATGTGGCCTGCATTTTTTTTTTCCAAAATAGTTGCCAATACACTGTACATACATGAGCATTCTCGGAAATCACTATTGAAATCAGTAGTATCACAGTTGATATTTACCTTTCATAGGTAGCAACTGCCTCTGCAAAGGTTTAAAACATACGATTTTTTTGCCATTGGGAATAAAAGAAATTGCGTGGATACTGATCAGGACTAAGCAGGATGAATCATCAATTTCATCTCTATTGAAGCCATAACTGTATAGTTGTGTTGGATATGGATGTATTATTATTTTGGAGGATGATTCCTTGCAGCCCTGTTCTTGTTTACCATTCTTGAAGGCTCTGGAGAAGTTTGGAGGTAAAACTGTGGTGTCACCATGAGAAGTGACTGTTCTTTGTTCTTCTGAAGGAATGGTTGTCGTGTGACCGGTATTGGAGAAAATAGTGGCCACCATTTTCTTTCCGGTGCATTGTGGATGTTTCACTTTTATTGGCAGATTGTTGTCAGAATAGATCCACACTGCTGAATGACATTCGGTCTCTGGGCCATACTGGTAAAACTAGGTGTTGTCACCAGTGAATGCCGAAAAAGTCTGGAGTTTAACCTCTCAAATATTGTTAGCATTTCTTTGCTTTTATGCATGTCTCGGGTTGTGAAGCATCCAATAGGAATTAAATCATTCTGAGACAAATAAATCCTACAAAAACAATTCTTGTAAAAATAGGTCAAGTCTTGTATTCATGTAGTGACAAAAAGTTATGAGATGTTCTTCTGAGCCAAGTCTACACTTTACAGTGCGTATTCAGTTCACTTTGTGAAACAGAATGATTTCTCTTGGTGTCATAGATCGTTTATTTAGGATAAAAGGATCTGACGACTTGACTATTATGCACCCCATGGTTTAGTTAACCTATATAAATACCTTAAAAGTGTTGCTTTTTCAAACTTATAAATATGTAAATGCCATAATTTCCCTATCTCTTTTTGGAGTTTGACAAGTATATATTATGCCCTCAATTTCACTAAAAATTATAACATGCATAATGGCCATTGTACCACAGACATATTATCAGCTTGATATGGTAAATTTTGTTTCTAATTAATAACAATTTTAAAGACAAATCTCTTAAGTAAGAGAAGTGGTTTGAATACATATCACTATTGTCCCATCTCAATGTTTCTCCCTTTTGAGTAGGGTCCATGACATGCTCTGAAGAAACTAACCCATTCAACTCATATCACTAATGCAAATGTTCTACCTTAACTTCACATAGAGAGAGAGCATGGTGGGTGAGCAGTAATGCTCTGGCCTCAAATTCAGGAGGATGCAGTTTTCAAATCCCTGTCTGGCCACTCAGATTTCAGTTTACCATAGTTTCCCAGAATCACTCCAGGCAAATATCGGAATGGTTCCTTCAGAGGGCCATGGCGACCAGATTTCTTTCCACCCCCCCCCCCCCAGTCCTTTTCCACCTCTGATGGCCTCAATATTGACGAAGGCCAAAGCCATAACGGAAAAATAAACTTCACTGACACCTAGGCCTTTATTTATCCATTTTCTGTCGGCCAAGGTACTCTGACCAGTAGGGAGACACTGTATGCTATTTCCTTCATGTGTTCCATTTTCATTGTATCCATACCTATTGCCATTCTTTTCCTAACTGTTCTTTCTTTGTTACTCATATTGCTGATTATAAATGTGTAGGTGACTACTTAAATACTGCTGTTATCCTTTTTCAATTTTAAATGAAACCTTAATAACAGATTGGTTGCTATTTAATCTTTGTTGGATAATGTTAGTTCTAGATTAATTACATCAAATAATGATTTAAGGAGAGAAATAAGCTCTACCTTCTGAAGGAAGAATTTCAACACTATACCTGTACATCATATATTGCTTCAATGCTATTCAACTTAGTGATGTATTTCTCCAAAAACCTGATCGATGCTCATCAGTCAAATTTTAACTGTAAGTTCACTACATGTTTATTTTTAAAATGGAATAAAATAAAGCTCACATACACAGTCACTCATTCATACCAACATAGTAATGGCCTTGGGCACTTTCAAATATCAGTAATATTTTCTTAATTAATTCTACATAATTCAGGTGTTCCGACATTACTTGCACTTGTCTAATCCAGTCTTACATCATGATTCTTCAAGCAATTCCTATCGACTATGCACATTACACAATTTTTCCATAGTACAGTTGCAATTTTTCTTCCATTCACAGTAACTTTTCAGGCAAGACCCTGTTCCGTAGTGATGACTAATGTCCACTTACTTTGATATAACTTGGAGGGTCAACTTCCGCTATCACTAATATTGAGTTGGAGATTGTCTTAAATTGTCCAAGGGAAAGTTAATTACATCAACCCAAAAAAAAAAAAAAAAAGTAAAAAATCGAGCACATTATTATGATGCATCTGCAAACTACATCCTTTACATAAATCAATTATATGATGGAAACATATTAAGATGCTAGTTCTAGAGGAGAACTCTATTTGAATATCCATATTCAACACTATCTAACTGTTAGTAAAAAAAAATATTCAACAGGGAAACATACTGTGCCATCATGTGCTGGCCATGTTCTCTAAAACATCTGCATCATCATCATTGAGGTTTTCCACTTTTTTGTGAGTTTTCCGTCACATGCTCTTTCTGAAACTGTGCTTATTTACAAGTAAGGTTCCGTCTACTTCCAGCATACTATGCCTGTCATGGTTTTGATTTGAGAGCTTATGTATTGCCCTCTGCTTGCAAGACATGTAACTTGTGTTCTTTGTGTGAAAGTGTTTTTTTTGTTTTTGAAATTTGCATTTTATTTGGTGGACTGGGGACTATCCCAGCATTTACCTAGTTGACTACAGAAAACAAGCTAAAAAATGTTATCAGAACATTTGGTTTGCAGGGTCTAGGATTTAAAACTGTTACCTATACAATCCAGTGTAGTGGCACCATAATGTGTGCAGTAGACTGGTGGATGAGAGGCAAAAATTCTAGTTTTTAATTTCCTTAGACTGAGCATGTGATAGGTTAGTTGAACTAATTAGAGTGAAACAGTATTCTATATAAGAGAATACATTTTAAGTTCAAATAAATATAATTGACATTTATGCTAGTACATACAGAAATATTGCTTTTTACCCACATATTGTGAATTGTGATACGTGTACTATTGTAATGGAAATAAAATTATGGGTTACCTGCTGCTTTCTGATATGTAATTTTACAGTGTTCTCGTATGGCATTTCCAGATGCAAAAGTTTTGGCTTGCCATGGAAGTGGTTTAGGAAAGATAAAAAATTTCCTTTCTTCTCTTTTCTCACATTTCCATCTCAAATGGTGATCAAAAACTTTCTTTGTAATTATAAATCACTAATTAAGTCGTACCACCTATTCTATTAAAATTTGAGTATATTTTCTTGTTCGTTAAGTTTCTAAAGAAAAGACAAACAACCATTATTTTTTGTTTAAAATGTAATTTTGAATCCTGCTGGTACAGTTGTATCAAACATAATTTAACCCTGCCATCACTTATTTGCAGTAGATTTTCTAAGCTGCGTTTTGAAATCAGCTATCCTTTTAAATTTATTATTAACAAATATCACCGAAGCTGTTCCACATTGATAACTTTGGGTGGTATTGTTTGTTTAGATCCACTTCCTAAAATCTTTGAATATGTGCCAATTTTAACAGTCAATCCAGTATTATTATGTTCCCGTCCCTTTGTTCAACTGTTATTCTATGAGAAATGTTTACAGACTTGGTCTCTCTTCCGTAAGCTTGTCGTGAAAGTTTATTACCAAGAATATGTTATTCCAAATGATAGTTTTCTTAATATGCTTTATCTGTTATTATAACTTATTTTACTCATTTAGTGCATAATTGTAAAACATTGACTTCTATTCCTAACTGAGATTATTGCTCCTACACATTAGTTAACTTTTTTTTACATTTGTATAATTGCATTAAAACTTCAAAAAAATTTCGCTAACATTTCTTTAATTTTTTCTTCTGAGTGATAATGGCAGCTCAGTATATAAATAAAGGCCAAAAAAATACCATTCACATTTGTGGCAATCTGATGTAGGAACTCTTACTGAGAAAGTCTCTTTGTTATCTCCAAGCTATTTCATTAGTTTTATTGTCTTTCTATGAATTATATTTTTATAAATTATCCTTCTGTAGACTATTTAAATAATGACAGAGGAACTTGTGCAGACTATAGGGTTTGACTCCAACTGAGAGTGAGATAGAAAGAAGTAAGGGTAAATATTTAGATGTCGCTGCATTTTACAGAGAAAGAAAGACTTTAGTTAGTGCTTTTTGTAATTTACCACTATGGAAAAGAGCTAGAGGTGGCATAATGTTGCATTGTTACTATGAAATGGTCAGTTTTAGACAATTAATTGTCAAAAATTATTACACTGTTCTTGCATAGGTAACATAATCTTGTTGTGATCAGAACTTGTAAATCATTGTATTGGAAGCACCGGTATTCACAATCATAAGTTTTGACCAGTATTATCAGCATATCGTAATATTTTTTATTTCGTTTTTTATTTCTTTAATTAACTTTCCCACTTCTCTGTTTTATTGGTTTTATTTTTATTATTTATTTACATGCATTTTCGTCCTGTATTTAGTTCTGTCTTCCTTCCAGGTAATAACATTAATTGCAAAAATGGAACGCTTACGTGGTGAAGCTGTACACTCCAGCATCCATGCATCTATGGAGTCATGGCTGGAAGCTATAAAAAAGGTACAAGCGCGCAGGCGGGACGAAATTATAAACTCCACAAATCGCCACCATAATTTTGTAGCTGGTATTCCAACTCCCCGCATTCAGGAAGACAAAGGTATGAACATTTAAAATGCCATGCAGCGTCAGTTACAGCTGGAATAAAATACTGGAGTGTATGTTTGTATATATTGTGGGGAAAGTGAATACTTATTTGGGATGTGTTTATTCATTCTCAATGCATTGTGGAAAATAAGTTACCAAATTTTTTGTTTTGTGTATCCATGAGAGATTACTGGCACAGACATCTCTCAGTAGAAAATAAGTTTACACTAGACGACCCGTGCGAAAATTTCGCGAATATGAGGGTGAATGCTTGTAACATAATGAATAGTAGAACCGTAGTTTTGTAGCAAATATTTTTTTTAGTGTAATAGGTACACAGCAAAATACTCAGAACATATTATGAAACACTTAGGAAAATTTAAAACACACTTTATTTATGACAAACTGTCACTGACCTTGGCAGAATAAAACCAACCTTAACAAACTGCACACAATATATCAACATCTCTGTGATATTTGTTGCTGAGTGAATAAATTGATTACATTGGAATTGTATAGCAAAACGACAGTGTTTCCGTAAAAGAAAAAAATATATACGAAAAACTACTTATTTAATAAAAAAAAGGTTATTGACTTCTCTGTGATATCCGCTGCTAAAATCTGGGGACTTGGCTCTGAACAGTCTCATACGCGCTACCACTTTTAGCACCAAATTCTGAACATTTTTTTCTTAATTTATGACCTTACCTAGCTGGAGACCTTAATTTTTAAAACGATATGTCATTTATCAATTTCAGCTAGGTATCGAAGAAGATAAATGGCATATAATAAAAACAAAAATTTAAAAAATCAACACGTTCTATAACTAATATTGATACTTTTGCCCTTTAAGGGTCGAATTACTAAAAATTTCTTTTATAAAATATGGTGTGACCAAAGCAGCCACCTTGGTCTTTAAATTGATACCTCATTTATCGATTTCGGTTAGTTATCAAGCAAGGTAAAAAAAAAGTTTTGAGAAATGATGTTATTTTTGCCCCTTAAGGGTGTAATTCGGAGAAAGTTTTTTCTTAAAATAGGATGTGACGATAGTGGATAATTTAATATTTAAATCAATACGTCATTTATTGATTTCGATTAGATATCAAGGGAAATAAATAGCTCATGACAGAAAAATGCGTTGTAAAAATATTAATACTTTTGCACTCTAACGTCAGAATTTTTAAAAATTTCTTTCTTAAAATGTGGTAACGGAACCGAAGACATTACGAAGACCTTAATCTTTTAAATGATACCTCGTTTATCAATTTTATTTAAATTATTGTCAACGGAGGTAAATGACTTGAGACACAAAAAACGCATTTTAGAAATACTGATATTTATGCCCTTTAAGGGTCGAAAAACGAAAAATTCCTTTCTTAGAATATAATGTTACCACGGCGGAGACCTTAGTCTTTAATATGATATCTCATTTATTTATATCAGATAGAAATCAAGGGAGATAAATGGCTCGTGACACAAAAATGCATTATAGAAAAATTTATACTTTTTCCCTTTAATTCTTGAATTCCAAAAACATTCTTTCTGAAAATATGATGTCACAAAGCTGAGACATTACTCTTCATAATCCTACTTCATTTATCGATTTTGGTTAGATATCCAGGGAGATAAATGGCTCAAGATACAAAAAACGCATTTTAGAAAAATCGACATTTTTGCCCTTTAAGGGTCGAAAAACGAAAAATTCTTTTCTTAAAATATAATGTTACCACGGCGGAGACCTCGATCTTTAATATGATACCTCATTTATCTATATCGGTTAGATATTAAGGGAGATAAATCACTCGTGACACAAAAATACGTTATTGAAAAATTTATATTTTTTCCCTTTAATTCTTGATATCCAAAAACATTCTTTCTTAATATATCATGTCACAAAGCTGAGACATTACTCCTCATAATCCTACTTCATTTATCGATTTTGGTTAGATATCCAGGGAAATAAATGGCTCGAGATACAAAAAACGCATTTTAGAAAAATCGACATTTTTGCCCTTTAAGGGTCGAAAAACGAAAAATTCTTTTCTTAAAATATAATGTTACCACGGCGGAGACCTCGATCTTTAATATGATACCTCATTTATCTATATCGGTTAGATATTAAGGGAGATAAATCACTCGTGACACAAAAATGCGTTATTGAAAAATTTATATTTTTTCCCTTTAAGGTTTTAATTCCAAAAACATTCTTTCTTAATATATCATGTCACAAAGCTGAGACATTGCTCCTCATAATCCTACTTCATTTATCGATTTTGGTTAGATATCCAGGGAGATAAATGGCTCGAGATACAAAAAACGCACTTTTGAAAAATCGACATTTTTGCCCTTTAAGGGTCGAAAAACGAAAAATTCTTTTCTTGAAATTTAATGTTACCACGGCGGAGACCTCGATCTTTAATATGATACCTCATTTATCTATGTCGGTTAGATATTAAGGGAGATAAATCACTCGTGACACAAAAATGCGTTATTGAAAAATTTATATTTTTTCCCTTTAAGGGTTTAATTCCAAAAACATTCTTTCTTAATATATCATGTCACAAAGTTGAGACATTACTCCTCATAATGCTACTTCATTTATCGATTTTGGTTAGATATCCAGGGAGATAAATGGCTCAAGATACAAAAAACGCATTTTAGAAAAATCGACATTTTTGCCCTTTAAGGGTCGAAAAACGATAAATTCTTTTCTTGAAATTTAATGTTACCACGGCGGAGACCTCGATCTTTAATAAGATACCTCATTTATCTACGTCGGTTAGATATTAAGGGAGATAAATCACTCGTGACACAAAAATGCGTTATTGAAAAATTTATATTTTTTCCCTTTAAGGTTTTAATTCCAAAAACATTCTTTCTTAATATATCATGTCATAAAGTTGAGACATTACTCCTCATAATGCTACTTCATTTATCGATTTTGGTTAGATATCCAGGGAGATAAATGGCTCGAGATACAAAAAACGCATTTTAGAAAAATCGACATTTTTGCCCTTTAAGGGTCGAAAAACGATAAATTCTTTTCTTGAAATTTAATGTTACCACGGCGGAGACCTCGATCTTTAATAAGATACCTCATTTATCTACGTCGGTTAGATTAAGGGAGATAAATCACTCGTGACACAAAAATGCGTTATTGAAAAATTTATATTTTTTCCCTTTAAGGTTTTAATTCCAAAAACATTCTTTCTTAATATATCATGTCATAAAGTTGAGACATTACTCCTCATAATGCTACTTCATTTATCGATTTTGGTTAGATATCCAGGGAGATAAATGGCTCGAGATACAAAAAACGCATTTTAGAAAAATCGACATTTTTGTCCTTTAAGGGTCGAAAAACGAAAAATTCTTTTCTTGAAATATAATGTTACCACGGCGGAGACCTCGATCTTTAATATGATACCTCATTTATGTATATCGGTTATATATTAAGAGAGATAAATCGCTCGTGACACAATTACGCATTGCAAAAATATTGATACTTTTGCCCTTTAAGGGTCGAATTCCGAAAATATCTGTCTTAATATATGACGTCACTAAAGCGGAGATCTTAATCTTTAAAATGATACTACATTAAACGATTTCATATACGTATCCAGGGAGATAAATGACTCGTAACACAGAAAACAGCATTTTAGAAAGATTGACATTTTTGCCCTTTAAGGGTCGAATTCCGAAAACTTCATTTCTTAAAATATGATGTGACCAAAGTGGAGACCATAAGCTTTAAAATGACACCTCATTCATTGATTTCGGTTAAGTATGAAAGAAGATACAGGCTTGTGACAAAAAAATACCTTATAGAAATAATATATATGATTTAATTGGAAGTTAAACAAAAGGACCAGTTGACTTTAAATGCTTACCAATTTGTTGACAGTATGAGTTTGGTTAAATTTTGCAGGTTTTTAACACTCTGCAGTGAAATGATACAGATTGCCTTCTGCATCAAGTTTATCGGATAGCTAAATGATTTTAATGTTAACTACACATATGAGCAGAAAAATTGTGTTGAATTAAATCTTGTGCTAAAAACAGGGTTTGTCAAAAGGAAAAGGTTTGAAACTGCTGCAGAATGGCTTGTCAAAGCTTACGTCCTCTCGGTAATCAGTGTTTTGAGTGTTTTAAAAAATTAAAAAGTGGTGATTTTGATGTGAGAAACGAAGACAGTGGAAGACCTTCAAAAAAGTTTGAGGACAGCAAGTTTCAAGCATTGTTGGATGGGGATGGTGCCCAAATATAAGGACAACTCACAAACCAATTAAATGTAACAAGGGAAGCTGTCTCCACACGTTTAAAAGTGATGGGAAAGATCCAGAAGATGGGAAAATGGGTTCCACATGAACTGACTGACAGACAGCAAGAAAAACGAAAAACCACTTGTGAAATGCTGCTCGTCAAGTATAAAAGAAAGTCATTTCTCCATCGAATTGTGACAGGTGATGAAAAGTGGATATATTTCGAGAACCCTAAGGGTAAAAGATCATGGGGAACTCCAGCTGAACCGTCAACATCAACGTCAAGGCCAAATCGCTGTGCACGGAAGACAATGCTCAGAGTTTGGTGAGACCAAAATGGTCTGATCTATTACGAGCTACTTAAAAGTAGGTGAAACTGTTAATTCTGAACTTTATCAACAACAAATGATTAATTTGAATCAAGCATTGCAGGAAAAACGACCAGAATACCAGAAAAGGCAACCCAAAGTGATTTTGCTCCACGACAACGCACCATCACATACAGCAAAACTGGTCAAGGAAATCATTAAGGCACTTGTTTGGGAGATACTGATGCTTGAGGCTTACTCATCTGACTAAGCTCCATCCAATAACTCTCTCTTTATATTGATGGGACACGCACTCGCTGAGCAGCGCATCACTTCTTATGGAAATGTACGAAAATGGCTCAATGACTGGTTTGCGTCAAAAGATTTAAAAAAAATTGGCATGGCATTCATAAATTTTCATGGAGATGGGGAAAATGTATATCTAGCAATGGGCAATACTTGAAATAATGTACTTTGCATCATTTTTATACAGTAAAGGTGTATTTTTTATGAAAAAATTCCGGTTTCATATTTACGCACCTGGTAGTTTATATATATACACAAATATTTCTAATTTATTAATACCACCATCTATGTACATGATGATGCCTCGTTTCATAAGAGCAAAATACATCTGAGCTTATACAAATTTTTTTAAAAATAAAAGAGTTTGTTAACAGACGCTGTTCTCATTCACAAATGTTTATAAGTAGCTGCTGAAGAATGGCCAACGAAATTAAAAATCATTCTAAATGAACTTAATGATACCACATAAGTTTAGTTTAAATCCACTCAAATTTCTATTTTAAAGCAGAAATAATGGATCAAATCAACCCGCCATCAAAATAAAACCAATATACAAACAGCAAATAATTTTATTATAGTTTTTTTTTAGTATAGAATCTAAATTTTTTTAATATTGCAATATTTATTGCCATTACAGCAATTATTATTAATGAAATCTCTTTTGACATTATATAGTTCAAAGTAGGTGAAGTCGCAGGTAACTTCTAGTCTATAGTATTTAGAGCCCACAAATTAATGAAGTCTAATGGAATAATTCCCTCAAAGAATAAGATAAAAGAAATCTAAAATGTTTATCCAAAATATAACATCAAAAATCAATTACTGACAAAACAATATCAAACTTAGCATAAATTTACAAATAGTGAGATCTATGTGATATTAGCAACAAAAAGGCTGTCGTTGGTGAACTATGGCAAAAGTTTTAATATTGGTGTGTGTGTGTGTCATGTAGAAGCTGGAAGTAATATGATGCACGATGAACTGTTTGGCTAATTGGGTGACTTTCTTTCGGGCTCAGGTTGATAAAGTAGATTGCCGGCAGATCAGCAATTAAGAGCGAGTCGATAGGTGGCAACATCAAACAAATGACTTGTATTTCTTTGACTCTCTAGTCCCATTCTAATGGGTTGTATAGTTGATTCAGACTGTCTTATTATTCAAATTTGTTTACTGAATCATACTGCAATCCAATAAGATATTTCACACATTGTTCCATTATCATTAGTTCATATGTAAGACATGAGCTGTATCAGTCTTCCCTGCGGCTACATATGCTGCTGGATATCTAAGCTTGTCCCTCAGTTATCTATCAAATTTAGTTCCAAACCAACTCTTTCAAGCCACATCACAGCCTTCTTGGACTATCAACCACCCTAAACCCTCATATCACAGCGCTGTGCTGGTCATTCAGTATTTCAAGGCCAGGAATCAATTAAGAACCCTTCGGCAAGGTTATGACTTCTGTCAAGCCTGCCCAGAAATCATATCCTTACTCCAAAAAATCATCTCTGTCTCTCCCAGGATATGCTTCAGTAAACATAAATTCAGCCTACTTCCTGTCCTGCCAGAGTATCCCAAGGCTTTTTTCCATCCAAATGATCCTGCTGCAAAATGTGTAACATATGTCATGCATCAACTAACTGGGTAAAGCTTTCCTATTATAGAACATTCCACCTGTGATAACTCCCATGCAATAAACCAGCTAACCTGAACCATTGTTCGGCTTCCTACACAAGTCTGACCATGAATCCACTGGCTATTAGAATAAATGGTTACAGACAAATGGTTCATCTAAAATCCTAACCAGCCAGTATCTGTTCTTGCCACTATGCACAATATCAACCATTATTATGCCTGTTTCACTGTCTGCGCATCAAAATTTTCACATACATAAGCAGTTTCTCTGAACTCGGACGGTAGGAACTGGCTTACAAGTACACACAAGCTAGGTGCCAGGCAGCCACTGTGTTTCAAGTTAAGATAATACCCAGCAATGTTCCTTTCTTCCCCCAAACCCCCACCTTCTTTTCCCAATATCAGTTATTGCTCACCAGAGCTGTTGTTTGAATTAGTGCATAATACCTTTGAATTTATTTCTTTTTAATTCAATTTTATTTACAGTTTCTTATTTATTGCATAAAATAATTTTTGTTACAATATTTGCTGCCATTTCCTTCCGTGGCCTGTGGTGTGTTTCTGCGATGTAGCTTCCAATTTCACAATGCTCGGCTTTATGCTTTTCAATCTACACTCCCTGCCATATTAATTTTTTCTCCATCACGAGGCATCAGCCAACAGGGTGAGCCTACAGTCAGCTGACAGCCACCATTCTGCAGCAACCATCTCATTCTACTGTTGATGAAGGGACATAAACCTGAATATTACATTGCTCAATGTGTGAATGTGTCTGTCCCTGTTTCGAAACCTTTCCTTCAGTCAGCTGTGGTAAGCGGTGACTATTCTTCTATCGAAATGTTTAAAATATATATACAAATTGTTACAAGACAGTAGGTGTTAAACAGTGGCACACATAGAAGATTATTTGAATAGGAAAATAACTACTGCTTACCACAGTTTAAGACAGGAAGTGTCTAAACAAACATTGAGTTTTGAAATTTTTAGGTTTACAGCCTTCCATCATTAGTGTGGAATAGCTGCCAGACACTGAGGGAAGTGGTGGTTGTTATTGTATCCAAATCTTTTACTCTGGTAATCCCACCACTTGCAAATATATTTTTTTATCAATTACAGAAATTTTATTTATTTTTTGATTATTACATTTTTACTAATATTTTTATTTATTTATTTTATTTATTTATCAATCTTGTTTCATGGATCCCTGCTGAGGAAGCACTTCTGGGATGTGAAACATGTCATGGTTAATATACATACATACAATATGAGTCATAATCATAGTAAAAAACAATTATATGTTACAAAGAAAAATAAAGACAATAAAATAAAAATAAATTTTTACAACTGTGATTTGCAAAAGTCATATTGAATACAATTAATTGTTTTGCTCAAATTCTTGAATGGAGTAGAAGGAGTTGCCAATAAGATAATCTCTCAGTTTTTCTTTAAATATATCTTTATTTTCTGCAAATTGTTTTATACCCTTGGGAAGTTTATTATACAGATGTATACCAGAATAATTAACTCCTCTTTGTACTAATGACAGAGATGTTTGTGGTTTGTGCAAGTTATTTCTGCTTCTTGTATTGAGATTGTGTACCTGTGAATTTGAAGTAAACAGGTTACATTGATCTATGACAAAGCACATGAGAGAATATATATACTGAGAACTCATTATAAGAACACTGAGTTTTTTAAAAAGTTGTCTACAAGAAGTTCTTGGTTTTACCCTACACAACATCCTAATAGCTCTTTTCTGTGCTATGAAAACTTTTTTACTTTGTGAAGAGTTTCCCCAAAAAATTATGCCATATCACATTACTGAATGAAAATATGAGGAGTAAACCTGTTTTGTTAATTCTAGATCCGCTGTTAGAGAACGTGTTCGTATTGCAAAGGTGGCACTACTTAACTTCTTCAGTAGTGAAGTGATATGTTCATGCCAACAGAGTTTCTCATCTATTTTAATACCAAGGAATTTTATACTCTTTGTTTCTAATATTGTGTTATTTTTATAGCTTACTTGTAAATCTGGCTGTGCATAATTTTTTGTTTTAAACCTAATATAATGTGTTTTTTCAAAATTTAGTTTTAATGAATTTGCCTTAAACCAATTTGCTACTTCACTAAGTACTTCATTTACATTAAATTCTAGATTGCTGTTTGGTGTTTTTCTCACAGTCAGGTTAGGGTCATCTGCAAATAAAACACTCTTAACTTTGTCAGATAAGTTTCCAGGAAGGTCATTGATATACAACAAAAAGAGGAGGAGTCCTAGGACAGAACCTTGTGGAATTCCATGTTTTAATTTTTCCCAGTCTGATGAAGCATCTTTGTTTATTTTAGTATAAAAAATGGACACTTTTTGCATTCGACTTTCCATGTATGATCTAAACCATTTACCTGCGATTCCATAGATACCATAGTATTCCATTTTTTCAAAAGTAGTTCATGATTTACACAGTCAAATGCTTTTGCAAGATCACAAAATATTCCTACAGGGCTCATTTTATTATTAAGTTCCTCAAATGTGTTATTTAAAAAGGAATGTATAGCCATTTCTATAGATGATCCTTTTTGGAACCCAAATTGGGATTTAGTGAGGATATTATTTTGCGTAACATGTTTTATTACTCTACAATACATGACTTTTTCAAAAATCTTTGAGAATCCTGAAAGTTATTAAATGGGACAATAGTTATCTACACATGTTGATTCTCCTTTTTTAAACAACAGTTTTACAACTGCATATTTTAGTCTATTTGGAAACACACCTTGAATTAACGATTCATTACAAATGTGGGCAAGTACACGATCGATACAATCTGAACATCTTTTTAGTAATTTACTTGAAATATTGTCATAGCTGGAAGAATTTTTAGGTTTTAATTGTTTAATGAGTTTATTTATTTTTGAGACTCTTACCGGTGGCAATTGCATTTCCACAAATCTATTTGGGTAAGCAATCTGAAGAAGCCTAAGGGCACTCTTTGGGGACTGCTTTTCTATGCCTAATTTCTCTACAACTGTAGTAAAATGTTTGTTAAATATTTCACAAACTTCCTCTACTTCACTATGGACAGATCCATTTTGTTCTATTTTTATGTCTTTAGAGTGATTTACAGATTTTCCTGTTACAGTTTTTATTATATTCCATATAGTTTTCATCTTATTGCCTGAATTCTCTATTTTCTTTGATATATACCTGTTCTTGGCCTTTCTTATTACTTTTCTTAGTATTTTAGAATAAAGTTTATAATGAGCTTTAAGTGTATAGTTATCTGATTCTCTTACTTTTAAGTACAGGTCTCTTTTTGTTTTACAAGATATTCTAATACCCTTTGTTATCCAGCCGTTACCTAGTTCATTGTTTGGAGTATTGACAACTTTCCTTTTTTCGAAACTTCCTTCGAAAAGTGTTAGAAATATATTGAGAAAAAAATCAAATTTTGCATTAACACCCTGTGCATTGTACACTTCTGACATTGTTCATTATTTAAGGAATCTATGAAATGTTTTATATTGTTTTCATTAATATTTCTTCTATAAACCCAGCTTTTCTCTATCTGTTTAATAGTGTTTCTGGACTTGATACATAGCAGCTGGGCATCATGATCTGAGATACCATTTATTACTGGAAGTATGTCGTAATTACTGTACTGAGAAATATCCATAAAAAAAATTATCAATTGCAGTCCTGCTATTATTTTGTATTCTAGTAGGAAAATTTACAAGTGCCGTTAAGTTAAAAGACAACATCAAGGCTTCCATATCTAGCCTCTCATTACTTTGATTGAGAAAGTCAACATTAAAATCTCCAAATAAAACTATTTGTTTGTTATTTTTGAAACATAGTAACAAAGACTCTAACTGTGATAAAAACAGACTAAAATTTCCTGAGGGGGCCCTGTAAATTGCTATTAATATGAGCTCTTCCTTACCATATTCTAGTTTAGTAACACAGCATTCAAAGTGTTGTTCTATACAATACTTATTTACGGCTACACTATTGCATTGAATATTATTTTTAACAAAAATGGCAACTCTACCTTTCTCCATTTTACATCTACAGAAATCAGAACTTAGTTTATTATCCCCTATACACGTTCATTTTACTGCGGGTAATGTCATAGCTGTGTGTATCATTACCACTGATATTGTTTATCCTCCATTGTGTCGTAATTGACCCATTACATTTAAAATCAGACAGGGGGTGTCAGTTGACCAACTGAGATTTTTTTTTTTTAAATAATTATACTAGATAATCATATTGGAGTTATAAAATATCCCAAAATGTGTTTGTGATTTTTTTTGACTTTGTGGCCCTCTGAAATTTGGCTAAAAATATTTACGTTTCGAAAAATGTGCCATACTTAATGTGTTTAATTGCATATAATTAAAAAACTGTAAGAGATAGAGAGTTGAAGTTGCTTTTGTTTCAAAGCTATGAAAATGGACTTAACACAATATTCAAGAATTAAACACAAATTAAATCAAAATAAGCCAAAAATTACATATTTAATAGATTTTTTTTTTAAATTCTCGTACAAAAAGAAGTTGAATAATTTTGTTAACTATTGCAATTTATACCCACCATCGGGTAGGACTACTCAAATTTATTTCCTGCCCATGATGAATTTGGTTCATACAGCATTCCTAAATGACAAAACTTCATATCTTCGAGGACATTTTTTAATTTTTTTTTGTAAATCTGGCCAAATAATGTCCTAATAGAATGTAGTTGAGTAATGGAGCCCCAGATTGGTGGATTTTTGCTTTGTATAGCTGCTACAATTTTTTTTTTAAATGGAAAAATTTACTGTATTTAAAAGTTTTGTTGCATAAGATTATTATAGATTTATTTATTTTAAAGAAAATACTACTTTTAACTGCAACAGTGATTTCAGCACGGATGAGTTGCTCAATCTGTTTCAATTTATTTTCTTCAAAGGGTTGAGTCATACAGATAGTCCAAATGCAGTGGAATGTTTCACCTTTAACAGAACATTTTTACAAGCATCTTTTTTACCCAGATTCTTCTGGCCATTTAAACCTTTTCTGTGGACCGTAAGGGTCTTTAAATGATACCGTGATACCATCATCGATTAAAAAAAATACTTGTAACACATCCAATTCACCAGTTATCATCATTTACGCATTCTACAAACTAGCCTACCTAGAAATCACTGACAGAACTCTCCTCTCCCCACCCTCCAAAATCTGCAGTCCTTATTGCATTTTCTGAACATTGTGCTCACTGTTCTTGCCAAATAAGCTTCATTTCTCTGAGCCAGCCAATAATGTTGTGATCACATACCTTCCTTTAGTTTACAGAATTGAAAAGCCTGAAAATTCTGTTTTAAGTAGTAATCGAGCGGAAGCTACATTTCTAATAGCCAGTGCTGCTTCTATCTGAAGGTTGAATTTTGTGGCATAATGTTAGAATAGGCCACCTAATCACCAGATGTGTACTTCCCATGCCCAGCTGCTGTGTAAATCCAGTTTGTTTAAATATTTTTCTTTCCTTTAGAAAACTCATGAAATTGATATTTATTTTTGAAGGGCCTACAGCACCCTCAAAAATGTATTTCACACTAGACATTTCCTTTTTATTAGTTCAATAGCACAAAAAAAAACATGTTGTATTATGTTTAAAGTTCTCCAAAACAACATCAATACTTTTCTTTTATTGGCGATACAATTAAAACATGATGCCAGTCTCTGAAATCTCTGAATTTCAACTGGCAAAATTACACACCAGTTCTCTCCAAAATCAAAGAGTAAAACCAGTGTGTTAATGCCATGTTGTGTGTACTGTTTTATTTTTGGTTTTTGTGAACAACTGTTAGCTTCGAAATGTATATGAAGCCTTGTATACTAGCTGACCCGTGTAGAACATTTAAAAAGAAGATATTTAAAAATCAGCTTTGTCAAAAGTGATTCTTTACAAAACTTCTTTGAAAATAATATAGGCAGTTATAATGTAATCCTCGTTTACTTTTTGACCGCATGTGTATTTAACACAACCATCAGTATTACTGAATTGTAAAAAGTGGTTATCAGGGTGTTGCAAAGTACGGGCAGTAGAAAAAATGTTATTTCAGGATGAAAATGTGATTAATGCACTCCTTAGGTATTAGTATTCAAGAAAAAGTGTACATGAAGTCAACAAAACAGGTAAGACGAGTAATACAGTGCGAATCATCGGGTTCCATGTGGTATTAGCCAATATGTAGCAGCCGTCTTTACCGTGAATGTGTAGATTTTCAAGGAGCTGTATGAGCGGAGGGTGTGGTTAGCTTTAAATGCAGCATGTACCTGCATGAAGACTAATATTCCATGGTGTATCATGGTTTTTGAGTGAATAAGGCACCTGCGGTACCGAATTCTAACTATAATAACATCACAGCCAGCTTGAGACGTCTATTTCCGCTAAGTCAGCAATGTGCTTAATCTTGTTGTGTTTAGGTTGAATAGCAACCTGGACGAGAGTGACTACTAACATTCCATGATGCTTAGTAGATTCTGAGTGAAGAAAATAGCTGCCACACCAAATTCTGACTATAAAAACGTAACAGACGGCACAAGATGTCTGCTAATGCATAGGCAGTAATGTGCGTAATCGTATGTTTTTGCGCTAATTAAAACTTTGTTACATATTTTACGGCTTTTGGGTACACTTTTCCTTAAAGTGCCAAGGAAGCAACCCATTTAACAGTATTTTCTTCTAGCCGTACTTTGCACAGTAACCGTTTATCATTAAATACTTCTGGCGAACTCCCTTGGTTCCCTTTAATTGGCACGTTTTAGTTTGCATGCGCATTGACATTGTTTGCCTCTGGCGAGCTCTGCTTGACTCCCGGTAATTTTTCCTTTATTTTCAGCTGGCTTGACCCTCTTGGCTCACGATACAATTGATCCGTTATCTACGGCGATGTATTTCCCCTATCGTCCTTTTCTTCATTTAATGCTGCGGGGGGCAGCTTCTCTACAACCTTTCACATACTATTTATTTCTGACGGCGTAATTGCCATGCTGCAACTTATATATTTGACCACCTCTGCGTGTGGCGTTTCTACTGCGCTTTCTCGCAATTCTTCATTCTTCCATACACAGCCACGTTCTTCGGTGCTTTTCCACTCCACAGATCTATCTTCAAAGGAAAATCTTATTGATCTGTTCCACTGAAGCCTTTTGCCCTTAGCTTCCCCTCCGTTCCTCTTCTTTGTCTATCTTCTGCGCTGCTGCTAATTCTCGACTTAATTCCTGCTCCAGCATGCCATCGTACTGTAGTGCACCTTTCTCCGAACGGAAAATTTTTGGTTGCGCTGTGCATAACACCATTGCAGACCGTTTCACCAACTGCTCTGCTCCTGCACCTTCGTTTCTTGACACATTATGCTCCTGTGGGTTCGCATTTTCCTCAGCTTCCACCACGAGCTCGAATGTCTCATGACGTGACTCCACGCGAATGCATAGCATACCCTCTTGAGCTACGGTTTCTTGAATGTCCTCCTGTCGATGCCTTACGTCAGCTTCGTTCTCGCTCTGCATACAGGGTATATCCCTGTATTTTCACTACAGACTTCCCATAGTCTATAATGGCCTTATTTTCCTTCAGCCAGTCACAGCCTAGGATTCCTTTGAACAGTGTGCCTACCCCTCGCAGCACTACTTGCATCTTAAGACACATTTGGAACTCCCACCCTTCTCCCAGGGTGACCACTACTGCACCATCTATCTGAATCAGATTTCCTGTGATCCCTTGGATCCATATTCCCGGCTGCATATGCTTCTAGCAACTACTCTTTATGTGCTTTGATTTCACAATAGAAGTACAGCTCCCAGTGTCGATTAAGAGTCTGAGGTTTTCACTCAAGTGTTTCTTTGCACTGTAACTCCACATAGTCATTTTGTTTCTGATGGTCGCAGTCCTCTTCTTCCCACCTATTTTTCCGAATGGGGCTAGACTGCTCAGTTTCGTTCGCTTTTAGTTTAATGATGTTCCTCTCTCCTTATGCGCCCTCTGTCCTTGCGTTAGCCATAGGTACGCATTGTAATCTTGTGGGTCGTGGCCCCATCTGCTGCATTTTCTGCACTTCATCAGCTGGTATTGGCAACACTCTCCTGAGTGACTAGACAAATGACATAGCTCACAGGGCCTCGGCTTCCCTAGATTTGTATCTCGTTGAAAGTTGCCTTTAAATTCTTGCTCATTGATGGCTCCCACTTTTCCTGGCCCACTTTTCCAACACTGAAATTCCATTACGGCTTCTTCACGTTCTCTGTCAACAAGCTTGTTGCAAGGGTGTTTACAAACTTGTGCCATCACATCAGCTCCATACGCCTTACGCCACTGATCCTGCCTGCCGGCTGGGCGTCCCACTTCGCGTATTCTTCGCGTGTTTTTTGCCACCGCATAATTGACAAATCTCCGTTCCTCCTTCATTCCATGGATTCCAACCTCCCATCCGGTCTCTGTTGACTTCCACCAGCGACTGCCGTATTGTTCCCTGATACTACTGCTTTTCTTTGCTTGACGGGATCACTGTTTCTTCCAACAACGCAGCCTCCACAGTTTCGGCTAAAGTTAGCTCGGTACCTCAAGCCCTCAGCACCACTACAATTTTATCCTCAATCAGCCCATTTGTAAACACAGCCCGATTGAAGTTGTGAATTAATTTCAGCGCTCCATTCAATTCTTTCTTCGTCACTTCTCTTAACTCATGTACAGTCCCGTCCAATCTACTGGCCCAATCCACCCCTGTTTCTCCAGTCCACTGACGACTTGCAAACGTACTTATTGCATAGTGATCGACCGTCCTTCTAGGTCAGAAATTTTACACTAGAATCGTCCTTAAATCTTTCCAATCTTTTACCTTCTCTCATGTAAGAATTCGCTCTCTGGCCGTGCCTCCAATTCTTGACTTTACAAACTCTGGTAATATGTCCTGTTCTTCTTCCGAAACAAGGCTGAAAGCAGTATCACAATTGTCTAAAACTTGATCGATTGTCGCTTTTTCACCAGAAAAGGTACTACGTATCAGCTTTAACACTTCTGCCAACCCAACACATGGCTTTCCCTTCTCATTGCAGTCTTGCTTTTGCCCGTCTCACAAGTTCCCACACTGTTTGGCATTTTTGCTAGGCTTGCGTACTCACTCGTTTGTGTAGTGTCAATGCAGCTTTCTCAATTCTGCCACCTCAGCGACCTTCACTCCATTCTGTTGTCTCGTGTTTATGCTGCCTTCTGCACTCCAACTGCTTGCTGCTTCTGAATGTCCAAAGCGGGTCACTGCGTCGATTCTGTAACATTGTTATATTGGAGCGATAATCTGTCTCACAATCTTCTTATATTAACTTTCTCTGTTATTGTTCCTTTCTTTCTCTTATTGCTCGCAATTGAAAAAAATAAGAGCTAAATAAAATAGGAGATCAGTAAGAGAGGATCCCTTACTAGAGTAGTGCTACCCTCACCCCCAATGCTGACGCCACACCATGACACCATTTAATGATCCTCTCTAACTCTCTAGGACCATCTCAGCCAGTTTATTATTCTTTAGCAGGGTTATGTGAGAAGTAGTGACATTGAATAATGGCTCGCAGTAGAGGTAATTACATATTTACACTTTATTACATTAATTATGTACATCAAGGCTTCTCCTAGCTCTTTCTATCATTCTTTTGGCCTTCCTCCCTACTTGGGCTTTAATCCCTGCCGACTACATTGCCTATAGATCATTGGGTTGCTCCCACCTGTGTTCTGGCTGTGAAGGCTCCTTGCTACTTCACTCGTATTCTTTAGCTCCCGTCGCCGATGACGACTAGCTCAATGACGCTCCTGTCAACATTCTATGATGACAAATCTGCCTAAGAAGACCAAGATGATCAAACTGACCAAGAAGACTCCTCCTAAGCTCCTTCAGACCAGTCTTGTCTTGTTCTCCGCTCCCTAAAATTCGTAGGAGGGAGTGCCCCGGGCCAATCTGAATCCTTCCTATCCTACCAGCTCTCTCCAAGTGACGTCTTGCTAACTCCTAATTTTGCTGACGATCTGTTCCACTTTGGAGGCATTGCTACTCCCTTTGCTTACATTCCATAGCCTCTGTTTGATTCTGTGTGTAAGCTACCTTACTCCTTATTTTCAATATTCAGTTAAAATCCGACGAAGTTTGGGGTTAACATTCAATAGGTGATACCATAGTTTGAAATCGAGATAAAAACATTTCACAGTTAGGAAAGTAAATAAACAACACATAACAACCTTAAATAAGAAGTTTCTAATAAAATATAAACTGTAAACTTACCGAGATGATCCGTAATAATTCTGAAGTAAAGTAAACAAGGTTTGGTTAAACAACCACATCACTGATATTCCACATAATTGACCACTGTAAAGCAGTTTGATAAGAATAATTTCACTGTTTTATATTAAATTCACCAATAACTCGCAGTTTCCGATTAGTTTAGAGCAGTAAATATGATTTTTAAAGCATCACACCTTGTGTTAATTTCAATAATGAATTCCAGCACATCTAAGTAATTTCAGAGCCTCAAAAGTAGATTCAAACAAACTTAATAACAGACCATTCAATATTCTTTAAGTTTCTAATAGCCATCAACTAATAAACAGAAGATATAAATAAGTTAAAATTCGTTATCCTGTGACATCGTAGAAACCAACTTGTAATTCGAATTTCAATCTGGAAAACATATTTCATGTACCAAAAACTTTTCTAAAGTTCTTAAATAAAATAAAGATACGTTTTAAAAATAATTTCAGGCCATAACCAACTTTAAATAAAAAGTGAATAAAATCTTGCAACACCAAATAATCAGCACATTTTAGAAATTCCATAACTTTTGACATCCTTAACCGATTTAAAAGATTTTTACACCACTGAACTCAGCAGAAACTGTAGAACACTTTAAACATAGTATAAACTTGATATTTTAACTTTAGCAAATTCATATTCCGGACGTGATGTGTTGCAGTACTAAAGTCGTTGAGCTTTCCTATTCACCAACTTTCAAAAATCATTTACACCTATCTGGAAGCTCTGAAAACAAAACCAACCACATCACCACGCTTGTTTCATTACGCTCTATCTCTTGTGATTTTCTGAAAGTTCTCCGTTAGCAAAATTTTTTCTAGATAGCCTGTTGATTAGATGAGTAGGGCATTTCTGATAAAGGTAGGCTGGTCACTCGCTTCGAGGCAGTTTGTGGAAACACTTGGTCGGGTTAGGATGTTACGCTTGGTATAACAAATCCAGCGCTAGTTGGGCGCGTGGGCTACAGGGAGACCGGAAACAAACATGGCTGACTGTCAGGATAGCCAACCGTAGAATTTTGAAATTTTCCGCCATGTGACGCTTCAATGTGAACTTTTATTTTCATCTTCGGGTTGGAGCGGTCTGTTCTGTGTCATGACTTGTGATCTTCGGCTTAATGATTTGCTCTGATTGCCCTTAGCTAACTGTGACTTTTATGTAAACTCAGTGAAATTTGCAAGTATATATCCTTTAGTGATTCTGACGTCAACTTTCATTTCTACTTTAGTACCTTTCTTACAGGAGGTTAATTCTGTGAGTGGCGACTGACTTCATCATTACAGTTAGCATTCTCGGTTATAGAACTTTTCTCGAACTTTTGGTAACATTTTGGAAGAACTCAAGTTTAGGTGTACAAGCCGATACCCACCCCAGCGTCGGCTTACCCCCTAACATGTGTTGCAATGCGCCCTGGTGTCAACCCTGCTACTTGCAATCACCCTCACCTAACAGCATTACCTTTTTTTTATAGAACTGATCCTAAAATTCCTTATCTGTCCATGACAATTTTCAAAATGTTTGGAGTTTTAGCCAAATTTCGGAGGGCCGTAACTCGGCTCTTGTTAGAAAAAATTGCAGTTGGTCAACTGACACATTTGTGTAGAATCTGCCTGATATAAGATGGAATTAGTCAACTGTCAAATCATTGTTGTGTCTGGGTTGATCATAGGTGCCCATGCAAGCTTTTTGGGTTGTTTCTGCTTTCACGTGTAAGTGCATTGTCTGAAATGTGGTGACTCTTGGGTATTTGTGTAAAAAAATTTTTCCACTTTAGAACTTGGATAAGTGTTGCGTTTGTTTTTCTTTCCATCTTATACCAAAACGGATGTTGGTATTTTATATTTTCGAGATTAATAGACTTCAACACTGTTTGATCAGTCACCATTAAAGTTATCACATACATCTCTTTTTTCATGGAGAAGGTTTCTGATAAAAATATTTTAAAAAAAAGAAAAAAAGAAAACCCACCCCTCTTCCCCTTTGCACCCCTTAATTTTTATACAAACCTGCAGCTTATATCAGATTTCATTATAACTTTGCATGCATATACTTTAAAACAAAGAGAGAAATGCTGTCAGTATTTGATTTGCAAAATCCAACACCTCTCCCCCTTTGCACCCTCTTAATTTTTGTCAATGTTCTTTATATGAAGCTACAAGTGAATACCATTAAACTGATCACCATGAAAGTTTACACATAATATGTATTTTTTCACAGAGAAGGTTTCCACCCAAGAAAATCAAAAAATCCCTGTCCCCTTTTAAACCCTTCAAGTTTTATACAAACCCTCAGTTTTTAGCTGATTTCAGTGGAACTGTACACACATATACTTTAAAACAAAGATAAAGATACTTTTAACATTTGGTTTTCAAAAACACAACCACTTCTTCCCTTTCCACCCCCTGAATTTTTGGCAATGTTCTTTATACAACACTACAATCGACACCGTTTGACTGGTCACCATGACAGTTGGCACATACATCTATTTTTCAATGGAGAAGTTGTTTTACCCAGAAAGTTGAGGTACCATCCCCTCTCTTCCGTTAAACCCCTCAATTTCTGTGCAAACCCATAGTTCTTATCCAATTTTGATTGAACTTTACACACGTATACTTTAAAACAAAGAGAAAAATACAGTCTATATTTGGTTTGCAAAAGCCTAACACCTCTTCCCTTTAAATTCCCAATGTTCTTTATAGAAACTTAGGGGTTTTTTTTTGTCAGATTTCAATGGAACACTGCACACTTTTTTTTTTTTTGAGATAGAGAGAGAGAGAGAAACATATTTTCTTCATTCCGTTTATAAAACAAAATCCCTCACCCCTTTTACCTCATTTAATTTTTGCAAATATTCTTCATGCAAAGCAATAGTTTTTATCCGGATTTGATAGATCTATGCACCATAAAAAAGCCCCCTTACCCCATCTCCTTTAATTTGCATTTTTTTTTTTTTTTTTTTTTTTAATAAAAACCCACTTTTTTAAATCCCATCAAAGTCTACTAATCTGTTTTTAAGTTATGCCAGAATATTCATTAAATAAATGTCCTAATGTCTCAACATGTATACAGACCCCAAACTTTGATATTATGAAACTCCTTTAAAAATCTGTTTTTTCTGTGTGATGCTGGAAAATTTCTGTATGTGGTATGTATTAATGTGGAGATGGTATGTGTTTAGATTATCGAACAGAAATAGATAATGTGATTAGGTTGAAATTCAGGCTGGACAAAAATATAACTGACATTCCATATCACAGCATCCTTTTCACCTCATTCTAGCAATTATTTGGGTATATCAATGTTTAGTTTACTTCTTGAAATGCTGGTGCCAAATTAATGAATCTTGGTACACATGATTCACATCTGAAATATAAAAATAGTGTGCAGGTAAATCTATCCCAATTACACCAGGCAACACCAGGTACTCTGCTAATCTATACTATTATACATCTGTAAGCAAGCTGCGTGTGTCTTTTTACTGGAACCGGTATCGCACAATAAGTACCACAGTAATTTGGATATGGTTTTCAAGTTTTTAGAGCTAATGGTACCAGTCAAAATCTGGGAAAATAGCTAATGACTTATATATATATGTGTACCATGGGAAGGAGCAAACAATTAAAAACCTTTATATTTGGAAAATTGTGGGCTGCCGATCATTATGCACTAAAGACGCGCACTCCTTTCGCAATAATCTCACAAAACTTTAGATTCATTTTATTTTTTTACTTTTGTTACTCAGTTTTCTGGACCGCAGTACTCTAAAGTAAATGGAATACGTGAATCAATCGTGATAACCATTAATTTACATCGTAACTGGTCAGTTGTCATAAAATGCATTACATTATTAACGTGGTAGACATAGATTGTCTTTGGTAGACAGTTAAAGTTTGTCTCTCTTACAATATGTCTTGCGTGATCGCTAAACGAAGTACAAAAAACATTATTATGCCAATATTTTTTCGTTACATATCATTATGGATAAGAAATTCATTTAAAAAAAAAAAAAAAAGAAAGATGTCTTAGAAAAAAGCTAACAGGTAAATACGTAGTGTTTCCTTAATAACTTCTACAGAGCTGTCTATTATTTGGATGGACTTTATTCGATTAATATATATTTGGTGGCTGTCATATGCAAATATTCTCAAACGTGTGTACAAATTTTGGCTGCTGTTCAAACCACTAGCAGTAAAATAAACTGTTCTTCCTATAAAATAACTTCATAACCCTGATTTTCTAATGTTTATCTCCATACGTGCAATTGCGTTAATGGCGATAGCAACATGCAACCAATGAAATTAGGCATCTTAACACCTTATGTTACACCGTGTAAATTATAAAACTAGATCCATTATGCCTTATGCTGTAACGTAGCGTGTCAATTGCCATTCTGGTCCAGGCTGCATTTCAACCTGACGACAAACTTGGCTTCTGTCACATGTGCATTAATACATTCATTGTTTCGCTATCAAATCTTGGCCTGCTGGAGGTACTTATATGTGACTAAAATAATAACATCATTAATACAGCTTTATTGAAAGCAAAGATAAATTAAAATAATTGAAATCCTGAAGCTACATTACTCATAATGGTCCAGGCTGTACTTCATCTGAACCACAACCTCCGAAAGTATTGACGTTGAAAAATCATAGCTTCAGTCAAACATGCATCATGAACAAATCGTGACAATTTGGAATTATTATTTATATGTCGCTGAAATAATGGCATTAGTAATACAGTTATGTGAAAGCGAAGGAAATTAAAAATAATTCTTAACGTGTGATACCGCACATGATTAGTTTTAATCCACGTAGATTTATATTTTATAGCAAAAATAACTGATTGTACTAACATATCGTCAAAATAAAACCAATATCCTAACAGCAAAAGGAAAAAAATATTTCAGAAAATTAAATTGGGATTACGAATCACTGGATGAAGGTAGGCGGGTGAAGGGAGTGCTGGGAATATACAGGGCATATGTTGGTGATGGGGCATGATGGGATATTGGTCAAAGAATTAGGAATAGTGCATATAAGGGGACACACGACCACAAGATGGCGCTCGATTTCATGCATAAGGGAGCAGGAAAATTTTCTTTTGTTGGTAAGGGTGTCAGGGATTGGAACAAATTACCAAGTGAAGTAATGAGTAAGTAATGTACCAAAAACCCTTAAGCACTTTAAAATTAAAATTTGTAAATCAGGAAAATAAATGGGGGAGGGATTTAACACACCAATTATATAAGAAAATGTAAAAAAATAAAATAAAAAGGAGTATTTAGATGACTGGGAGAATTGAATCTGAAATATTAACTCTGTTGCAATTATATTAATAATAATAATAAATCGTGCAGTCCTCCGTATCAGCATTTAAAAATGGCACTCAGAGATGTTACAGTAACCAACCTACTAAATACTAAATAGGGTAAATGTAACATTTTATTTCACTTAAACATTGTTACACCTACTTACATCACAAAAATAAAACCCTTTCTAAACATTTTGTTTTTCTTCTCACAATAATTATATCTACAAATTAGTACAGTTAATTTTTCAAATAGCTTTTCTACTAATTCATAAACTGTATAATATTAAAATATGAATGAAACAAAACTCTCGGACATCAGTATGAAAACCAAACCTAAGGCAATAACTAAACAAAGGATTTAGAATTCACTCCTCTCAATGTTAATATATGGTAATAGAGTAAAATCGGTAAAGAATTTCTACACATACCAAAGCATACGCACGTGAAGCAGCATGCAAATGCTAGCATCATATATATGTAAACAAATGTATCTCAGATTCTGTTATAAGTGAATAGGTTTCTTAAAACACATTAAAGAGTGTTAATTCAAGCATTTCATACATCAAATAAACAATATAAATAAAATCTTAGTATTAAAACAATTTTCAACTTGAAAATAAACTGACATGGTAGAGATGTAAAAGTCTGAAGATCAAAATTTATTAATTTTGTAGCATTCTTTTTCACAAAGAATATAGGAGAAAACAAATCATTTTGATGTAAGCTTGAAGAATTCTCAGCTGGCTCAATTGATCCTTTTCGTTGGCGTAACGTTCCAGGTCAGGTTTCGTCTGACGACTGGCCTTAAGGTGCTCAGTCCAAGACGAGACTGCTGTGCTGGACCAGTGGAGGTGACATTTATAACCATCAACAAATCTCTTCCACTCCCACCGTGTTCTGCCAGTAACTGTGGTGAGGGTGGCCCACTCCTAAGCATCGAGCAGTGGTCTTTCTGAGCTGCTTCAATTCTGGGTTCCATGCTTGGCTTAGTTGGAACCCATTGTCCTTGTTGACAAGGTTGTTTCGTAGCCTATCTCAATGCCCTCCATGTACACGCAGTCCCAAAAGTGGGATGAGTTTTTCAGAACTTCTGTGTCCTAATTTTTCATAATATGCTGGGTCTCTAGGCAATATTCAGTAATTGTTGATTTTGATGGCTGCTGTAGATCTGTGTGTCGTTTATGTTCCATGCAAAATTCTTCAATCGTGTAAGTGGTTTGTCCAGCGTATGCTTTTCCTTACTCGCACGGTATACATCAGATTTCCTTAACCCCAGATTATCTTTAACCTAGCCTAAAGGTTTTTTTGTCTGGGCTAGCAGGCAGGAAACACACTTGATGTGTCTGTGTAAAATTCTGCCAACCTTGCTCGATACATTTCCAGCATGCGGAATGGAGGTGTGGCTCTTGGTTTATCCTCCTCGGATGTTTGTTCTGGAGTGGCCTTCTACCTGAAACCAAATCAAATTTTGGCGGTTGTTGTAGCCATTATTTTGGAGCAAGTTCTTAAGGTGTGCTATTTCTGCAAACTGGCTGTCTTTGTCAGGAATCATACGTGAACTCCTTCTCTGTGTGTTGGATGGTGGCAGCTGGAGGCATGCAAATATTGGTCCGTGCGAGTAGCCTTTCGGTAAACACTATGTCTCTAGGTTCTGTCTGCACTTCTCTATACCATCACATCCAAAAAGGGTAGTTGGCCATTGTGTTCCATCTCCATGGTGAATTGTATTTGACTGTGGATGGAGTTCAAGTTGTTAGGTTCTTTGGTGGTTTAATTACAGTAGTAATTAATTAAATAGTCCTCCATAAGGTTCAGTTTAAAATTTTGTTTATTTTTAAAACAACGTCAGTGATATTGTTTACAAGCAAAGATACAATCCAGAGATACTACTGACGCAGTCTTTGGCAGTTCCAAAGTCCTCAATTAGGTCTTCTTCTATCGACACCACCATATCACCCTCCTCCTCAAGATATCTGAGAAATTCCTCGATTTCAGCACACTTACAAATATTCTCACCACCTATACAAGCAAACATAGTCCCAACGTGGCCATGCTGGATCCCACCAGTTTCAGATAGCCACACGGTACTATGTACTACAAATTCTGCATTATTTTTAGTAATTAAGTGGTGACCATTCCATAAATCTTCTGCATTAAAATTATTACTTTCACACCGAGCGTGGTGGTGTAACGGATAGCGTTCTGGCCTCGCATTCGGGAGGACGGCGGTTCGAATCCCCGTCCGGGCATCCAGATTTGGGTTTTCCATGGTTTCCCCAAATCACTCCAGGTGAATGCCGGGATGCTTCCTTCAAAAGGCCATGGCCGAATTCCTTCCCATTCCTTGCCCCCATCCTATCCCGTTTCTAAAGACCACATTGTTAAAAAGGGACGTTAAACTGTTACAAAAAAAAAAAAAAAATTACTTTCACATACTGACCTGAGTGATAAGGTACTATGGTGGTCCCCTTTCTGCTCTATCATATCATCAACTTTAGCCTCATCAACTTCATTATTAATTACATTCCTCATTACTTTACCCAAATCTTGTAATTCTCTTTCTGCTACCTCCACCAAGTTACCCACCACTATAAGATTATTTTCTACCTTACACTTAGCAACTTTCTCAACACATTCTGGATTTACAACTTTGTCAGAGTATGGAGATGTCACTACATAAACATTACCATCAGAAACTACTTCTTTTACAGTTAAATCAACTGCTTGGTCATCATCAGGAATGATTTCAATCTCATGGACAATTTTATTATTATTAGAGGCACCACTAACCAAATTTTTAGTAACTTTTGACCCACTAGTATTTTTAACTATAGCATTTACCTCGTGGGAGACAGTACCTGGACCCAAACTCTTACCCACCACTGTTGGGTCCCACACAGTGAGGGGTCTTAGTTTGACTGCTCCCCATGCGGCCTTTCCTTTCCAGTTTGAGGGTTCTGTTCCCTAACCTTCCCATTATCATTTCTCGTTGCATAATTACCATAATCTCTTCCCCTGGACCTATCATTTCTTGATCTATGATCCCCCCTTGAGGGACTTCTACTTTCCCTCGTACGGTAATGATTGTAATATCGACGATGACTCCTGCTCATCCAAACGTCTCAACAATTCAGAAACCCTATTGACTACATCCAAAGTAGCAATTAAATTTCTTGTTTGCTGAGGTAGCCTAGCTCCTATCAAATCAATGAATTCTTCCTCCCCATAAGGATGGTCTAGAAACTTACACCGGATCCAACATTTGTGAAAAAAATCGTGCCGAGTTTCTCTACCAGGTTTATAGGGCCTACCAGTCATCAACTCCCTCTTTTCCTGAATCTGCCTACTAGTCTACCAAAAATGTTTCAGAAAATTTTCTTTGAACAGCTTATAGTCATTCACTTCCCTAGCTTGCCTATCGCCCCATGTCCTAGCATAAGACTTCAGATGTTTACACACAAGCACAATTTTCTTACTGTCGGGTAACACATTAAAATAGTCAGATCTTTCAAAATTATCTATAAACTCAATAGAGTGAAGTCTTCCACTGTCATCATAGAATTCAAATTCTTCCTTAATATCACCACTAACAATTGTGTTACCTGTTAAGGGAACCACCTGACTTAACTGAACTTGTAATCCAGTAACCCTTTTCTCTAACTGATTAATGTTACTTTGGGTTGCCTCCAATCCCTGGGCAAGTTGTTCCTGATGCCGTACCAATGCATTAAAATTTTGTTTCATTTCATGTCTCAGCTCAGTAGCTTTAATATCATTGACTTGGAATAAACTGACATATTCCTCCTTCATCATATTACAATCTTCTCTGACTTCCTTCATCTCCTAGCTATATTTACAGTCTACTTCATTAATTAAACCAACACATGCATCTTTAGTGTCTTTACAAATTTGGTTAACCTTTTCAAATTTCTCCTGACACTCTACAACTGCATGCTCCAGTTTCGAATTTAAATTAACATCCTCTTTAAATTGAGAACTAAAACCCCAAAATTGCCTACTGATTTTCTCATCAAAACAGTCAGCCAATTCAGAGAATTTGCTCTCAAAATCCAATTCATTTTTAAACTCAGAAAACCTACTGTCAAATTTACTATCAATTTCGGAAAACTTACTATCAAATTTACCATCAATTTACTATCAAATTTACCATCAATTTCGGAAAACTTACTATCAAATCTACCATTGATTTCAGAAAATTTGCTGTCAAGGTTTAACTCCTTTTTAAATTCAAAAAATTGTGAATTAATCTCAGAAAATTTACTGTTAGTATCACTCTTTAATTCACTTTTAAATTCAGAAAATTTACTATCGAATTTACGATCGGGTTCCGAAAACTTTGCATTAAAATTGGCTACAAAAGATTCTAGAAATGTTTGTAGATTCTGACTATCAGCCATATTCAGTTATTAGCAAAATCAATATGAAGTTGAGAAAAATTGAAATTTTTCTAACCAGCCACAAAATAACATGTAAAAGCAAACATTTGAATATTCAGTACTTACTGTTCGTCCTCAGTTTTGTATCACTTAAATACTTTTCGTCACCTTAAATTTCACCTAGCAGCACTTTTTCACCACTAAACACTACTTTTTTCACTGATTAAAACACTTAACCAAACTTTTCACACACTGCACTGCTGGAAGATGATATCCCGAGGTCAAAGAAAATCCGCACGCTGACGGAAAATTACTGCCGATTCAAAACGCTGATGGAAAATCTCCGATGAGTACTGTATTGCATTATCAACTCGTTGTACTCAGTTTGAAGTTGTCGCCGAATAATTCACTCGTCGAAATCCTCCAACTCGTACAGCCTCTATAACCTCTACTAAACGTCGCAACGTAGTCAGTCGATAACTCGTCACAATTTGCTACAGAATCTTTTAGAAAATTAACATCTCACAGATGTTTAATGATTTCTCGTCACTGTCAACGGTCGCCATGTCAGGTTCTTTGGTGGTTTAATTACAGTAGTAATTAATTAAATAGTCCTCCATAAGGTTCAGTTTAAGATTTTGTTTATTTTAAAAAAACGTCAGCGATATTGTTTACATGCAAAGATACAATCCAGAGATACTACTGATGCAGTCTTTGGCAGTTCCAAAGTGAATCTATATAAAACTAACTGTAAACTAAACTTTGTTCTTCTGCTGATTTCTTTATATAGGTTCTATCGAAATTTCTGGAATTCTTCAAAAGCTTCTGCGAGATATTTCTATAACATTAGCAATTACTCAAAAAATTAAACATATTAAAAACAATCAGAATCAACACACAATCACTTTACATCATTACAAAATGGTCATAAATGGAAATTAAAGATACTTAAATACAAAATTATTTACAGAAATCATTTTAAACCGAACAAAATTGTACTGCAGACATCGTAACTTGCATTAATACTTGGAATTACACACATTTAAACAATTCTCTTACATTATTCGATTCTCAAACATATTAAATGGCCTTTAAATAATTTACTTTCATAAAACTAAGTCTATAAACACTGATTTACATGAAATTTGCTAAACAAACATACCAGATCATATTCAAGCAAACTTTAGCTCACTACAAATACTTCTTTAAATACAATTCTATTTAAAGTTCAGGTATGTGGACTGTTACAAAATGTTGCAGAAAATCTTGAAGTTCTTCTTTTCAGTAGGGCAAATTATGAATGTGTCATCCACATATCTGTAGAAAACCATAGATTTTAATTCTACCGATTCCAGTGCTTTATGCTTAAAATGCTCCATATCCATGTTGGCAACCACAGGTGACAGTTGGCTGTCCATAACTACCCCATCAGTCTGTTCGTAAATGTGTTCATCGAAAATAAATACATTGATGATAGAATTAGGCTAAACAGTTTTGTGAGCCTGGGCCCAAGTATTTCGCTCAAATGATTCTTTGAGAGGAACCCTGGTGAAAAGTGATAAAACATCGAAACTGACCATGAGATCAGAGTTGTACAGTATCAGTTTTAGATGTTCAACAAACTGAGTTCTTGATGTGGTGCTTACATTTGCCAACTGATGTACTCAAGACAGATGTCGGGTATTTAGCCAGACTATTTGTGGGCCCTTACGATGGACCTCATGGGTAAACATCTTTGGAAGGCCATAGAGCCTAGAAGGTGACCGCACAAGGACGAAGTTTCTTGGCTGTATTGTTTGGTAAGAAATTTCGAAGAAGTTCAGTGATTTAATGTTGCATTCTGCTGGTGGGTTCAGATGCCATCTTACAGAAAATGGCTACAACAACCGCCAAATTTGATTCGCTTTCAGGCAGAAGACGACTCCAGAACCAACATCCAAGGAGGACAAACCAAGAGCCACAGCCTTCATCCTGTATGCCGGCAATGTATCAAGGAAGATTGGTAGAATTCTATGCCGACACAACATCTAGTGCATTTACTGCTTGCCAGCCAAGACCAAAGTACCTTTAGGCTAGGTTAAAGATGATCTGGGTTTATGGAAATCTGGCATATACCGCATACCATGCGAGTGCAGAAAAGAATACGTTGGACAAACCATTCACACAATTGATGAATGGTGCATCGAACATAAATGGAACACAGATCGACAGCAGCTGCCAGAATCATCAGTTGCTGAACAGTGCCTAGAGACCAGGCATACTATGAAATATGAGGATATAGAAGTTCTGAAAAACACATCCCACTTTTGTGAGTGCGTGTACAATGAGGCCATTGAGGCTGGCTATGGAATAACATATCAACAAGGACAATGGGTTCCAACTAAGCCAAATATTGAAGCAGCACAGAAAACAGCAGAGCCAGTGCACCGAGCTTTACGAAGGTGGCGTGCAGTCTGAAGACCACTGTCCAGTGCTTGGGAGTGGCCACCCCTACCAAAGATACCGGCACTCCGCGGCATGGCGGATAACCAGAATAGAATGGCACGTTACGCTGTTGGAAATTCGTTGAACAAAATCAACTTATCTGCCCACATGCCCAAGAAATCTTCAAGCAGCAGATTCACTACGAAAAGTTATGATTACTTATTTTGTGAGGTTTGTATAGTCTAGACATTTTATTAGAGAAGATAGTGATATTTTCAAGTCTACTGTACCATGTGCTTGACACAGTGACAATTAAAAATAATTTAAACACTTATGTCATTGATGTAGAAGAGAGAACTCGCATGAATCTGTATGTTGCCAGAATAAAGAAACACATTCTGATCAAAATTTGAGATTATAAGTAAATCCTAGGTATGTTTTTAGTAAAATTAAGAATTTGAATTGTGTAAATAAAATAGTTAGAGGACAAAATTAGATTCAAATTATAAAGAAAAATTAATTTAATACTGTAACAGTTTTACAGTAACTTGAGATTTAAAGTGAGAAAAATGGAATTTTAATATTGCAACTTGATGATCTTGGCACATTTGACTTTCTGAAATAAATAACTCTTAACAAGTACAATTACGAGAATAGTTGTCATAACATAAAAGATTTTAATTAAATCAGACTATAACATACAAAGGTTTGGTAATAGAAAATTTAAATAACAATGTGTTAATTAGTGAAGATTCAAAGTTTTTAAAACACTTCTACCAAGCTCACTCGGTATGGGGTTACAATCAAAGTTAAAAAAAATGACAAAGTTGTTCAGTCTTTAGTGGTCAATTAAACTACCAAAACTTTCCTCAGATTAAAAGGACTTGGTGACTTCTTGGAAACAGTTGATATACTGATTCAAAAAAAAAAAAAAAAAAAAGAGAGAGAGATAAATTTAGCGTCTGAAATAAAGATATAACAACAGAGTAATAAGATAAAAATCACTTTCAGTATATATCTGTTTGTATTGTGTGCCAGTTTTGTATTATTTTTTAATACACATGTTTCTAAATGGTCAACTGTAACAATGAGTAGTTTGAACATGTAAATTAACCAATATATTTTGATGTGAAAGGGAAAAAAGGTACTTCCTAAAAAATCTAACACAGTTATTTTGGTATTTGTCAGATACAGAAGTTCTACCTTTCTTAAATCATACTCTGCGATGAAGTTTGTATTTCAGATGTTCCTCTGTCAGATTTTACCAAATTACAGACATTTTCAGAAACAATTTCTGTAATATTTTTTCATTGTTATGTTTCATTTTTAATTCTTCTTTTTCCAGATATTTTGGCACTGGCTGCCAGTATTCAGGAACTGAGTGTTGGCTCTCGTAAGGCTCGCACTGGCATGTGGTGTGCTTTAGAAGCAACTTTACTTAGTCAGGAAGAGAAGAATGATAACCCACTGGAGGCTGCAAAAACTGATACTGCTGAGAGTAACCACATCAAATAATAGTGGGCTTGGTACAGCAGATAGGCAGTTAATTGCTAACTAATGCATTTGATTTAAGCATTAATGTGATTGTTAATCTCAGTTATTTTAATTTATTTGATTATTTATTAACCTGTAGATATTACAAAAATAGTTCAATAGGAGAATCTTAGGACAGCCATAATTGATCTGAATGTCTCCCATAGAGCAAATAGTCTGAAATTTTTACTATGAATGTTGCAAAATACTAAAAAAAAAAAAGATTTTTAAGTGTGAAATACTCTCATCCTTAGGATGCAGCAATATATATTGCTAATACTGGCTTATTTAGCACTTAAATTGCCTTTTAAAGGGCAGGATAATCCCTCGCCATAATGTTTTCGATGTAACAGTCTGTTCTAATAACAAAAAATGTTTTAGATTTACATATTTAGAGTAAAGAGTATAGACTAAAACTGGACTTAGAAGTACATAATATGTCAACGCCCATATGTGGACAAAAAATAATAGATTTTTGTTATTACTTTTTGTTGAATTATATGTACTGCTGTATATTTTATGCATTCATCTATCCTCATATTTCTTATTTTGGGTTTCTTGTGACTTTAGGCAGCTAGTCAACAGATTTAGTAAATGTATAGCAGAAATTAATCTGATGTAGCCAATGTATAATCACTGCCTAGCAGCAGCAGCAGCAGATAGTCTCATAATGATAATTTTTCTTTTATCCTTTTATTGACTGTGACACAGTTGTCAATTTACTAATACCTCCAGTCTTTATACATCATTAAGATTGGTTTTTTTCCTTGCCTTCCAGTAAAGTAGAGCATATTTTATGTAATAAAGTGCAGTACAAAATCAGTGTACCATTTACTTCTAAAATCTAGGTTTTATTGGTTTTTTTGTTTTATTTAAAAAATGACAGCTGTCTACTGCTTGGCAGACTTTTATAGTTATTTTTTTTCTAATGTGTTAAGAAAGTTAGAAAAAAACTAAATGTTAACTGCTTTTACTTTGAAAGATATGTTTTGATGTATTCTGTTTATTTACCAAAGCAATTGTAGCTCTCTGAATTCAAAGTATTCATAGGATACAGTTTATCATATGCCTTTTCTCTCTATGTAATGTTTTAAAAACTATATTGGTGGTGTGACAGTATATAGATAATTCATGGTGATTGACTGATTTGATGTGATCAGTTTCTTTTAAAGAATAATGCTTTGTCGGTATTTTATGAGAGCACTTTTTGCTGTAGTAGCTTCTGCAATCAGATTGCTGAAAGACTGAATCCCATGGTTTACAATTTTAAAATTACATTTTTAAATTATAATAATGAAGCCTTATTATATGGTATGCTCCCTTACAAGTTCATGTTATAAAACTTGTAGATATCTCTGTGGCAGTTTATTTCTCAACTAAAATTTGTTTGGCATGTTTTTTTATTATTATTAAAATTATAGACAATCACAGGAGCAGAATGATATGTGAAGAGTACATTTTAAGCACAAAACAGTTTCTGAGTTTATTTATGTGCTCAAAAATATATATATATATGTGTGTGTGTATATATACATATATCTTGCCGGTGTTTTCCTATGAAACAAAACTTGTCAATTTCTTATGAATGGTGCAGTTTGAAGTCTGTGTGTATGTGTATAGGTGTAAATAATTAATCTTAGATCAGAATCAAAAGTACTGCACTCCAGTATTAGGTGCAAAATTATCTTCAATCTTGCACTCAGTGTATTGGTGAAAGTTAAGCAGATGGATAAGTAAACTTATGTACATCATTCAATTTTTTCCATTCATTTTTGGTGCTTCTCTCTAACATTGCTAACTTTCTAAACTGTGATATAAATATATATAAAAATGTCAATACCTAGTTCACTGATAACATACAACTGTTTGTCATTCACCTCACAAAACCAAATTGTCTCGTTACTATATAGCTGCAATGTTAGATATGAAAATACTAGAGGACAATCCTAATGTAATGCATGTGATATATCTATGACTTAATGAGACCAAACTTATGAAATGATGTAGGTTAGTTAAAGTGTATTTTTTTTATGAAATGCATGTTTGCTTATTGTCTTTGTAAATTGTATTTTAACATTATTTTAAATTATTGTCAGATGTTTTATACTTATGAAAGTGCTGTTTACTTCATAAAGCTGTTACTGCACCATATCAACTACAAGTAAGTGTTTAAGCTTTGCGATAAGAATATAGCAGCAGTGTCATGATATTTTATAAATATTGGTAATTATTCTAAAACTGAGTTATACACAGACTCTGAGAATCTTTATGGGTATATCTACTACTATAATTGAAAAAGTTGCTGTGTAATTGCTCGCAAAATGCATTAAACTTATGAACCCTTGGGCATGGTGTACTGTTGTTTTACACATGCAACTGTCTTTATATTAATGGTTCATGAAGTAATCTTTTCTGATGGTTATAACTTATTTTTGTAAATGTCTCATTATTTATGTGTGTGAATGTGGAAAGTGTGAACTTTAAGCAAAATTTATTGAAGTGTTGATTACTGGCTAAAATATGGCCTGGAAATTTTTACTGCCTTTATTTTTGTTCCCTGTTTTCATACATAATGGGCCTACTACTTTAAACACTAGCTATATAAGTATTTTATTTGAATACCAGTGATTATTATTTAAGCATTATACCATTTGGATTCTAACAGTCTGACATCTTATATTAAGTATGCTGTCTTGCACATCTTACTTTAGTAAAGCATTATGTTAGTTTTAATATTGTTTTAAATTTTAAGCAGTATTCTTTTATGTTTATGCATATTAATATTTGTACACTGTCTTTATATGTATCTCTTCACTGTGACAAATTACTATTGTTACTATCATTTATCTATTAAAATATATTATGGTGTTATCCTTATGATCCCATGGCCAAAGGTTCTCATTCAATATACACGCTGAAAATTAGGGCTGTTGTAAATGGCAGATTGTGAACTTTTATATATATATAAAAAAGTACGAAAGCAAGAAAAAAAACTGTATAGGAGTTAATTTTTAAATGACACTATACTACTTTTTAAAGTTCAGGATATTAAATGCTTCCATCCCAACTTAAAGAACTGGTTAATATTTGTGTTAAATATGAAAAAATAAGTTTTTGTGACCATTCCTTTATATTGTGTGTGTGTGTGCGCGTGTGTACAAGAAAGAGATACATATGGTAATTATTGCATTGTACTGTTGGGCATAACTAAAAATATTTAGTATCTACAATATGTGTGGAGTAATTGACCTTACTTATATGTTTGTATGCTGAAATGCCAGGGAAGGCTCTACTTTTTGTGTCGTCCAGAATTCAAAAATAAGTGGCTGATTTATTTTGTCTTCTGCAGATTTTCGTGTTAATATTGGTAGTTACCATTTACCTAAAACATTAAATATTAATATCTGTTGTTGAAATGCAAAATTGTTTTTATTAACGTAATGGTTGTGATCAGTTAATAAATAACACCATAGCTGTGCGAAGCTTTTTATCTTTTGCAGAATAGTTTAGGTCAGTGATGTTTTTTAGAAGTTTAATATTTGGGTAGAATTTCCTATCGTTGTAAAACTGCCATTAGGCTAAGTTGTTGGTGCCTCTTCTAGAAACACATTCAGTGTATTCTGTTAAAATCTTGATGTCAATGTGCAATTGTATGTTTTGGGTATTCGTCAATACGCTTGTCCAGGCCCTTCATAATGTCCATATAATGCCTCGGCATAATCCTTGTTGTAACAGTTTACATATTCCCTTTTGCACTCGCACAATCTCATTACCTTATAATTATATAAAGTACTAATTAAATGGGCTGTGGTAGATTTAATATATTAACTGTGGGTGATATAACAATTGATTCACAAATATTGGTCAAGATATTTTAGATTAGTTGTGAAATGAGTAGGTTAGTGCCATGACATTTTGGGCTGGACCAGTAGATAGTAAGAGGTGCTCGTATTACTTAATGCTATTAAGTACATAGTAGTAGGTAATTTGTGTAGTAATCTGAATACTACAATAACTGTTGTCTTGCTGCATCAGTGTAATTGATGAATGTTTGCAATATTTGCTACTGGTCACTTTATGATATTCTAACTAAAGACTTTAACTGTTTCACAGTATCTTTGACCTGAGGTGTATTTAAGAGAATTTGGGTTTATTTCTGGAGTATGTATTGAATAGCACCAGATACAATGTAAAATTTTAATTATGTATTGTGTGCATATCTACATGTAAAAGGTACTGTGACATATTCTGGTGACAATACCGGTACTGAAATTTTAGCTCTGTTAGCCATTTGTTGATATAAATTTATAAAGTTAATAACTATAAAACAATGGAAGTGTCTCATTTATTAAGAATATATTAATGAAGCTAATATTACACTCTGCGTTTTACTTATTGTTTATTTATTGTATTTTACTAATCAAACATCCTGAACATATCAGGGTCTCATGAGCTTGTAAATGCAGAACTGTAGCATTTCAAAATGTTTTAATGTGTCCGCAGATACATTAGTATGCAGAATTCATCTGCTTGAATCTGTTGTGTATGTAGACTATGTATTAGAGTACAAAATGTGACTAGTTTAATGGATTTAAGATGTTGATGCCTGTTAGTAAGGGGAGTGGAGTTTTCTGTTATTGATGATGGTGCACTTTTAATATTGAGAAAACTGTAGTTGTCCTATTATTTAAATCTTAAGAAATTTTGCATTAATTACAGTTTGTAAACAGTGCACACAAACCTTCATTAGAAATTTCTGTATTATTGATATAGTAGTTTGATGTTTTAAAAACAGTTTTCACCCACTGTGATGTTAGGAAAAGTTCATGTTTGTGCACTTAGATGTTAATACAATATCATATTTTGAATGAACATTTGCATCTGTGGATAGGTAATGTAGGGGAATTTGGATTTATAGGGTCCAAACTTAGTTCATTTACCCACTCCCCTTATCCAAAAACTTTGCTTATGTCACAATTTGGTGGAAGTCTGAAATACTCAAATGATTTAAAACTTGCTAAAGCAATAAAATAATGTTTCAAAAATTTATCTGGCGATTTGTTTATTAATAATAACGTTTCTGCACAGCTCGTGATATGATGCTAAGTTACAGATGAAATCTGTATTTTTTATTTGTTGTTGATATTAAAGAACTGTAAAGGGTACTAAAACCTCTCCTTCTGGAAGGAGCAGCATTTAAAAAAAATAATGAATACATGTTTCTTACAGAGTAGATTATTTTTTTATACTAGAAATTAGCATGATACTTTTATCATGATTCAGAGTACACACAGTACTGCATTCTCATAAATAACATTCACTGGAACACAGGTAATTTACATTTGCATAGTCATGAGTTAATTATTCTTACATGTTGTATTTAAAGTGAATAAAATAAAAAATACTGAAAACCTGTGAACATTCTAACAGATCATAAATATTCAGAATTGATTGTCAGTATTTGTATGCATGTTTTTTTTTCACCCCTCCCTCCCTCCCTCCCTCCCTCTCTCCCTCTCTCTCTCTCTCTCTCTCTCTCTCCAAATAGTCAAAATCACAGCATCAAAACATTTAGCTTTTTTTTTAATTTTTGAAACATAGGATAGTGTAAGAACAACTGATAGGAAGCTTTTAAGCATTATTCCAAACCATTTTCCTTGGTAAATTTTTTATAAGTCTAATATTAATTTTTTCATTGCATAGGGCTTTCCAGTTCCTGTATGGACTTCAATGCTACAATAAAGATTAAGGTATCACATATTTGTCGAAATTTCAAATGAAACGTGTAGGCACTTGAATAAATTCTTTGTTTGAGGCCTCTTTATGGTGTACGCTTTTGTGTTTAGTATAAAGGTTGCCAACAGGTGGCATTGTGCCACTTATTGAATAAATAACTAAACAAGAAAATTAAAATTAATGGCTGTCAGTTTATAGCTTGCAATCTGATTTCAGACTTTCACATCATTCTGTGGCACTGTTTTGTGGATCTATATGGATAATATTGACTCCTTTGGCACAGGCATATCTTATAAATATTTGTAAAATGAACCAGAAATATTGTATAAATGTTTGATTCTTAAGAAAGTCTAGAACCTAGTTGAATTTTGTAGTCACAACTTTTAATGGCAGGTTTGAGATATCAAGGTTTTAGCTGTGCTCAAGCTGTCAGACTTCCTGTGTCATATCAAATATTTGTGGATCCTGAATCTCCATCAGTGTTTTAACTGTTACTGCATAATGATAACCATATGTGAACTTAACATATTTTTCAGGATAAATTTTTGTTTTCACATTCTTTGTTATTAACGTCATATTTTAATATAGTTTGAAATGTCTTCTCTTTCCCATGAAACTATTTCTTTCATGAATAAAATCATTGAAAAATATCAACTCTTTTATCTATCATAATGTTTTGTTTTCTGATTCTTAATATTATTATGAATCAAAAAATCTGTTATATGTTCACTCTGAATTTGAGGTAAAGTAACTAGAATAATAAATCAAATATTCGATATGAAGTTCCTAATTGATTTAGCATAAAGAGAAAAATTATTATTTTTAAAGAAATCATTCATTCATGGCAAAAATATAATAGCATCCATTCTGTTATATCAGACATTTTGTGCATGATGACTGCTGTATTGTTTTGCTGATTATGTATATGTGTAAACTGATTGTTAAGTATACTACAAGGATGATAATCATTACCTCTCTGAGCTCAGCTAATGTTTCTGGAAGTAATTATGCACTTTCTTTTTTCTTATAAAGGGCTTGATGTTAAAAACAAAGAATGTGTAACCTATTGCGTGTTTGCATGGAAAGCATAATACCAAGTGATATTGTATTTAATTTACCTGCAAAGTATGATTTTAAAAAAAACTGTCATATTTGTTTAAATTTACTATGCTTCATGATCTGCGTATTTGTTTAAATTTATTACGCTTCATGATCTGCATATTTGTTTAAGCATCTCAGCTTTTAGCTACTAGCATTAATTGATGTTTGGCTATAAGTAATTACAGATTATCAAAGAGAGAGAAAGGTAACAGCTTAATAAACCATTTGTTAAGACAGATTAAAATGAGTGTTGTCATTGAAATGTTTGTGTACAAGCCTTATTTGGTATGAATATTTGTAACTATATCAAGCATGTAACATACTATTTATTTCAGGATCAAGTTTGTGTTTCTGCAGTATGCAGCATTATGTTAATTTAAAACACTCATCTGCATTTTCATGGGTCCAATGAAAGTAAATCTGTGGTGTAAACATTTAAGTTGTAATTCATATGTGGATATTGGATTAATGGGTTGATGGAATGTAGTTGTATCAGATTTTTCAAGTATTAAGTACTATTGAATGTTGTAACCAATATATTTTAAAATACATTTATGTGAAATTGGCAAAGGTATGGAAATTCGGAATAGCACAGATCTGAGGAATTAACCAAGTTATTTTGTATGTATTAGAAGCTTATAAAGAGGCATTTGAAGTGGTTGTAGCTAAACCTGAGATAAATTGAATTAAATCTGTAGGCAGGAATTTGCTTACATTTTGTGCAATGGTTTAAAGTGTCCTTTGTGTGTGAGAATTTAAATAAATTTGAAAATAATGTTGACTATTATTTATTTATGTCCTTATTTATTTTTACCTTAATCCTGTGTTGATAGCAATTGTCATTTCCAATAAAAACGCTGGAAGTATGCCCAACAATATTTATAATACTTCTCCAAAATCAGTCAAGGCCCATTGAGATACACGAAATAATAATTTTGAATAATTACATAGTAATGCAGTTAAGTTTTCAAAACAAGTGAGACATAGGAATATGTTTGATTCTTTACTTTTCTTTTGAGTTTTCAAATAATAAACTATATCCTAGGATCAGTATAATCAAATGTGCAAGGTATTGTGCAGAACTGATGTATAATGATAGAGAATTGAAATAAATTTATTTTTAATTTTGACTTTTAAATGTTGTATAAAATGATAAACGTATTGCATACTTCCCAGAATTGACATTGTGTGTAGGTTAATGGCAAAATAATTTCTGTCCAGTCCTTGAAATTTATTGAAGGAAAGAAAATCTTATGATTCAAATAAAGTGATGGAATGATTCATTAATTTATTCTGGAGTGGGAGATTGCAGAATGCTAGGGTGCTCATTCCTTTCAAGTGTGCTTCTGATGTTAGAATATTCGCGTACTTAGTTTGCTGGCATTGTAAGAAGCAGCAAAACTTGAGGGCCAATCTGTTTTTCCTGTAATGGAAGACTGGATAAGCAGGATAAGAGACAGGATGATCATAACATGTGGATTTAAAATTAACAGTTGTCAACATGGGATGAAATTAAATGCAAAGAAGAGTCAGTTTATTAGGTACAAAGATAAAAAGCTAAAGATTGATTATGATCATAAAGTGGGGTAGGAGCTACTTATTGAAGACTCGAAATGTAAATACCTTGGCATTACATTTGATAGCAAACTTAATTGGGCAGGACACATTGGACAGGTGGTAGGGAAAGGGTTAAAAATCCTTCACCTCTTGAAAAGAGTGATGAAAGGATGCACTAGGAGAAGTAAGGGAATTGGGGTACAAACCTTTGGTCAGACCACTGCTGGAATATGGTGGTGTAGTTTGGGATCCACATTTTGGGTATCAAATACAGGAGTTGGAGGGGGTGCAGAGGAAGGCTGCCAGGTTTGGAAATTATCGCAGAACACAATCAGTAACCAATAAGATAAAGGAGCTGGAGTGGGTTTCATTGGAGGGTGAAGAAAGTCATGGGAGTGTACTGGTGATGAAACATGGAAAGATATTGGTCGCAAAATTAAGAGAGGTGCTTGGAATGGTAAGGTTGACCATGACCACAAGCTGCCACTTGATTTCAGACATAAAGTTGTGGGAAAATTTTCTTTCATAGGAAAAGGAGTGACGGACTGCAATAAATTCCCAACAGAAGTAATGAATAACTTACCGAAAACATTGAAAGAATTTAAAGTGAAAACTAGTAGAGGACAAAAGTAGGTTGGAAGGGGAAAGGGAGGGGTTTTAGGGAGATTGCCACCGTAGAAGTCGCTCCATCCCATTTTTATAAATTATTATTAATACCAATAGGGATAGACTACAACCTTGTGTCACTCCCTTTTTAACTGATTTATGTCTCTCAAGATTCTCTACTTTTATTATAAATTTTTTAAAGTTATCTTTTATTTCGGTATTTTAGACCCGGCTTCTTTAAAATATTGGACATCTTGTCGCACCTAGCAAAAGCCATAAAAGTATTTTTTTTTTTTTTTTACCCACTTTTCAAGTATTAACCTTAAGGCTTGAATCGCTTCTCTTGTGCCCGGTTTTTCCTAAACAGAAACTGATCTTCGCCTTCTATCCCCTCTACTAAACTTTCCATTATTGTGTATGTTATTCTGGTCAGTAATTCTGAAGCATGTGACATTGTACTTATAGTGCAATAATTCTCACATCTGTCAGCTTGCGCTATCTTCTGAAGTGTGAAGATGGCACTTTTATTAAAATCAGTGGGGATTTGTCCTGTTTCATAACTTTTTGATATCAGTTTGAATAGTCTTTGGATTCCAACTTCTTCAAGGGATTTCAGATGTTCTGTAGGAATCTCATCAATTCCAACTGCATAATTTGATTTCAAGTCACTCAAAGCACATTAAACTCCATGCTCAAAACAGGATCTTCTATGTCGACATGGACTTCCTTTTCTATTATGCTGTTGTTCAAGTGATACCCCATCATAGAGTTTCTCAATGTATTCCTTCTATCGGATAACTCTATCTTCTGAGTTTAGAAGAGGTTTTCTGTCGGCAGCTTTAATGTTTATACGTCTTTTCCCTAAAATTCTGTTTGATCTTCCTATTTGCCACAGCTACTTTACCTAAGACCATTTCCTTCTTTACACTTTTCTTTCACTTTTTTTTTGCTGTTTATTTTACTTCTAATGTCTGTATTGCTCTTTTCCTTCTTCATCCTGAGCATTTTTGTGCCTTTTCCTCTGATCCATCAACTCCAAAATTTCGTCTGTTATCTATGGTTTTCTGGCAGTTTATTCCCTAAAGCCTAATGTTATTTTACCTGCTTTCATTATTTCTTTCTTCAAAGTATTCCATTCGTCCTTAATTGAACTCCTTCCAGAGTTTCTTCTTAGAGCCAATTCTACCATTTCTGCAAATTTTTCTCTCATGTTGGACTGTTTCAGTCATTTATTTCCAGTCTGTTCTGCTTGCATTTCTTCTTTATTCTCTTGATTTCAGCATGCACTTCATAACAATCAGATTATGGTCAGAGTCTATGTCTGATGCTTGGTACCCTTTACAGTCTAGAACTTGATTCCTGAATGACCATGATATGATCTTGCTGATACCTGCCTGTATGCCTTGGACCTTTTCAGGTGTATATCCTTCTAGCATGATTCTTAAACAGTGTGCTGCCACCACTAATTTATATCTTTCACAAAATACTAACAACCGGCTTCCACCCTCATTTCTTTCTCTTAAACCAAAACTTCCTACAGTATTTCCCTCTTTTCCTTCTCCAACTACTGTATGCCAATCACTCATGGTTATTAGATTATTCTCCCCCTTCTCATATTGGACTAATTCTTCAATCTCTGCGTATATTTTATATATTTGTTCATCATCTTCCTGTGACGCTGCCATGTACAATTTCATTTCATTTATTCACCATATGATACATTTTCATGTATATTGGTTTCGTCATTTTAAACTAGTGCCAACGTGGTTAGGGAGGGCTTAGTTTCTAACCTCGTCAAAATAAAGATGTCACTAAATTCTCAATATGTATTATAGGTTTACCGATATATCATGGAGGCATTCCTCCATGCGATATATCGTTGCTACTTTATACATGAAAGGTTAGAGGTAGAGATGGATATCATTACTGCTATGTTTATTTTTAAATTCATAAGAATGCTGTTGTATATACGTTTCCATTTGACATATATGTATATATACAATGGGAAATGTACGTAAGTGTGTGCGCTGTTGAAAAAAAAATCTATTGCAACAATTTTCATATGTATTTATTTATTATTATAATATATATATATATATATATTTTTTTTTTTTTTTTTTTTTTTTTGAAATGGTCTGAGTTGTCAGGAAAGGGTTTAAAGCTATTGATATAATCTATTTGTCCTGCAGATCGCAACCATCACTCACAAGAGAAATTGGTTCAATGCGCACGACAGGTGGCACAGGGGGGGGGGGAAAAAAAAATCGTATTTGAATGGTACTGCAACCATACATACACAAAATATATCGTCATGGGCGCCGGGAGGGGGGTCCACTTGCACCCCCCTGCTATGAAAGAAAATACACAGAAAAAGATTAAGAAACAAAAACTTTATTATTAAATTCACTGTTTGAATATCATCTTAAGGCGCCTAGCTTGTTGTCAAAATTTGTACAACACCTTGCCAATAAATTCAGCATCCTTAGTTAATAAGTGTTATATATAATCTGTAAAAAAAATAATAATAATCAGATGCACCCCCCTTAAAGTAATCCTGCCGGCGGCCCATGTATATCGTATAGGTAATCGGATTATCTGGAACAGCACACTCGGCACTTAAATTGCCTTAGGATAGACAAAACAGTGGAATATCAACTTAGGGTATTTGGAAAACAGGAATGAGTAAAATACTCAAGCAGTCAAAATAATATGGGATGAAATCACAATGATGCATAAGAAAGCATTGGATCGAACATGGCAAATGAAAGTTCAATCGGTAGTGTGATAAGTAACATTATTAGCAGGTGATTTTCGTCAGACATTACCTGGTATACCACGTTCAACACCAGCTGATGAAGTAAATGGATGTTTAAAAACATCACATTTTTGGAAACATGTAAATAAATTTTCGTTGACAGAACATAGGAGCATTAGATACAAAACGATACTTCAGGAAAAAACTTTGCTATAAAAATGATACTTCAGCAGAACATTTTACCGTAAAGTCATAGGATATTCGTGAGTCGCGGCTGCTATTTTTTAGTATAGATTAGCGGTAAGAAAGGCAGTTTGCTTCCTAGCCGGCGTAGCAATGTGAAACCGCACGCCACTGTACTCGACTCCACTTCCCAAGGACGCTCTAGTTGCAGTTTTACGGTGAGAAAGTCAACAAGCACGGTTGGTACCATGGGTTGGTACACGGGGAACACTTCCTTTAACACGTGAAGTACACGCCTGAACGGTTTGACATACAGCTAATGAGTGGAGCGCTTTCCCCACTTCCAGGGCCGGAGACGCTTCTCGGCTGAACGTTACTAAGGAGTGCACGATGTGAAATTTCATAGGCCAGAACTATCTCTACCCAAGTTAGCCATTTTGGGTATTTTTCTATCATTTTTTCCGCTGCTGGCTCAGAAGCATCTGCCATTACTTGAACCTTATGGTTCAATATTGCTATTATCGGAAAACCTCTGATTCGTGTACCAGCCTTGTAAGATTAACTTGCAACAATTTCTCTGTAATAAATCAAGTAGTAATAAAGCAACTTCCTGATTTTAGGTAAATAAAGTCTCTCTGTGTGTGTTTTATTCTAGCCAGATGCCTACAGAAATTGGAAACCTCAGCCGACAGTAAGTGAGACTAGGACGAACCCGCCAGTGTGGTAAGTGTTGACGCCCGCTCGGTCCACACGCGACACGTGTTCTAGAGTATAAAAACCAAGGGATTTGTTTTTGGGTATGCCATATGGAATCATTACAAACATTATATATCCAAGAACATTCCAATGAATTTAAAACTGAATAAAAAATGCGATGTTGTTGCAGGCCATGTTTCCACAGTTGTTTAATTCGTCGCTGATGATGACTCGATGAGAGGTGAAACGCGTACGACGCAGCAATAAATAAACTAAACAATTGCATTGGCGTGTTCTTTCAACTAGTAATTAATTAAGCAACTGTGAATTCGTCGCTGATGATGCCTCGATGAGAGGTGAAACGCGTACGACGCAGCAATAAATAAACTAAACAGTTGCATTGGCGTGTTCTTTCAACTAGTAATTAATTAAGAACTGTGAATTCGTCGCTGATAATGACTCGATGAGAGGTGAAACGCATACGACGCAGCAATAAATAAACTAAACAATTGCATTGGCGTGTTCTTTCAACTAGTAATTAATTAAGCAACTGTGAATTCGTCGCTGATGATGCCTCGATGAGAGGTGAAACGCGTACGACGCAGCAATAAATAAACTAAACAGTTGCATTGGCGTGTTCTTTCAACTAGTAATTAATTAAGAACTGTGAATTCGTCGCTGATGATGCCTCGATGAGAGGTGAAACGCGTACGACGCAGCAATAAATAAACTAAACAGTTGCATTGGCGTGTTCTTTCAACTAGTAATGAATAAAAAATGATTGCAAATTATGTAATCTTGTAATCGTAGGCTTCCGCGGCCAGAGTCAGTTGATTCTCGGCGGCGCCACCCGGACAGCCAAGAATCACTTGTGTAATCTTATTTATATAAAAATACACGTGTGTTTACCTATCTTTTACTTTTCAGCGCCCACTACCTAGCACATATAACTGGTATCTGCATGTAGTAGTAGCATGGAGTTTCCCATCGTGCACAACGTTGGCCGAATGCCGTTAGCTGTGGGGGTATGGAAGATATGGCGGTGAAAGGTGGTCGATGTAGGGCTTTTTGTATTTCAACCATAGACTTGTGTCTCCCTGTTCTTTTCTTTTCTGCCACAAGTAGATAGCGTAGAGCATTGATGTTTGTGTGTGGTGGTATTAGCATTGATGTTTGTGTGTGGTATTAGCATCGAGTCTCCAATTGTGCACTACGGTGGTCGTAGGTCGGTAGCTATCTTGGAGTTAGAGATTTGGTAGTTGAAAGTGGTCGACCTTGGGCACTTTCACATTTCGACCAAAGATATAACTTTTTAGCCAAAAGTATCCAGCGCATATCACTGGTTTTTGTGTGTGGTAGCACCATACATTCACCGATATTACACAACTTTGGCCGAATTGCGGTAGCTGTGAGAGATTTGGTGGTTGAAAGTTGTCGATCAAGGACATTCTCGTATTTCTGTATATTTAACGTTGCTGCCACAACCACGTAGCACAGATCACTGGTATATGTGTGTGGTAGTACCCATGGAGGAAGGAAATATATGGAGGAGAAATGACGTTAAATCGGTGACGCCGGGATCGTACTGCGCATGCGCGGCGGTTATAGCGGACCGAGCTCAAAACATTGCATTTTCACATTGCTCCATGTAGTAAAAATTTGATTTTGTGATAGTTCTAAGTTTTTTATAATGCCAGCTTGTGCTGTATTCGGGTGCACAAATATGACAGATAGGAAAAAACCTCGAATATCATTTCATTTGTAAGTTGCATTCTAATTATTGTTATTGAAATGTTCAATAGTTTTCAATCAGACTAGCTACTACCATTAAAGATTTATTCATAACTCTAAAATGGATGACTTTGTTTTCAAATATTTGTTGGTGTAGTGCAGTCAATCGGCATACCTTACCATTTTGCACATCATAGACTACCATTACTTTATACGAGTGTTGTAAAGTCTAATTTAAGTGGGTCATGTTTAGAAGGAATAAATGATAAATTAATTCCTGTGGGAATTTTTTGTGACTTATCTAAAGCATTTGACTGTGTAGATCATAAAATTCTGATACAGAAACTTAAGTATTATGGTATAGATGGCATTGTTAATAAATGGCTTAGTTCTTACCTTCTAAATAGAAAACAGAAAGTGTCAATGGAGAATTTTAAGGCTGCCTTAAGAGGTCCACTGTTTTCTGAGTGGAAATTAATCAGATGTGGAGTACCTCAGGGTTCTATATTGGGGCCACTATTGTTTTTAATATATATAAATGATCTACCCTGTGTTTAATCTAAAAACTCAAAATTTGTCCAATTTGCAGATGACACAAACATAGGAATTAAAAACACTCCAGATTTCTCTACAGAATATATTTCAAATTATGTCTTTGAACTGATTAATAAATGGTTTACAGCTAATGGCTTGTCTTTAAACTTTGATAAAACTCAGTATATGCAATTCAGTACATCACACAGATTAACACCTGACATAGACATAAAATTTGCAAGCCAGTCCATTCAAGAGGTAGATAGTGTGAAATTTCTAGGTTTGTGTATTGATCATAATTTAAATTGGAAAGTACATGTTTCTGACTTACTAAAGCGATTGGGAGCAGCCACGTTTGCAATTCGTACAATTTCAGCTTTAGGTGATCTCCGTATGAGGCAGCTCGTTTATTTTGCTTATTTTCACTCCTTATTGTCATATGGAATAATATTCTGGGGCAATTCTACCCATAGAGATAAAGTGTTCAGAGCCCAAAAGCGTGTAATAAGAATAATGTGTGGGGTTAGCAATAGAACTTCATGTAGAGAGCTGTTCAAGAAGTTAGGGATTTTAACATTAGCATCTGAATATATTAATGTCCTTTGTAGTCACAAATTATACTTTGTTTGAAACAAATAGTAAAATACACAATTACGGCACTAGAAGTAAAAATGATCTTCACAAGACTTACAAGTCATTGTCATTTGTTCAAAAAGGGGTCCGATATTCAGGGATACATATCTTCAACATGCTCCCAACACATATTAAATGTCTAGTAGATGATAAGAATAAATTCAGGAAAAAATTGAAAGAATTTTTAATTGACAACTCCTTCTACTCTGTCGAAGAATTTATTTCTAAGGTCTCTTAAAAATAACTGCCAGTATCTTGTGTAAATATAGTTCAAATAATTAATTTACCATGTATGCTATGACTGTACATCTCCTGGTGTATGTATTTAGTTTGTTATGTAATTGTTTATAGTACCATATATGTTACGACTGTACATCTTGTGGTGTATGTATTATTTTGTTAAATTTTTTTTTTTTTTTAAATGTACCATATATCCTATGACTGTACATCTACTGGTGTATGTATTATTTTGTAATGGAAGTGTTTAATGTACCATCTATACTATGACTGTACATCTAGTGGTGTACTTGTTATTTTGTTATGCAACTGTTTATCTGTAAATTGACAACTTTCCACATCCCACAGAGCCAGTCTCTTATATTGGGATCAATGGAAAATGAATGTATTGTATTGTATTGTATTACATCGTGATTGGGTTGTGCATTCTTTCGTTACGTTTGCAGTTTCTACTGAAGTGTGGGATGAAATTAATTGTGGTAAATAGTGCTTTGCGAAATAGGAATCGTGATGTAGGAAACAATGTCGTTATACGAAATGTAGTTCGCGATGAAAAGTTATGAGTGTGTCTACAAAGTTTGTTTTTGTACCAAATTATGCCCGGTATGCTCCAAGCATCACTGTAACCACCAGGCTGTCGCAGTTTAATGCTTAATTCTTATGTAGCTCGAAGTGACAAGTTGAAAATCAAGAGTACCATTTTTTGATATCTCCCTTAGTTCTCGGGATATCGACTAACAAAAATTTGTTATAGGTATGGTGTGGTTATAACTCTTTGTACTTTTGGTGACATTTTTATTCTGTTCTATGCCCCATTTCAATGTAACAACAAGCGGCAGTAAAAAAAGGAAAACACACACTCTGCATATGCAGCATGTAATTCATTGTGGTTAGGACGAAATTATTTTTTGGTCCAGGCCGTATCTCCACCTCACGTCCACAATTTGGAGACACTATATCCCAAACAGTAAGCGAGATATTGAAAAATGTTTACTCTTTATTTTCGATTTTTTTTTTTGTCATGTTACATTTGAATCCATCATCAAATTGGACTTTTGCGAAATTTTCTTCTGCATTTCATTCAAAAACACCTCACCTTTGAGACGGTATATCACGATAACTAAGCGAAATACAGAAAATTTGTATTCTTCGTTATCTTTTCTTCTCGTTGTGTTATGTAAGAATCCATTGTCAAATTTGATTTTGGTCAATTTTTTCTGAATTTTAACCAAGAACACCTCACCTTTGAGTATGTATATCTCGAGAATTAAGCGATATATTAAAAAAGATTATTCTTAATTTTTTATTTGTTTCGTCGACTAACGTAATAATCCACCATCAAATTGTGGCTCCACGGTTATGGTAGAGTTCCCTGGATATATTTGGGCATGTTGCCGGTGATTCTTGGGTAGGGTAATATGGCGTCCCCCCCTCCCCACCTCTCTCCACCCGGCGTCACTTCAGTGCGTGGTAAAGGTCCCTTGCGTCGCCTTCATATATTCCTTCCTCCATGGTAGTACCCATGGAGGAAGGAAATGAGAGGAGACAAGGTGTCGCTTTAACTGCGTAGCAGCCTGTAAACTCCGGAGCCGACTGCGCATGCGCAGCCGCCATCTTCGTCGATTGAAAACATTAGTCTGTTTCATTACCTTCCTGCTGTGAACATTTCATGTTCAGATATTTCAAGGTATTTTATAATGCCAAATTGTGTTGCCTATGGTTGCACAAACAGAACAAGTAAAAAAACAACCTGGTATAACATTACATAGGTAAGTAATTATTGTTCTTTAAGTGTTTGTAATGCGGTGTTTGCAAGACATTCTAGATGTCATTAGATTTATAGTGCCTGTAAAAAAAGTTTATTCACAGCTCTCAATAGGACGACGGTGTTATCAAATATTTGTTCATTCAGGGAACCATTTTATCTTACTATTTTTCAAGTGTGGATCAAGTTTACATCGCAATGAAGCGAATTCATTATCCTACGTGTTTTAGTCCAGTTGTACCTAATTTATATTGAAAGTGTATCATGAAATTAATTGTTATAATTTTTAATATGCGACCTAGGAATCGTAATGTAATTCGCAATACGTTTCAAATGCTTAGTTGTATTTACATCGTTTGATTTTTTTGATGCAACATTAAGTCAAATTGTGATTAGGTTGAAATGAAGCCTGTTGCAGAATATTCTTTTTACTAGACGACCCGAGCGAAAATTTCGCGAATAAAATGCGATGAAATGCTTGTAATATAATGAAAAGTAGAACCGAACTTTTGTATCAAATATTTCTTTTTTTGCGTAGGTAGGTACGCATCAAAATACTTACAACATATTACGAGGCAGAAAAATTTAAAACATTTTTTGTTTATGACAAACTGTCACTGACTTTAACAGAATAGAACCAACCTGAGCAAAATGCACGCAACATATTAACATCTATGTGATATTTGTTGCTGTACGAATAAAACTTTTACATTGGAATTGTATCGCAAAACGAAAGTGTTTCCGCAACAGAATAAAATATCCGAAAAGCTACTTATTGACTAAAAAACGTTAGTAACATCTATGTGACATCTGCTGCTGCAATATAGGGACATGGCTCTGAACTGTCTCTTACGCGCTACCACTTTAAGCCCCAAATTCCGAAAACTTCTTCCTTAATTTATGATTTTACCTAACTGGAGACCATAATCTTTATCACGATTTGATATTTATCGATTTCGGCTAGGTATCAAAGAAGATAAATGGCTTGAAATTAAAAAAAAAAAGAAAGAAACAAACACGCTGTAGAAATAATATTGATACTTTTGTCCTTTAAGGGTCAAATTTCAACAAATTCCTTTTATAAAATATGGTGTGACCAAACCAGCTACCTTGGTCTTTAAAATGATACCCCATTTACCGATTTCGGTTAGGTATCAAGTAAGGTTTAAAAAAAAAGTTATAGAAGTGATGATATTTTTTCCCCTTAAAGGTTAAATTTGGAGAAAGTTTTTTATTAGAATATGATGTGACCAAAACGGATAATTTAATATTTAAAACGATACCTCATTTATCGATTTTGGTTTTGTATCAAGGGAAATAAATAGTCAACAACAGAAAAATGTATTGTAGAAATAGTAATACTTTTCCCCTCTAAGGGTAGAATTTTGAAAAATTTCTCTCTTAAAATGTGGTTTAACGGAACCGAAGACCTTACGAAGACCTCAATCTTTAAAATGATACCTCGTTTATCAATTTTGTTTGATTAGCAAAGGAGATAAATGACTCGACACACAATAAACGCATTTTAGAAATACAGATATTTATGCCCTTTAAAGGTCGAATTCCGAAAAATTCCTTTCTTAAAATATAATTGGACCATGGCTGAGACCTTAATCTTTAATATGATAACTCATTTATCTATATCGGTTAGATATCAAGGGATATATTTGGCTCGTGACACAAAAATCCGTTGTAGAAAAATTTATACTTTTTCCCTTAAAGGGTTGAATACCCAAAACATTCTTTCTTAAAATATGATGTCACGAAGCTGGGACATTAGTCCTCATAATCATACTTCATATATTGATTTTGGTTATGTATCCAGGGAGATAAATGGCTCGAGACACAGAAAACGCATTTTAGAAATATTGACATTTTTGCCCTTTAAGGGTCGAATTTCGAAAAATTCCTTTCTTAAAATATAATGTTACCATGGCGGAGACCTTAGTCTTTAATATGATACCTCATTTATCTATATCGGTTAGATATGAAGGGAGATAAATGGCTCGTGACACAAAAACGCATTGCAAAAATTTTGATACCCTTGCCCTTTGTAACGGGGCTGATAAATACCAAAGGCAATAACTTTACAAAATTAATTACCTTTTAAGAAAATTAATTGAAAGATTAAAATTCCATGTATAACATCAAATATATGTGCTTTGGATTTTATGTTACATCTCGCTGGTTATTATCAACAGTCAGACAGATGAACTCGAACCTTATTAAAAGTAGACGTCGCTTCGTGAAATCAGATTACTAATTCACTAACCTGCAATTTTTCGGAAATGAAGTTTAAGCTACGAACCACATAGACTGTATGACGGGTGTTGGTTTAGATTAGTTATCGTTCTTATTAAAATGAATTTATGAAAAACTGAGCGGTCTTTCGTTGAAAATATATATATATGAATTATTTCTGGTTCTAAAAGGAACCATTAAAGAAGAAGTTAACAGCGAAGCGCGTTTCATGGCGACCTTGACACCTGAATTGGTATGTTTGTTAATTATTACGAACTTCGAGAAAGCAAGATAAATAAAACGCAAAACACAACGATTTACAGTCGACAGTCGACTTGTATATCGATACGCACCGCAACAGACTTCGAGTGCACATTAACCATGGAGGAAGGAATATATGGAGGCGACGCAAGGGACCTTTACCACGCACTGAAGTGACGCTGGGTGGAGAGAGGTGGGGAGGGGTGGACGCCATATTACCCTACCCAAGAATCACCGGGAACATGCCCAAATATATCCAGGGAACTCTACCATAACCTTGGAGCCACAATTTGATGATGGATTATTATGTAAGTCGACCAAACAAATAAAAAATGAAGAATAATCTTTTCTGATATCTCGCTTAATTCTCGAGATATACTTTCTCAAAGTTGAGGTGATCTTGGTTAAAATTCAGAAAAAAATTGACCAAAATCAAATTTGATGATGGATTTTTACGTAACACAATGAGAATAAAAGATAACGAATAATACAAATTTCCGGTATTTCACTTAGTTATCGTGATATATCGTCTCAAAGGTGAGGTGTTTTTGAAAGAAATTCAGAAGAAATTTGGTGATGGATTCTAATGTAACATGACGAAAACAAATTGAAAATAAAGAGTAAACATTTTTCAATATCTCGCTTACTGTTTGGGATATAGTGTCTCCAAATTGTGGACGTGAGGTGGAGATGCGGCCGGGACCAAAAAATAATTCCGTCCTAACCACAATGAATTACATGCTGCAATGCAGAGTGTGTGTTTTCCTTTTTTACTGCCGCTTGTTGTTACATTGAAATGGGGCATAGAACAGAATAAAAATGTCACCAAAAGCACAAGGAATTATAACCACACCATACCTATAACAAATTTTTGTTAGTCGATATCCCGAGAACTAAGGGAGATATAAAAAAATGGTACTCTTGATTTTCAACTTGTCTCTTCGAGCTACATAAGAATCAAGCATCAAACTGCGACATCCTGGTGATTACAGTGATGCTTGGAGCATACAGGACATAATTTGGTACAAAAACAAACTTTGTAGACACACTCATAACTTTGCAACGCGAACTACATTTCGTATAACGACATTGTTTCCTTCATCACGATTCCTTTTTCGCAAAGCACAATTTATCACAATTAATTTCATCCCACACTTTCAGTAGAAACTGCAAACGTAACGAGAGAATGCACAACTCAATCACGATGTAAACATGACCCACTTAAATTAGACTTTACAACACTCGTATAAAGTAATGGTAGGCTATGATGTGCAAAATAGTAAGGTATGCCGATTGGCTGCACTACACCAACAAATATTTGAAAACAAAGTCATCCATTTGAGAGTTATGAATAAATCTTTAATGGTAGTAGCTAGTCTGACTGAAAACTATTGAACATTTCAATAACAATAAATACAATGCAACTTACAAATGAAATGATATTCGAGGTTTTTTCCTATCTGTCATATTTGTGCACCCGAATGCAACAGAAGCTGGCATTATAAAGAACTTAGAACTATTACAAAATCAAATTTTTACTACATGGAGCACAATGTGATAATGCAATGTTTTGAGCTCGGTCCGCTATAACCGCCGCGCATGCGCAGTAGGATCCCGGCGTCACCGATTTAACGTCATTTCTCCTCCATATATTTCCTTCCTCCATGACATTAACTGGACAGCTGTTTTGGTTTAACAACATTGGTGGCCGGCAAATTCCTATTTTGCTTTGCGGTTCAACACGAGAAAAAAAAAAAGGAAACATAAAAGGGAAGTACATTTTAAATTGTTTTTATTTGATTAATAGACTTTCGGGTTTTGCCGCGTTGTTTATTTCCTTACCTAAGCTTTCCGCTGGTATCCTCCAGCCTTCGTCAGAGATACTGTTTATGTTGGCGCTCGTTGCTATGCCAACATAAACAGTATCTCTGACGAAGGCTGGAGGATACCAGCCGAAAGCTTAGGTAAGGAAATAAACAACGCGGCAAAACCCGAAAGTCTATTAATCATGAACAAAGATGGCCGTGGAAGTCTGAGAAATCATTCTTTTTATTTGTTTAAATACAGTGATGGATTTTGATTTCGATAGTTAAATTTTCACGGATTTAAATAATTTCCGTTCTTTGCCTATTGTGAATTTTATCGACTTCAATTAACTGTATTTGAGCTACGAAGTTTGATTTTGTGCTGGTTAAAAATATTTAAATTGAACTTACCATGGATAAAGACAATGAAAATACTTTTCATGTTATCTGTCAACATGATGCTGCAGAAAATTATAATTTACCGGATATGGCCCCACCGTCTGTATATACCATTCTTGACTCTTATCCATCTGTAATTTTGGAAAAAACACCTGTATCTCAACCAGAGGATGAAGAGGATGAAAATAGGGTCCATTTTTCACAATTTGAGGATGATTATTCTCCTGCTGTAGGTACCCATCAGGAACCAGAACATAAACAAACACCATCATCTCCTTCTCAATTTACGCAGCCAGAACATACCAGTTCCCTACAAACACTTACTGACCTAATTTTATCAATGCAATCTCATTTAGATGTTCAGTTCAGAGAGACCAAGACTAGCGTAAATGACCTTAGAAGGGATTTTATGGACCATTCACGACAAATTGATTCAAAAATAGGGGAAATCCATGACAAGATAGGAAATTATTACACACATTTTAGTGAACGTGTCACTACAGTTGAAACAACATTGGAAAAACATATTACTGAATACCATGAATGCCGAGAAAATGTTGAACATAAGATTCAGACTATTAGTTATGATATAAATCAACTTGGGGATACCTTTAAGAGTGAATTTATTCAACAAGGAAACAGAGTCAGCAAACTAGAACTAGAACAGCTTAAGGTTAAAGAGTGCATAGAATTATTACATGATACCTCCAACAAGTCACAAACAGATATAGGTTTGTTACATGAACGAAGTAGTAAAATGGAAAAACGCGTTGAACATTTAGAGTTTGTTCAAACTCGACAAGAGAACACTACATTAAAAATTATTAATGATGTACAGCTTCTGAATGAGAGAATTAATGGGTTTGAGGGATCTAAAGGTAATAATCAAAGAGAATCCATGGGGTCTCATCCCATTACAGTAATTTTCCCTGAGAAAATTGAAGTTGAATGTTTTTCAGATCAGAATGGTATCCACCCAATAGATTTCATAAACCTTTGAAACCTTTGCTTCTTTTACTGATGAAATAAAAATTAAAGTAGTATATACACATCTAAAGGGTACTGCGAAAATTTGGGGAGATCGACAAGTACCTACTTGCCGCTCATATGAAGATTTTAAAACCAAGTTTCAAAATTATTTCTGGTCTAGTGCTCGACAAACAAATGTAATATTAGATTTTTTTAATGGTAGGCGATACAATCAAAATAGGGAGAAACTACATGATTTCGTCCATTAGTGTTGGCTTGGGATAAAGCACATGGACCAAACCATCGAGGAAACAACTGTCATTAAAGGCATTATTAAC